>BPTQ01000003.1:189843684-189883483 GCA_019973895.1 Chrysanthemum seticuspe
TCATTACATTTCTCAACCGATCGGGTGTTCTTTTACCGAACACCATTTCCGACACCTTTTTGGTAATAACCATTAATCAAGTGGTAATCTATCTTCTTGATTGATCAGGTCTTCCCATGTCGAAAACCATTTCTGTTTAGTTTAGACAACTATCGACCACCAAACGATTTTTAGTATACCAATAGTTACATGGTACCAGAATGTGTGGTTTTGTAAACCGATGAGGTCTCTATTACCGAAACCATTTCTCTAGATTTAGGTAATTTAAAAGTTACTAAGTGAACCTTCACTACTCTTATCATACATTGAATTTGACTTAATTACATGTTAAACAGTATACAACAACACAACAACTTTTCTACCTCGAACTACCTACGACGACACTTTTCTTGTTAAGATTCTCTATGAAACTGTTCGTGTCTAAGATGTCTCTATATTAGATTTCTGATTCTTTGTTAGGCAAAAATTTTCTACTTCAATAATTTCTGTATAAGTATTTCCTTGAACTTCAGTTCGTTCATCTTAAGTTCAATCCCCTCCTAACAACCCTATACTTTCATGACTTCTATACTTTCATGACATTCGACGTTTCATGACCTTTTGCAGTTTCTCAGTTTCATGACGATTTCTGTTTCAGTTTCATGACGTGATACTTCAGTTTCATGACGTTCTTGTTTTCTTGACAATATAAGCAAATACCTTTCTTAACATAAGATACAAATCTAATGAACAGCATGTTTTGACTTTGTCTTTAGCAGTACTTTGACTCTTTGACGTTTTCCAGTACTTTGCAGCTTACAGTACTTTCATATCTTCAGTACTTTCATATCCCAACAATCCTCCCCTAACTTGAATTCTACTTGCTTGACTTCAAGTTCCTTTATGAATATGTCTTTAATAACTTCATCTTTTAAAAACGGATTGTTTCTTAGTCTTTAGATTATATCTCTGTAGAATCTGTGCTTGTCAAAGTATCTCTTAGAATTGTTCTTTTCACAGCAGCATCCATCAAGCTCCATCTTTTCAACAACACAACAACATATGACAAATTGTACATTAATTCAGTTTAAGTTACATACTATTCTCATCACTTCCAAGTGAATCATTGAAAATTTAATGGATTTAGATCTCTTTACCAAAGCCATTATCTCTGGAGTAGCCAAATGTTTTGGTGTGTAAGACCATGGTACATTGATAACCATATGATTTTTAGCAAACCACCAGCTATCAACAGATTTGATTTGTCTTTACCAAAAGCTGTACCCTTCTGGACTAGTTAGTTCTTCTATCTAATGGTGAACTAATTACCAATAATGGTTTTTCCACAGCCTTTACCACAAGCCATTTTCTTGTGGGCTAGCCAACTCTTTACATTACTGATATGGTGAATTGATTACCATCCAACTTATTAGCAAGTTGTCAACTAAAAACGAATTTGATATATCTTTACCAGAGCCGTTTGCTCATGGATTAGGCAATCCTTTTGTAACCATGGTGGATTGATAACCTATTGACGTTATCATCACAAAAACCATTTATTCAACCTTTATTTCAAAATATTTATTAATTAGCAAAAGATTGCTTCTAAAATTCATTTAACTGGTTTATTTCTGCAAACAGTACTTTGATGAAAGTACTGTCTGATCAGCAGTACTTTGAATAAAAGTACTGATTTATCAAAAAGTATTTATTCAAATAAAATTCATACCAATTATTGATCATCTTCAGCAATAGTAGTCCAGTTGATAAATAAGTTGATAACCATGCAAGCAGTTTCATTATCCTCTTCTACTTCCAATCCATGCTCTAGCATTCTTCTCATGAGATCAACTGTGAGAGGGTATCTTCTTTCTGCAAACATGTGTATCATTGTTCCATTTTCCAGCTCTAAAACATGAACTCCAGACTCTTCAAAGAATCTCCAGCAAACAATTTCCCAGCTTTCTTGATTCTTCCAAACATCATCAGTGCTCTCTTCTTCAGTTTCCCATGCAGTTATGAGATCACCATGTAAAACTAAACCAATCCCTTCTAATGGATTTTGTTCAAAGTAAGCTTTCACCACATGATATAAATAGAATAGATCTACTCTATCTATAATGTGCAGTAAGTCCCATAGCCTTTTGAAAACTTTGAAGCTTTCATCTTCTTTATGAAAAATCATGTAATCTCCATCCTTGGATTTCACAACTTCAAAAACACTAATCTTTGATCTGTTCATCTTCATGTCATTATCTTCTTTTGAATAATCAAAATCTACTACTCTGAGATAATTCCTTAATTCATCACTAGTCTCAGATCTTAATTCAACTTTTTCTTTCTTTGAGAACTGAACATCTGTAACTTCATTTTTCCTTTTTCTTTTCAAACTCTTCTTTCTTTCAGCTTCAGTCCAGGTAGCTTCTTTTCTAAAATCTTTGATGCCTGCAACATCCTTCTTATAATCCTCCCTAGCAGCATCATATAATCTTTTCATCTCAAAATAATTAAACTTCTGCAATCCTTTATACCCTTGACTTTTCAGATAAGCCATCATAGCATTTCTGTCTTTAGCTTTATTAAGTCTTCTTGGCATAAATCTAACTGGAACAGGTGATTGTAATGGTTTAGCAACTTCAGCATCTAATTCATCTTGTACCTTTTGAGCTGCTTCTCTATTCTGAGCTTCTTGAGCTTCCTGATCTTTTCTATCTTTAGCATTTAACTCTTCTTGAAATTTTCTAGCTACAGCTTCATTCCTAGCAACTTCAATTGCTCTAAGTTCTGCTAAAGTTAACTTTTTCTTCTTTGTTTCAACCAGAACACCCTTTCCTTTATCCTTAGGATCAATTGCTGGTTGAGAAGTTCTTTGTTGTTCTTCTTCTTGCACTTCTCGAATAATAACACCACCTCTAGGTTGTGATAAATCTCCTAAAATTGTAGCAATGAATTCATCATCACTTGCAGAATGAATAGGTTTGAATGTAGCTTCCTCCTCTTCTTGTATAACAGTTGTAGAAGGACCAGCTTCTTCTTCAAAATTCAATACTCTTGGTGTTATTACCTCTTGCCTAGAAGTATCTTGAAAAGCAACACTTTGATATTCAGTACCTTGAACTTGAACTTGTTCTTCTTGTTCCTCAGTATCTGAAATAATCTTTTCTTCAGTACCTTCAGGTTCTTTCTTCTTTGTAACATCTTCTTTCAAATTTTCTTTTTCTAAATTCCTCCCTAATTGGACAGAAGATGGTTGATGAACCCTTTGGCGTTTGTGTTTCCTAGACTGCTTTTGTGCCTTCTTCCTGTTTTTGACCCAGACACGAAATTCTTGAACTAAAGGCCACACAAAAGTCTTTAGCCTTCTAAACTTCAGTTTTAATTTCTTTATCTGTTTAGCTTGAACCTCAGTAGTCTTTTTCAACTTAACCAGCTCCCTTGTCAAAACATAGTTATCCAATGTGATTTCATCAGGAGGTATGGTATGTGAAGCCTCTCCTTGAATAGGTGAATGTTCCTCTGATTGAGAAGCAGGAACAGATCCTTGTGGAGATGGAGAAGGTGATCTTAAAACTTCTTCTTGAACCTAAGAGCTTGACAAAACAGTACCCTGTAGAGATGCAGTACCTTCTTGTGATGCAGTACTTGCAGATGCAGTACCTTCAGATGCAGTACTTGCAGATGCAGTACCTTCAGATGCAGTACCTTCACTAGCTGCATCATCTTCATCATCTGCTCTAACAGCCTGAACAACTTCCATCATAGAAGTAGTTAAAGGTGTATCCGGACCTCTAAATAGATCACTTCTTCTAGCCATAAAAGTAAAAAATCTTGGATTGTTGAACAATAACAGGCAATAAGTCTGTAGGTTTTGGTACATCAGCAAGTTGCTTGTTTAAGAAAAACTGTATAAACCGTGGGTACATTAGCCAAGTAGACCCATGTGAGATATGCGAGAGCATCCCATCCAGTATTAGCCTTGAGAAGTTAAAAACTCGATCCGTAGCTAACCCAACCATAGCAGATGCTATATTGGACCCGAACTGCTCCCAAGAAGTACTCTTAGCACTTATACAATGTAGCAATTCATGAACCAAAAATTTCCATTGAGGACAAAACAACTGTTTTCTGAATGTTTGTTCCGTTAAAGAACCTTCATAACCAATATGCCCAAAAGTTTCCCAAATCAATTCCTTGGCAAAACGAATAGCACCATCATTATCATTAAACAGCAAATCCTCTCTAATAGATGCTTCAGTAATCTTCATAGTTCGTCCAACAACTGTAGCCCTAATATAAAATTCTTCATTCTCCATGTTTTCTCTTGCAGTAGCCCAAAATTCTTGAATCCAAGGCTCAATAATATCCGGCTCCACTAAAAGAGCATAACTGATTTGCGACCCAGTTAAAAAATCAATAATATCGTGAAACGCCGCGTTATCTTCAGTCTTGTCTAAATTTGCTACCATATTGTTCTTTGAAACAGTAGGTCGATTCGCCATTGATGATTATGTAAGCACAATTTGAAATTGAATAAGAATGAGAGAAATATGGAAACGATGCTAATGTAAGAATATGAGAGGGAAAATCATAAAGTAGGTATTTATAGGTGAGATTTGAAAAATCAGTGCCCAAAATAAAATAACCGTTAGCATTAAATTACCCCTCAATATAACCGTTGGAACAGTACTTTAATACGACAAACAGTACTTTCCACGTATGCAGTACTTTCCCAAAGCAGTACTTTCCAAGCAGTACTTTCAGGAAAAACAGTACTTTGCCAAATTCCTCCATAGAAACTAAGTATATACAAGTATCCTCCCTTCAAGCAATACACAGGACTATACTAACACCTTATAGTCCTCCCCTCAAACATAGCTTAGTAGTTAATCATGCCAATACTCACCACCAAGTGATTGAATCTTGAAACATCAAAGCCTTTGGTGAGTAAATTAGCTACGTTGTCATCTGTGTGAACCTTAACAACATTAATGAGCCTGTGCTCATAACAATCTCTGATAAAGTGATGCCTAATCTGAATATGCTTGGTCTTGGAATGATAAACTGGATTCTTCACAATACAAATGGTACTCTCATTATCAATATTGATAGGAGTATTTTTGAAATTGAACCCATAGTCCAAGAGTTGATTCTGCATCCACAAAACTTGTCCACAACAACTTGCAGCAGCTACATATTCAGCTTCAGTAGATGATGTTGCTGCAATTGTCTGCTTCTTTCATTGCCAAGAGACTAACCGTCTTCCAAGATATTGGCATCCACCAGTTGTTGATCTTCTATCATAATTATCACCTGCATAATCACTATCTGAAAAAGCTTCTAAGTGAAAAGGTGACTCTTTTGGATACCACAACCCCAGCTTAGGTTGTTGTTTCAAATAACAGAAAATTCTTTTTACTGCATTCATGTGAGAGATCTTTGGTGAGACTTGATATCTTGCACATAGACAAACTGCAAACATGATATCAGGCCTTGATGCAGTAAGATACATCAGAGAGCCAATCATGGATCTGTATAACTTGACTTCAACAGGTTGTCCATCTTCATCTTTGCCCAATGAATTGATAGATTTAATCGGTGTAGTAACAGCCTTCATATCATCAAAATTAAACTTCTTAAGGATGTCTGTAACATACTTGTCTTGACTGATAAAAATTCCTTCCTTTGACTGCTTAACCTGAAGTCCCAAAAAGAAAGTTAACTCTCCCATTGAACTCATTTGAAATTCCTTCTGCATCAGCTGCTCAAACTCCTTAACCATGGACTGTTTGGTAGCCCCAAAGATGATATCATCAACATAGACTTGAACTAACATGATATCCTTCTTGTCTCTCTTGATAAACAAAGTCTTGTCTATAGCTCCCCTCCTGTATCCATGTTGTAATAAGAATGTAGAGAGCCTCTCATACCAAGCTCTAGGTGCCTGATGAAGGCCATAAAGAGCCTTAACCACCTTATAGACTTTGTTTGGATGTTTAGGATCTTCAAAACCTGGAGGTTGTTTCACATACACCTCTTCTGTAATAGTACAATAGAGAAAGGCACTCTTGACATCCATTTGGTAAACCTGAAAACCCATGTATGAAGCAAAAGCAAGAAATATTCTAATAGCCTCAATCCTTGCTACAGGAGCAAATACTTCATCATAATCAACACCTTCTTCTTGTCTGTAGCCTTAAGCTACTAACCTTGCCTTGTTTTTGATAACATTGCCTCTTTCATCTCTTTTCACTCTGAAAACCCATCTTGTTCCAATAACTCTCTTCCCATCTGGAAGATCACATAAAACCCAAACTTCTTGAAGTTTAAATTGAAGAAGTTCCTCCTGCATAGCTTCAACCCAGCTTTCTTTAGTCAAAGCTTGAGCAATATTCTTGGGTTCTTCTTGAGAGATGAAACAAGTAAATAAGCAGGTTTGATGGTCCTTATGATTCAGCCTGTTTTGTTTATACACAAAATTAAGTAAAGCATTGTGAGGTTTTGTGAAACCCTTAGCTTTGTGTCTTGTCATAACTCCAGAAGTAGAAGGACCAATGATTTGATCAGTTGGATGATTCTTATGAATCTGTAAGATTGGAGATTGTGGAACTCCATATGCATCATCCAGATTAGTATAATCAGCACCTTCATTGGAATCTGAGAAAATACCTTCATCTTCAAGCTCATCATCAGTTTCTTCTAATCCAGGCATGGTAGGATCATCCAAATCATCTAAAGTACTGTCAACAGGTGCAGCAGTACTTTGGTCGAAAGTACTGTCCAAAGTACTGTGAGAGAATTCTGCAGTCTTGTTCTTCTTTGCCTCTTCATAAGCTCTCCTTTGTTCATCAGTGTAAGAATGTGCTAATACATCTTGAAGAAGCATCTGATTAAGTTCCTCTTGAATAGATTAATCCTCAGCAGATAATGAGGATTGTGGTGCATCAGTACTTTGTTTTGGAGAGTCAGTACTTTGCTTAGGAACATCAGTACTTTGTTTTGGACTTACAGGATCTTCATCAGGAACAGTGTCAGGTCTAATATGAACTCCATGAACAGCATATTGTAAATCTTCTCCATTGTGCATAGGTTGATTTTCTTCTCTAACAGGTACATAATTCATTGAAGGAGTTAAAACCTCAAGATCAAACATTCAATCAGGACCTTTACCTTTCTCATTGTCTTGATCTTCTAAAAACTCAACATGAAGACAATCTTGAATCTTCTTAGTAACTCTATTGTATACTCTAAAGCCTTTACTGTTAGTGCAATAACCCAATAAGTATCCTTCTTCTGATTTACCATCAAACTTCCCCAGATTATCAATGGTGTTTAAAATAGTAAGAGGACATCCAAAAGGCTTCATAAAACGAATGTTGGGTTTATTGCCCATCAGCAATTCATATGGTGTCTTCATCTGTCGTTTGGTGACAGAGACTCTGTTAAGTACATAGCATGCAGTACTTACAGCTTCTGCCCAAAATTAAATAGGTAGATGGGAATCTGCTAGCATTGTCTTTGCTGCTTCAATCAAAGTCCTATTCTTCCTCTCTGCAACACCATTTTGCTGTGGTGTTCTAGCAATACTAAACTCCCTCTTTATGCCTTTATTAGCACAAAAGTCATCCATAGGCTTGTTTTTGAATTCAGTTCCATTGTCACATCTAATACCTCTAACCTTGAGTCTTAATTGGTTTTCAAGTGCTATAATTAGTGTCTGAATAGCATCAAAGGTATCATCTTTAAAACCCAAAAAGAAAACCCAACTGAATCTACTGCAATCATCTGTAACCACCAAACAGTACTTTTTCTTATTTAAACTTGCCACAGAGACAGGTCCAAATAAATCCATATGTAACAGTTCCAATGGTTCTCTAATAGTTCTTTCCTTAAGCTTCTTGCAGGAAGCTTTATGTTGTTTACCTTTCTTGCATGCCAAGCATGATTGATCATTCTTGTAAGTCTTTGAAGGTAAACCTCTAACTAGATTGCCTTTGACCAGTTTGTTGATATTCTTGAAATTAACATGGCCCAATCTTCTATGCCATTGATGTGCCTCTTCAGATGTTGCTTTAGCCACCAAACATGTGGCTCTTCCATAAGAATGTAGACTCTTCATGTCTAGACTATACACATCATTTGTCCTTGGTACTCTAAGTACTACCATGTCATCATCAACAGGTTTAAAGTCAGAGGAAAGGATGAGACATTCTGTGTCAGTGAATAACACAGGATGCTTTTTATCACAAATTTGAGAGACTGAGAGCAAGTTGAACTTAAGCTCCTTCACATATCTAACATTCTCAAAGTCTATAAGCCCTGCTTTGATAGTGCCTTTGCCAGTAATCTTTCCTCCATTTGGATCATTCCCAAACACAACTCTTCCTCCACTAATATTTCTAAAATCAGACAGAATCTCTTTGTCTCCTGTCATACTTCCAGAGCACCCACTATCTACAATTAGATGATCTTTAAGCTCCTCTTCTGGGTTGCCCTGCACACAAAGAAAAGAGTTAGTGACTTTTAGGAACCCAAGCCATTACTGACTTGTGTTCCCCTTGTGGAGTTACAAACTCAAATTCTTTGAGTATGTAATTCCCACTATCTTTCAAATGATGATCCAAAATTATCTTTTGATCTTTAACATGTGGATTTTCAAAACTTTCTGGTTTTTCAACATAAATCTCTTTCACCAGTTTATTAGCATTTTCTTGTATCACAAAAATATAAGATTCACTTTTTGTTGAAAGTACTGTGTGTCCCTCAGTAGTACCTTCCTTCTTAACCTATTCTGGTTTAACACGTGGTTCCTGTGATCTAGATCCCTTATGTGAATTGTAATACCTTCTAGGTTGATAGTGAGATCTCCTAGAATTCCTATTCCAAATAGTGTGATCAGTACCTTGTTTTGGCTGAGCAGTACTTTGGAAAGTACTGTGAGATACTGAAGGTTTTGAAAAAGGACTTCTCTGATGTGGGTATCTATGATCTGGTGTGAAGTTTCTGTGATTAACCCTATGTGAATTATTCCAAACTGGTTTGTGCTCTCTAGGTGTGTGGTTGGCAGATCTGTTCTTTGGAAATTTGCTAAGGTATTCTGAGTGTCGATCACAATCTTTGATTAAATGATTAGGACTATAACACACAAAACAAAGTTTTTGACCCATATGTCCAAAGTGATTTCTTCTATGTCTATGCCCAAAATTATTCTGCCTTCTTGGTGAATGATAAAACCTGTTTTGACCAAAGTTATCCCCAAAAGGTTTAGCAGTACTGTTTTGAAAAGGTTTTGCAGAAGGTACTGCTTGTTGAGCAGTACTTTGTTTTAAAGGTACTGCTTAATTTTGAACATTATTTTCAACAGCTTCTTTGGGTTTTTCAGACCTAGATTGAGCTACAAGCTTCTTCCTAAACTCTAGACTATCTACTCCAAAGCGAGAAACATCAGGCCTAGAGGGTTGATGAATGCCAGTGGGATGAGGAACAGCATGATAACCATTGTCTTTCTTATACTCAGGTGGTGGTTCACTTATTGAGCCCTCATTACTAGATGTATCTACATAGTTAATGAGTTCATCATCACTAGTGGTTATGTCCTCAAAATCACCATTATCCTGATCACTAGGTTGGTTTACATTTATGGTACTAAAGTCCATTCCAAATCCTAAGCCTGTTCTAATGTAAGCCCTTCTCTGTTTTTCAACATAAGCAACATGGGACAAGCCAGACTCTCCCCAAGCAGCAAACTTAGCTAACAAATCATCTCTTTCTTTAGTCAATTTCTCAATTTCAGCAATTTTACAGTTTAGTTTCCATTCACTAAGTTTTAACTGATAATCCTGTTGTTCATAATTTTCAGCCCAAGCCATTTCATTATTTTCATGAGTTAATATTTTGGCTTCCATAGACTCTAAAGTGATTTGATAACCTGCTACCTCAGACCTAGCCCTAACATAATTATCTTTTTCAATCACATAACTGTTAAGTAGTTTTAGATAAAACTCATAACAGTTTGAGCATACCTCAGAGATAGGAGACTGAGTTGGTGAAGTAGCCACCATAGCAAGAAGAACAGTATCATCTTCACTTTCTTTGCTCCAATCAAATCCTCCAAAGCCATCATTAGATTCCAAAGCAGCATGTTCAGGTTCTTCTTCAAAAGCAGTGCTCCAGTCCAATGCTTCCACTGTGTCGTCAACTGCATCTTCCACTGCTACCATACAGTAAGTCACCGGTTCATCATCAAATTCTTCACTCCAGTCAACTTCTGATAACTTCTCTTGAGCAACCAAAGCCTTTGTTTAAGTTATTGGAATTTCTTTGAGCTCAAGTTTTGGCTTCTCAGATGTTCTGTTTGCTTGATACTTAGCAAACCTGCACTCCCTTGCAAAGTGACCAGTCTTTTGACAATTGAAGCATTCAATTTGAGATTTGTCAAAAGTTATTTCTTGTTTTGGTTTGAAATCAATACTTTTTCCTGTCTTCTTCATGTACTTTTTGATCCTTGCAGTAATCATAGCAACTTGCCACCTGATATCAATTTCTTCAAGTGCATCTTCTTCAATCTGTGCTAGATCCTCTTCATAAGTGACAGGTAAACTGGCTTGTTGTGCAAAGAAGGAGCACACAACTTCATCTGAGTGCAAAGTGGTAGATGGTGGGGCCTGCTGAGCATATGAAGGGGGATTGTAAACAGCAGTACTTTGAGAAACAGTACTTTGAGGAGAAGCAGTACTTTTGGAAGTACTGCTCTTCTTTTCAGATGATAGAAAAGCAATGCTATGAGATTTGGAATTGGGTTGACCACTCATCTCATGTTCATACACCTTCAGTTGATGATAGAGATCATCAAAGTCCATAACATCCAATCCTTGTTGTCCTCTGATCATAGTAGCA
Organism: Chrysanthemum seticuspe; assembly: GCA_019973895.1. Classification (NCBI taxonomy): domain Eukaryota; kingdom Viridiplantae; phylum Streptophyta; class Magnoliopsida; order Asterales; family Asteraceae; genus Chrysanthemum; species Chrysanthemum seticuspe. The sequence goes on from BPTQ01000003.1 coordinate 189,854,557, forward strand.
ATCACATGCCATTTAGATGGCAAGCTCCTTAGAAACTTCAAATTAGCATCCTCAACTGACACTTCTGCCTTGTATAACTCCAACATGTTGAGGAGATTTTGAAATCTATCATATGCAGCATCAAGATTCTCTCTTTCACCAACTGTAAAAGTATCAAACTGTTGCTTCAGCAAATTTCTGTGCATCTTCTTAGAGGCTTCATTCCCTCCAAATCTGGTCTTGAGAGCAGCCCAGAGCTGCTTAGCATCTTTAGCATCATGAAATTTGAGAAGATGACCATCTGGAATGGCAGATAAGAGAATATTTAGTGCCTTTTCTTGATTCCTTAGGGTTGCTGCTGGTAAGACTGCCTTTGGTGCAGTTGGTTGTCCAGGAATATTAATGGGTTCTGTAACAACTTCATTCCCATTCACATTTACATTCCATAGAGCATGGTCTGTAATGGCAATATACTGCCTCATCTTCATGCACCAGAGATCATATTCTCCCTTCTTGATTATTGGAATTCTGAGTGAGGTGATTGAGGGTGGTGGAACAGCTTCAGTCGACATCTTGAATTTTGTTGAAGTAGGATTTCTTCCTAGTCAGAGTTTCCACACAAGCTCTGATACCACTTGTTGGATCGATATACTTTAATCAAACTAACTTTAACTAGCTTGTTAAGGTTTAATAACCTCGGATAAATCCTAAGTTATTAACAAAGAAACACTGAACAATCTTTATCAAGTACGCGGAATTTACTTAACAAAGCTAAGAAGAATAACTTTTATTATAAACTCTAAATCTGCTTATTATGCAGATGCTCTAATACAACTCTAAGATAATCGAACTTCTCTCTAAAACACTAATTCGTAAACTCTAAAACTCTTTTTAGAATCGTACCTCTAATGCCAATCTAGGAGTCCTTTTATAGGCTTAAGGATATCCTAGTCGGTTTACAATTTGTAACCTTGTACGACAAGGAATCTAAACATAGAATACAATTCTTTCCATAAAAGAATATAACAGTTCTTTTGTTCTTGCAGTACTTTGACTTCATAGTGCAGTACTTTGAATTTGTCTTTAGCAGTACTTTGACTCTTTGACGTTTTCCAGCACTTTGCAGCTTACAGTACTTTCATATCTTCAGTACTTTCATATCCCAACAATCCTCCCCTAACTTGAATTCTACTTGCTTGACTTCAAGTTCCTTTATGAATATGTCTTTAATAACTTCATCTTTTAAAAACGGATTGTTTCTTAGTCTTTAGATTATATCTCTATAGAATCTGTGCTTGTCAAAGTATCTCTTAGAATTGTTCTTTTCACAGCAGCATCCAGCAATATGAATAACGTTTAATGACGATATTTGTATTAACAATCTCCCCCTTTTTGTTGAGGACAAAATATAAATTTTATTTTTATAAAAGATACAAAGTTTGTGCAAGAGTTATAAAAATATTAGTTTTAGAACTTGAAAAGGAAATGATAATGCAAGTGTATGATGTTTGACTTTTTCAGAAAGTCAAAGTATTCACTAGTTGATGCATGATGTTGACTTTTTCAGAAAGTCAAAGTATGCAGTTGACTTTTTCAGAAAAATCAAATATAACCAAGTTCTGTATTTTCTCCCCCTTTTTGTCTCAACAAAAAGAAGAGGCGATACGGAATGTAATGAGCCCGAGCCATTATCTCCCCCTTGATCAAAGCTCCCCCTAAATTGGGTGCTTAATGGGAAGATACATGGATTTATGAAAATAAAGCTACAAAAAAAAAATGTTAGTAATAATGATCATTCACAAGCATTTCCAAATACTATGTAAAAGCACCAACACTATAATAAAAACACCATTCATTAGTTAAAATTTTTCATGAATAAAGATCATGAAAGGAGAACACAATGATGTGTTTTAGTACAAGAAAAAGAAAATAATCCTAAGAAAAGAAAACTTAGAAATGCTAATCTATGACCATCCTAATGAGATGGTGGATGAGAAAGAGCGTTGAGGCGCTCAAGGATGTGATTGAGGATGAACCTCATTTCCTTGCTCACAAGTTGAGCAACCATGCCTAGGGGGTAGTATGTTTGGGAAGGTTGTGGTGGTGGAATGGTAGATGTGTTGGTATTGTTGGGGATGTTTGGGGTGGTCATGATGGAGGCAAGCAAAGCATTTTGCATTTGCATAGTCTCACTTAAGTGAGAATCCACCATGCCTTTGAATTGGTGGAGGTTGTGGAGTTCCGCTTGAATCTCCTCTCTATTGGGATTGGCATCCCACATGCACTCCTCAATGTCCTCAAGATGAGGGGACATTGATGTGGGGAGTGGATGGTCCCCATACAAAGGGCCATGAATGTCTTTGTAAATGGGGTGGAAGAGAAGAGGTTTTGGCCCTAATGGGGCGTTTGGGTCAAAAGATGACCGAGGTGACTCATGAGCAATCCGCTCAATTGTGCCAAAGGATGGCAATGGTGGTGGATGATTTGGCCTAGGAGGCAAGTCATCCAAGTCCTCCAAGAAAGGATTTGGTGAAGTTGGTGGAGTGGAAAATAACTCCATAGGAATGAGAGTAGGAGACCTTGGTGGTGAAGGTGGTGAGGGTGTCTTGGATGTTTGGATGGGTGTCGGTGGAGGTGAAGTTGGTGTTTTTGTAGGTGCTGGAGTGGTGATCACAATGTGTGATTGAGTAGGTGTATCCAAGGTAAGGTTTGTATCATCTCGGATTGGAGATGAGATTGTGAGTGGAGAAGACTCTGATGAGGAGCTAAGGTTAATGTTAGGAATTAGAAATTCCAGGTATTAAAGAGTCGGTCACCTCAAGTATATGTAATCGTTAGAAAGCTCGTAGTCGTAGTTATTTTAAGTTAAGTAGTATTTAGTTAAGTAACACCGTGGAGGACGGACGGGTCTTTACCCACTGTATGCCTGATCCACAGCCCGATGTGTGGCGATTTATGTAAGACTATAAATACTCTCTACCTTCCAAGGTAGAGAGTTGGAGCTCATAATAATATCTTTCACTTTCTCTCACTAAGTTCCCTAAACCTCTAACTTTCTCTCTCTAGAATTCCACTTATATGCCACCTTGTTGTTATGGTTTGATGTGTATGTGAAAACTAATATCCTACAATTGGTATCAGAGAGCCATGGTTAGATCATATCTTACACATCTTTGGATTTCTAGTGGTTTTTAGGTGGTTTTTGAGTTTGAAAAAGTTTAGTGGTTTGTGCATCATTTGGTTGATTTCTAGTGTTAAAGTTTGGATTTTGATAGTACTTTTGTGTTTAGAATCATCATAAGTATTTAGGTTTTGATTTTGAAGGCTTGAATCATCGTGGTTGGATTTGTTTTGGATTGAAAAGTGTGTTTTGAAGTATTTCTTGGTAGCGACTTGGGTCTCGAAGTAAGTTTCTTGGTAGCGAGTTGCAGTTTCAGTTGGTAGCGATTTAGGCGTAGCGACTTGTCGTACTGTTAGTGGATTCCCCACTACAAGTAGCGACTTGGTTTATGTTAGCGACTTGGTGTTAGCGAGTTGGTACCTAGCGAGTTGCTATTTAGCGACTTGTCAATTTAGCGACTTGGTGCTTACCGAATTGCTGTCAAAATTTTGCTAGCGACTTGGTTGGTAGCGAGTTGTTATATAGCGACTTGTAACTATAGCGACTTAGCACTTAGCGACTTGGTGCTTAGAGACTTGGTTCAAGTGACTTAGCGACTTGGTTCAAGGGTTATAGCGACTTGGTTGATTTTTACGAAGAAGAGGTTTGACCAAAGTTGACTTTTTACGTCAAAACTTCAAACGGCCATAACTTTTGATCCGTAACTCCGTTTTCAGCGAAATACCTGTCAAAACGACCGGAACAGCCTAAATATTGTGAAGTTTCACCACGATGTCATGAAACGAATTTTTCGAGGCCCAAATCCCCTCCGAAAGGAAGTTATTGAGCTTTTAAGTTTTTAGACCTAAAAATTCTCCGTAAAAACGTGCATCAACCAATCCAAATCTCAACCAATCAACATTTCAGCCTTTTCCTACGAACAATCTAAAGTCCTATCACATAATCGTCTTTCATTGTATCATTCCATCGGTCATCTTAACACCCTCTACTGGTCATTGCTTAACGGTTTCGTCTTGATTTTAGTAAAATCCCGCGAAAGATTCTATTTCTCGGTTTAAATCATAGACGTGTAAAATCCCGTGCATCCTTCCACATCATGTCTTACTCTACTGACCCAGTGATTTCAGAAGTGCTTAAACTGTATGATGTTGTGGACAACAATGATAATGTATGCTACACTGAACGATTAAAGATGATTGAATTAAGCAATGAGGATGTGAGATCTCCGTGTTCAGAATCTAATGAGAGAGAATTGCACCAGTCCAAGCTACAGAATGCCATGCAAATGAAATGCAGCATTGAGCCCTATCAGCTACTTCATGTGCACCTCATTCAGCTGTTATCCATAGCTGGGGATCGAACATGTAGTGCTCTTTTCCGCCAGGACTTACCTACATTGACAAGAAGTTTGCTGTTGAACTTAGAACATTTAAAGCTGCAACTTACCAATGAAGAAGTTCAAAAGGATGGTTCCAGTGCAGCTCTTCAAGTAATCTACAAACAATTTCAGCCATTCATCAGTGGGGAATATTCAGCAGATTACGATCAACACTTGACTGGAATTTCCTTCAAAAAACATACTGGAATGGAAATTCAGGAATTCATTGAGACATTTATCCAACTCATGGATAATGTGAAAAAGTACATTGAGGAAACTGCACAAAAGAATGAAGACGTGAATGAGTGTCAGGTGCAGTTGAGAGATTGTTGTGATAAGTTGGGTAATGTATCTGTTGAAGAATCAGGTGTTGCTGAATGCAGAATGTTAGAGAAAACAAAAATTGATGAGTCGGATAATGCAATAATGGAATCTTCATTCTCAAATTCACAAGAGAGAGAGGTGCACCAGACACAACCTGTGCAAGTTAATGCAAAGGAACGCTCCATGGAAGCTTCGGATGTACCCAAGATAGAGATGCACCCGTCACAGCCTGTGCATGTCAATGCTGAGGTAAGTTGTATGGAAGTTTCTGCTGTACCTAGTTGTGCATCTTCTACTCAAAATGATGATTATGAACTCCATGAGTACGCTGCATTTGTGCCTGATGATTCCCTGACCACTGAGCTTAACATATATAAGGATCAAGTTGCTATTTATGAACAGCGTGCTAAGTTTGAGTTGACCACCCGTGAGCAGGAAATGGATGTCCAAATACGTACAATCATTAGAAAAAGTAATTTTAGAGAAGAAGTATTAAAACAAGAGTTAAACTCCTTACAAGAAAAGCTTTCTAAAACTGCTAAGCAAAAACACGAACTTCAAGAAAATGTTAAAATGCTTAAGCAAGAATTCAAGGCTAAGGAATCAAAACTTTTGAATGAGTTTTCCAATCTAAAAACTTTGAAAAACAAGCTTGAAAATAAGTTGTACGTACAAGGGAATACCATTCAGACTGCTCACATGATCACTAAGCATAGAGTCTTAAGCGATAAGCATAGCATTCCCCTTGTTGAGGAACCAAATCCAGAGGTAATTAAAAGGGCTAGAAATTCTCATAAGGTGCTTTATGATGGTAATGAAATCCTTAAGCCTAGGCAGAAACCTAGTTGCGCTGAGTGCACTAAGGAAGATAAGAAATCTGATGAAGTCACTAGGGAGAAAATGAATAAGAAGTTAGAAGATTCTGAGTGTAAAAATAATAACATAACGATCAAACCCCATAATTACACTAAAGAAAATTGGATCTCCTTGAACAAGTTTAAGCTTCAGACTCTATTAACCCCTGAACAAGTGTTCTGGAAAAAGGATATGGAAATGCAAAAAGCTGAAAATCTTGTTGAAAAGAATCCCCCTTGTAGGAAACTGCCTAAAGCAACTGTGTATCCTCCTAATACACCAATGCACTTAGTTCCTAGATCTATTGCCACTAAAAGCAAGACCTTAATCAGTCAATATGTTATCTTTCAACTATTTGTTGATTTTGAGAAAACTTGTAAGAAAAGGATCACACCCACTGGTATAACTGAAGGGGAAAGAGGTTTTGAGCAAACTAAAGAATGCTATTTAACTGAGGTCATGCCTTTCTTTAAACAACTAAAAGATCAATTTGAGAGTCTTAAAAAAGGGACGCATTCTGATATTAAAGAAATGGAAAAGGAATTTGATGCAATGATTGTTGAGGTTAGTGACTATGAGAGAGAATTAAAATATAGTGAGATTGAAAGGAAGAACTTGCATACACTGAATGAGAATCTGATTTCTGAATGTATTGCTCAAGATGTGTTTTTCACTGCTACAAATTGTTCCATTAATGCTTCTCAATTTCATGAATTATCTGTTGCTCTGAAAGTCTCCCATGATCGTGTCATTGAGCTTGAAACAACAAATTCAAAATTGCATGAGAAAATAGAACAGGATGATCATGATAACTTGGTCAAACATTATTCTAAATTAGAAGTTGAACATCTTGCTTTGCAATTAAAACATCAACATCTCAAAGAAAATGTTAAAACCTCAAATATCAAGATATCCTCTGATGCTCCTGAGTTTGATGCAGTTTTTGAAATTAGCAAACGTGATGAACAAATTCGAGCTCATTATAACACGATCAAAAGATTGAAAGCCCAAATTTCACAACTGAAAGGTGAAAAGAAGGACGTGACTGGTTCCCATATGCCTCCACCTTTAGATTCTCAGAATTTCCAACTTCAAAACATAATTGATAACTTGCAAAAGGAAAATGATTGTTTTAAAGCTGAAATTTCAAAGGTTAATGATCAAAACAAAGAGTTATGTGATTCATTTAAAGTTAATCATGATAAACAAATTGAAAAGATAACTTCTTTACTTAACGATATTGAGAATCTGAAGCGTGAGGTGAAAGGAAAGTTGCCAATCCCCAATTGCAAATACTCTGTTCCTAAGGTTTCTGCTTGTGATAAATATGCTATCGATATGTTATATATTCCCCCGCCCATTAGGAATAATGCACTTGCACATAAAGCATATCTCTCATACCTTAAGGAAAGTTTGAAGGGTCTCCGTGAGATTGTTGAAGATGAAAGATTAGAAAAACCTTTTGATAGTACTATAGCCTATGCCTGCATGGATGCCAAACGATCTCAGGAACTCTTAGAGTATGTAATTGTCACAAGTCCAAAATCTAGAAATAGGCGAGATAGAATAGTTGTGCCTTGTTCTATGCCTAAAGCCAAGCATGTGACCCTTGATATGCCTTGTTCCATGTCTAAATTCAAGCAAGCAACCTGTGATGTGCCTCCTAGAATTTCAGATCCCAGCACTTCTAGACCAGGAATGCAGAAAGTAGTGAAGCCATGTAATGTTCCCATCGTTACTTCTACAGATGTTAAGATTGACACTTAAGTTTGCGGGTCAAAACCTAGAAGCAATGCAAAGAAGGATAGGATTACGCAAACTAAAAGTGATCATGATAAGGAAGTAAAAGAACACCATAGGGACAAGAAGTTTGATTTGAACAAAAAGAATCGTGTTAGTTCTAGTATTAGCTCCAAGCTTACTGAAATTAATATTCGAGCCCTTATGCTGTCTGCAAAACATGTAAAAAATGTTTATCTTCTGGTAATCATGATAAATGTGATGTGTTATTTCTGAGATCTATGATAAATAACCCAGTTAAGAAAGTTTGGAGAGCGAAACAGATTAAGCAATCCTGGAAACCTACAGGGAATGTGTTTACAAATGTAGGATGTGATTGAGGATGAACCTCATTTCCTCTTGAAAGTCATGGACCATAACCCGGGTCCTTTCAACGGTTTGGGCCGTTTGCTCACAAGTTGAGCAACCATGCCTAGGGGGGTAGTATGTTTGGGAAGGTTGTGGTGGTGGAATGGTATATGTGTTGGTGTTGTTGGGGATGTTTGGGGTGGTCATGATGGAGGCAAGCAAAGCATTTTGCATTTGCATAGTCTCACTTAAGTGAGAATCCACCATGCCTTTGAATTGGTGGAGGTTGTGGAGTTCCGCTTGAATCTCCTCTCTAGTGGGATTGGCATCCCACATGCACTCCTCAATGTCCTCAAGATGAGGGGACATTGATGTGGGGAGTGGATGGTCCCCATACAAAGGGCCATGAATGTCTTTGTGAATGGGGTGGAAGAAAAGAGGTTTTGGCCCTAATGGGGCGTTTGGGTCAAAAGATGACCGAGGTGACTCATGAGCAATCCGCTCAATTATGCCAAAGGATGGCAATGGTGGTGGATGATTTGGCCTAGGAGGCAAGTCATCCAAGTCCTCCAAGAAAGGATTTGGTGAAGTTGGTGGAGTGGAAAATAACTCCATAGGAATGAGAGTAGGAGACCTTGGTGGTGAAGGTGGTGAGGGTGTCTTGGATGTTTGGATGGGTGCCGGTGGAGGTGAAGTTGGTGTTTTTGTAGGTGGTGGAGTGGTGATCACAATGTGTGATTGAGTAGGTGTAGCCAAGGTAAGGTTTGTATCATCTCGGATTGGAGATGAGATTGTGAGTGGAGAAGACTCGGATGAGGAGCTAAGGTTAACGAAGCAACAAGGCCTCACACTCATTCTAGCGGTTTTCTTGCAAGGTTTAGGAGAGGATTTTGTCATTTTTGACTTGGGTTTTTCTTTGCTAGATAATGGTAAGAATGAAGAAGGTGTGAGGATGATCATGGTAAAACCTCTCAATTTATAGAAGTGAAGAATTATGGAGAAATGTGTTTGATTTGATGTTAAACCATTGAAGAGATGAGGTTCCTAATGATTTGGAAGTGGGTTGAATGCTAGTCATATCACCCAAGTCAATCCATTCAAGAGAGATGGAGTGAAGAAGAAAAGATTTGCAATAAATGTGTTCTAATGAGTGGAATTTCCTAACAATCAGATCACCCACGGATTTGAAGGTACCAAAAATTTGGTTTCTTCCTTTATGCAAAAGGGCTCCTTGGGTGGATTTTTCAAATTTTTGAATTTTGGTGGGAAATAGATTTCTTATATACCTAAGTGAATTATACTAGTTCTAATAAGAGTATAAACAAGTTAGGATTGACTTATAAGCAATGGATGGTAATTTGGAATCACGAAATAGTCAAAATTCAGAAAGTTACCTGAAGGATCCACGACACCAAAAATTTACACGGACGGAACCCTTAAAAGGGTGCCGTCTGGTCCGCCTGTACAGGTACGGCGGTACCAATTTTCATAACAGACGGTACTAAATCGTTGGTGCCGTCTGGTCCGTGTAGTGCAGAAAACAAGACAGAGTGTGTTTTTAGGTGTCGGGGACCTTTCCGAAACCTGAAATTTTTCTCAAAACATGTGACACTAAACATTTCTAGTTAGATAAAGCAAATAACACATATATAAACATAGTGGAGCATGTATTTTGAGCAAGGCCTTTTGATTTTCACATTATAGTGAAAATGGGTAAAATTTGATAGCATACTTGTGTTATCCCCCTGCATGAGATTGTTAGCATACAACATTGTTTCAAGTTATATTATCATCCTACATAATAAAAACAACTAAATAGTATCAAACATTAACGATAATGTATTGTTCCAAACACTCCTTAAAGTACCCTCATTTGTCCAACTTCTTGTAAATCTTGTTCATCATCCTACCAAGGCACTTGAACATTCCCTTAGTTTGCTTGAATTCTGCTGATTCATTTTCAATCTCGGGAAGAGACGCATAATACTCATGAGGTGGGAGACGAGAGATTGGAAGACCATCCTCGGAGCTATTTGATGATGATGATGATGGAGTTGGAGGTTTTGCTCTCTTGCCTTTTGTCTTAGCAACTCGTTCATCACTCAAAGGTACAAAGATGTGAGGGATGAGTTCATAGTGAAGGTGCATCCCTTTTGGGGTTGGTGGAATTGGTGCAAAGTTGCTATAGAGACGGGTGAGAAGCATCCCGTATGGAAGAGCAACCGATCCTTGAGTTGGAATATCAATCATTCTCCTAGCGATGTAGTAGGTTAAATTGAATGGTTGTCGGGTGGACAAGTTGTAGAGCATGTGACAAAGGCAAGCGTTTATGTGATCCCTATTTCCTATGGTGCTAATGACGTTGGCTCTAAGTAGCTCCTCCCATTTCTTAAATTCGGGCTTAAGTTCATTTAGCTCCATTCCATATGGATCTCGGTTTACCTCTTTTCCCTTTCCGGTAACACGGGTTGTATCACCCTTTGGGTTAAATTGGTGTTCACGGATAACATCCTTATCGGCCAAATGGGTTTGGTAAGGAAGAGTGCGGTCATTGATTGCATCAAGAACGGTGAGTGACCATTTATCCGAGTAGACACAAGTCCCTCGGTTGGGAATTCCTAGCACTCGAGCAAAGTTGGTTAATGTGATGGTGTAGTCGTTTTGATTGATTCTAAATCTAAGACAAAATTCATCATCGTCTTCGTGTGGGACGGATGGCAGCATCATTGGAGCGACTACGCCTCGGGCGTGATTGATCTTAGTTTCTAGTTATATTGTGATTTTGTGAACCATGTATCAACTATTAATTTATAACAAGATTGGTTATTTATGTATTCGAAGCTTCTAATTTTGTGAACCATGATATTACTGATTTATGTTGTGAATAATTATATAAATTCTTTTGGCCAGATGCAACAAGAAAATCCTTTCTTGTGTCGTTGTCGACGTGAATTTATAATTGAAAGAACATCCCAAAAGCCCAAAGCTTGTGGTCTGAAGTATTATGCATGTCTTTTATCAAAGGTAAATAATTAGACGTTTGCTTATTTACGTAAATGTATCAATAACTTGTTTGTTAAGAATACATTTCTTATAATTGTTTAATCATGTAACAGCCAGGGACTGAAGACTATGGGTGTCGATACTTTATGTGGAAGGAAGTATTTCAACAGAAGTACTTTGGTCAAGGCACTTCTTCAACGCAGTGCTCAAACTGCGAAACTAAAGATAACACGATCAACATGCTATTGGCTCAAAACAATTTGTTGAAGGCAAGAATAAAGACGTTGGAGGCATCACTGGAATTGGCAAGAAATCCAGTTGATCACGCATGTCAGTCGAGCGGAATACTCTATGAGCTTATAGATGACATTAATCTTCATGTGGAGTAGATTTCGTTGTAATATTAGTAACATTTGTTGTTGTACTTGTTTAATGTTTTAATGTTTTATTATTATTGTTTAATTAAATGGAAACAAATACACAATTAAAAAAACATAACGTAAAAAACTGCACAAATAAATATACTTTACATATAAAAACACTACACAAATAAATACACTATACATATTAAAACACTACACAATTTAAACTAATAAAATACACTACAAAAATTTATTATACACAACTAAGAAAAAAAAAAAAAAAGAAAAAAAAAGTAGCAAATGATTGGGCAATGATTGGGCTCGGGCCCCACCCTATGGGAGTGTTTTTTGGGGTGCCTAGGTAGATTATCTCTTTTAAACACATACAAAATCTACATGTTTAAAATCAAGCCTCATCATATTGTGTATCTATGTGTGTGTGTATATATATATATATATATATATATATATATATATATATATATATATATATATATATATATATATATATATATATATATAATAAAAGTGCATAAAGTTTTGTGGCACTCGTCAAGTGGTGATCTTGTGCAATAGCTTCGCTTGCAATCATCTAAAGACGTCCTTGAACACAATGTTTTAAAACCTGGTTTGACACGGCCGGTTCAACCGGTTGAACCGGGAACCGGCTCTAAGACCGGGCCGGATGTGACCAGGATTTTGCTTAATTGAGACCCGGATTGAACCTTCGGTTTTTTGTTGACCCGGTTTGATAAACCCGACCTAGTCATGACTTTTTATCCAAAAAATTTAACTACTTTTTTGTCGACCAACCTTTCGAAGTTTAATTGACAATTTGAAATGGTGAGGACTAATGTTAATTAAAATTTTGTAAATAAGCTATTTTGGAAACACAATATAGATTGTTATAATGTACAATCATATAAGTTGATTGTTGTAGCAAATTTTTGTTATGATATTATAGATATTATGGGTAGAGTATTAATCTTTTTTCATTGATTCAATCGAATGAATTTGTCAAGTCGGATAAATTATAAGATAATGTAAAACTATGTATTAAATATAGAAAAAAATATACATATGTATAGAACCGGTTTGACCTGACGATTCAACTAGTTGACCTGGCGACTAAAACAGATTGATAAAAAAACCGTGTTTTAAAACATTGCTTGAACATATAGTGTTTTTCATTGTCGAGGATCACGTTAAGTCACTTGACTTGGTAGTTTTCTTGCCATTATGCAAATCTTTATAATTTTGCATCTTTCACTTTCAAATGTTTCGTATAAATCATATTTTCTATTGAAACCCGACATATTTCCACCATTTTGGATCGACAATGAACTTGGTACAGTCTTCATACAAGAACACGCTAAATATAAAAGTAATGAAATTGACACCCCTACTATTTTGCTAATGTCCATTTTAGTTCTATAACGCATAAAACCTTAGTTGTTTAATTAAACTATCATCTAGTTAATTAAGAAAATAACCAGTTGCACATTAATTTATTTGAATGTCAACTGTTACAGGTCACGACAGTATAGAAGTTTAGAGAGCGGATCTATTAAAAAAAGGGGAAATTTGCAAAGTATAAAAAGCCACTTATAACTTGACACCTGTCTACCAACTTCCTCCCTCCTTTTTATTTTACTAATTTCGTCTAGGGGTATATTGGTCATTTGACCCGTTTTTTTAATTTCACCTCAAATTTCAAACGCAAATAACTTTCAAACGACAAACTTTTACGAAAAACCGATTTCACCATAATTTTTAAAATTCGATTCTCTTTAATTTGGTATAAATCTTGATATATAAATCGAACTTTTTTTTTTTTAAGATTTCAAGTGGGTTATGATTTTCTTGAAATTTTCGGCATATTCGACCCTACTTTTATCTAATTTAAAGGTTGATTTACGCAAAATTTAAAACACGAAAGTTGTAGATTTTAGTTCACTCTTTACACAAGTTTTTGAATCACTCAAATCCGATATGAAATAAGTGAGATATCGCACGTTAAAAATGGCGTTTTAGTCATATTTGTTGCACACAATGTGTTTGATAAAATGTCTAGCTTAGATTTTTAGTGTTAAAATTGCGTTAAATGCTCTAAATTTTGTACCACAACGCATCATTAATCATTTTATTAATGTAAGATTCAAAAAGTGATGTTTTTTTAGTCGTTAATATAAAATAAAAATGCACGTTTTGTTCATCAGTTAATCTTGGTTCATCAATCTGATGAACTGATGAATCAAATCAAAACTGATGAACCAAACCAAACTGATGAACCAAACCAAAAGTGATGAACCAAATCAAACATAGTTCATCAGTTTATTTTGGTTCATCAATCATAGTTTCAGCTTAACATGTTGGTGTTTGTTTTGTTTTGCTCATCAGTTTATTTTGGTTCATCAATCACAGTTTCAGTTTTAGTTTGGTTCATCAGTTTTTGGTTTGGTTCATGAATCATAGTTTTAGTTTTGGTTTGGTTCATCAGTTTTGGTTTTGGTTCATGAATCATAGTTTCTGTTTTGGTTTGGTTCATCAGTTTTGGTTTGGTTCATCAGTTTTGGTTTTGGTTCATTAGTTTTTGGTTTAGTTCATCAGTTTGGTTTGGTTCATCGATCATAGTTTCAGTTTTGGTTTGGTTCATCAGTTATTGGTTTGGTTCATCAGTTTGGTTTAGTTCATCAATCATAGTTTCAGTTTTGGTTTGGTTCATCAGTTATTCGTTTGGTTCATCAGTTTAGTTAGGTTCATCAGTTTTGCTTTTATGCTTTTTTTTTAACAGTTTGATTTGGTTCATCAGTTCATCACTTTGGTTCATCAGTTTTAATAGTTAAAAACATTAACTATTAAAAACGTCACTTTTTGAATCTTACATTGAAAAAATGATTAATGATGCGTTGTGGGACAAAAATTAGTGCATTAAGCTCAACTTTAACACTAAAAATCTAAGCTAGACATTTCATCAAACACCTTGTATGCAACAAATGTGAGTAAAACACCATCTTTAACGTGCGATATCTTACCCATATGACATCGAATTTGAGTGATTTAAATTTCTGGGTAAAGAGTGAACAAAAATCTATAACTTTCATGTTTTAAGTTTTTCAAGATTCGACATTTATGAGCGTAAAAAATAGGGCCGAAAATGCCAAAAAAATCAAGAAAATCAAGAACCATTTGATATGTAAAAAAAAAAGTTTGAAATATTTATCAAGATTTATACCAAATTAAAGAGAATCGAATTTTAAAAATTATGGTGAAATCGGTTTTTCGTAAAAGTTTGTCGTTTGAAAGTTATTTGCGTTTGAAATTTGGGGTGGAATATGAAAAACGGGTTAAATGACAAAAATACCCCTCTAACCAAATTTAATAAGAAAAAAGGAGGGAGTGGGTGGAGGACACATGGCAATCAATGATAAGCTTTCTAGCATTTTTATTTTTTTTCACTTTGCAAGGGATCTCAACCCTAAAAGTTTAATGATATTTAAGTACTCTATTTAACACAACTATCTTCTGTTGGTCTTATTTTAATCGGTTTAGGATGTTTTGACTGGGCTATTAGAATTTAGACCTCTTTAAGATACGTTGAAATATATTATGGACATAAATAAGTATCTACTATTAAAACCAATTACTATAGGCCCGGTCCTGGCCTTAACTTAAATGAGTCCATAACCTTTTTCTGGCCCAAGCTCAAGATTCGAATGATCAAAATTAATCGTTAGCAGCGTTAAGCTATTAAGAAAAGACTATAAAACCGACAGTTCGAGTGTGCGACTAAAGTGAATTATGTCAGATCGATGCAACACAAATAAGGAGGAGCCTCATCGACCATCGTTCTAGCACAACCCATTTCGAAGCACCTTCCAAATTCACTCCCGTCGATTCAGCATTGGTATAAGTAGCCTAGCCGACCCCTTGTCATGCCGTGCCTAGAATGATCAATACACAAGACTATGTGTACGTAGCTAGCATATCGTCACTACATGTCAATCAAATGTGTCAGTCCACAACCCATAATGGCAATTTAACATATCTGACGGACATAACCTATAAACAATAAAAGATACGTAGAAGACACATTGAACTAGTGAACGATAAAAAAAAAAAAAAAAAAAAAAAAAAAAAAAAAAAAAAAAAAAAAAAGGAGTGTGAATTAAAGGCGCCTTGGGTTATTCATTATTGGGCCATGATGAGCTAAGGAGTAATATTCGGATCCAGTGGCCTAATGAAATTACCTTTTTTAAGTCCTTGCTAACTCTAAAACATAAATGTCCCTAGATTTTATTAAAAAACTTCTACATTTCGAAGAAGTAAAGCAATTCTTAGTATAGGTATTCATGGTGGTATTCACACAGATTGGCTCGCGAAAGCAGCCCATTTGCACCCTTGAACGGCCCTCAGCCTTCCTCGCGGGAGCTGTATTGGCATTATTCTCCCTCTGGGCCTGCTTCTACCTATCAACTCTTTCTCGAACGAAACCTGATTCATGCAAATGTAGCCAACCCAACTCAGCCTCTAAATTACAGTACGACCCACCCATCTCCACTTTCTATGACGACCCAAGTCTCGGCTACACCTTAGAAAAACCGATAGAAAACTGGGATCAGAAAAGGCAAGCATGGCTCAAACTGCACCCCTCATTCAAGCCCGAATCACATGAAGACCGTGTCTTTATAGTAACTGGGTCACAATCTGCGCCATGCGAGGGCCCAACCGGGGACCATTATTTGTTGAGGACTTATAGGAATAAAGTTGATTACTGTCGAATCCATGGGTACGATATCTTTTACAACAATGTTTTACTCGACCCCAAGATGACTGGGGTTGGGGGAAGCTTCCAGCAATTCAGGCTGCGCTTGTGGCCCATCCCGAAGCTGAGTGGATTTGGTGGCTAGATGAGGACACTGTGATCACGGACATGGAGTATAAGATCCCGTTTTATAAGTATCCGAGATTATAATTTCGTAGTACATGGTTGGCCTAAAGAGGTTTACGAGAAGAAAAGGTGGTTAGGGTTAAATGATGGATCATTTTTAATCAGAAACTGTCAGTGGATACGTGGGCTGATATGGGACCACGGTCACCCCATTTCGACAAGTGGACTAAAATTTTATTGGAAGATTTCAAGCATGGGCCAACTGATCAGACTGCACTTGCTTACTTGCTATGGAAGGAACACTATAGTTGGTTAGGGAAGAAAATGCTGATAGAGACTAGGTACTATCTAGAAGGATACTGGATAGATATTATTGATACTCTAAAGAATATAACTGAAAGGTATTTGGAGATCGAGAAAATGGAGGGGATGTTAAGAAGGCGGCACGCAGAGAAGGTCAGTGAGAGGTATGGAGTGTTGCGTGAGCCGTCGCTGAAAGACGCTGGTAATGAGCGTGGAAGCTGGAGGCGGCCTTTTGTGACTCATTTCGCAGGTTGTCAGCCATGTATTGGGAAACGTACACGTAACCCATCGTTTACATTGGAAGGGTGTAGGAACGCTATGAACAAAGCTTTGAACTTTGCTGATAATCAGGTTCTTAGGAATTATGGCTTTGTTCACCAGAGTTTGTTGGATTCGTCTCTTGTTTCGCCAATTCCATTTGATTATCCTCTGTGATTAGATTAGTTTTATTTTTGAGATTTAGGACGTACTTTGGAGCTACATTAAGTTAAACGATAGGTAAATGCTTCATTTGTGGATGTTACCGCCAAGTCTTTGGTCGATGATAATGTTTTCGGTATTCTGGATTGTATATTGAAGTCTTAAAATCTAGAATATTGGTAAAAAATAAACTTGCTAGAAATGATTTCCCAAGTTCAAACAAATTGTTTGTGAACGATTGTATTTGGCATTAGTATTACTTTATGAAACATTGTTTACATGTCTGTTGAACAAGTCATATACAATATATAAAATTGAAAAAACCTTAAAATTCAATAAGTGATGCTTGCATATACCTTATTAAACTAGCGGGGTACTCGCGCGATGCGGTGGCTGATTATGACTATATTTTCTGACAACGTAATGTTATGCGGCTATACTTTTATTAAACAATTAATTTACAAATAACAATAACTTTAGTTAAGACAATGGAAATAATTCTATTTACTGTTAACCGAAACTACCACAAACAAAATATTGATTTTTTCCTTCAGCACAATCATCCGTCGTCAATTTTGGAGCCGACCGACCCAGTTCAACCCTCATGCTGCAATGGCGGCGACTCGATCGGCGCAGCAACGACCGAACTGGTCGACCGACCACTGCGGGCAGCCTAATAGTTTTTTTAAGTGTTGGGTTTAGTAGCTTAATTAGATTGTACACTTGTGGTTAAATAGTTGTATATTTTGATGTATGAGTGAATTAAATAGTGTATTAATTGTATGTGTTGAATAATATTTTTTTAGTTGTATTTGTGCTTCAAATGTTTGTACATTGTGTTTTATTAATTATACCTTTTATCAAATGAGTGTTTTAAATGTATTAATTATAAATGTTGACCAGTCAATATTTGTAAATGTTTATGTATAAATTAATTGTAAATATAGCTTTAGTAGTTGTATTTACTTAAAATCTATATATGGAAGTCTTAAAAAATTAAAAGAGAGAAGATGTTAAATGCTTTATAAATAGTATAGATAATTATTTGCAAATGATCTGTTTTGCTTGGATTAAGAGTCGTTTTGACATTTGATAGATAGCTCAAACAAATTTAGGTGTTAACATTTTCCAATAAGTGGTGGTTTAGACAGCTGTGATTGTGTGGTGTTAGCAATACGAGTTTTTTTTTTAATTATTTGATCAGTGATAAATTTTATCAAATTCTAGCAAGGAGCTAGAAAAACCAACAAAATGGTTTACGTTATGTTTGTAACAGCCACTAAAGGGCAATGAATCCAAGCGAGCAATTTGGCCGAATGATACCAATTTGTGATCCAAAAATGCATTAATAAGTAAGATATATTCAAAGATATCCTTCCTTGGTGGTTTCGTATCGAAGCAAACACTACAAAAAAATGTAAGATTTGGCACGACTTTCTCGTCCCAAAATTGCACACAATGTCGACCCAAAAAAAAAAAGGCACGACATGTCGTGCCTTTTTGGTAGACCCTATTGTGTTGACCCAAAAAAATTTGGGACGACATTTGCTTTAGACTTTGGGACGACAGATGTTGTGGGGCCCAAATAAAATTCAACCTGAAAATCAGCTTTGGGACGACAATGTAGAACTTTTTTTTTTTTTTTTTTTTTTTTTTTTAAATCTTTTTAAATTAACCTAAAAAAGTTAATTAAATTGCAAAAAGGCACGACATTGTCGTGCCAAATTGTATACACACATGGAAAAACAGGTGGCCACTTTGTGCAGAATGGCACGACATGCTTTGTATATTAGGGACGACAATGTCGTCCCTAATTGTCCTGGATGGCAAAAAAAAAATGCAGGAAACTGCATATTTTCTAGATTTTTTCCGGATTTTTTTCCGGAAAAAATCTACCAAAACAAATGCAACCTGTAATCAATCACAATCCACAATACCAAATCGACAATATGATACAATACCAAATTACTAAACGGATCGAATAACATTCCACAATTCTACGATACCATTTAACAAATACGATACAAAGTAAACTACTCTTAAACTAACAAGTCTCAAACTAACATGTCTCAAACCAACAAGGCGCAAATTTCCTAAATAACATGTCTCAAACTAACATGTCTCAAATTTCCTAAATAACATTCGACAAATACAATACTATTCCATAATATTAATAAGTCTAAAATACACAAAGTAACTTCCCACATACTCCTCAAAGAACTCGCCGCCCGAATCGCCGCCCGACTCGTCACCCGACTCGTTGCCCGCCTCATTATTATCCCCACTATCATCATCATTATTATTCAAGTCATTATTATCAATATGATCATTTTGGCTCAAATGGGGATTATTTTGTGAGTTGTACCGGTTAAGGTCTGGTGGCGGCATAGCATAGTTCGAACTAGTACCTGGGCACGTGATAGAGTTTGGAAAGGTGGGGCGATAACAACCGGCAAATGCATTATTGGGGTTGAAAGTGGAAGCTTGGAAACCATAAGGGCCGGGAGGGGGAAAAGGGGTAGGAATGGGTACCGAGGGAAAGGGAGGTGAAAATGGATTACCTAGTGAGTTGTAGTGGGACAAAAAATTCTGAAGGTAAGATCCGTATGTCCCAACTGCGGCTTGGGCCGCGACAGCGGCTTCCTTAGCCGCGGCAGACTCTTGCCTAGCCGCGGCAGCTTCTGCCTCAGCCTGACGAGCCCGTTCTTGAGCAGCCTTGGTTTCCCTCATCGCCTCTGCCATATGCTCCCTAGTAACGTAATCTTCAGTAGCATGCCCACGTGTGAACCTGCGAGCGGTTGAGCCACCACCAGGTAACCTCCTGCCCCTGCCTGCCCAGTTCTGGCGGTTATCACTCGGAACTACACGTTGCAATATTTCCAAGCTGCTCATGTACGGGATGAGACCGGCTCTGTTAGGAATTAGAAAATTCCATGTTAAAGTGTCGGTCACCCCAAGTATAGTCTAGCATATGTTAGCTCGTAGACTTGTAGTTATTTACGTTGTGTTGTAGTTTATTAGTTAATTTGTAGCGTAGAATAGTGTAGTGCAACACCGTGGAGGAAGGACGGGTCTTTACCCACTGTATACCTGATCCACAGGCCGATAGGAGGTCGTGTAGTCTGTAAGTATAAATACCCCTTCCAACCATGAAAGGGGTGGTGCTTCATTTTCAATCTAATTTTTCCTTTGTGTAAACCTCTAGCAAGAACACCCTCTCTCTCTCTACTTTCTCTCTCTAAAATGTTTAACATGTATTTTGATCATCCAAGACCACCCGAATCATCAACACAATAAAAATAACGATCCTACAATTGGTATCAAGAGCCAAGGTTTTTGTGTTGTGCTTGATTTGTGTGGTTCGTACCTGGTTATTTGTATTTGTGGTTTGCATCATGTTTCAAACTATTTTGTATTTTGTTGGTCGAAATAAAATTGGTTTGCATCATGTTTCAAGCTGCTTTGTATTTGTGTGGTTCTTATCCTGTCTTTTGGTCCATATGGTATAACAATATATCTGATAACAGTTTTTAACTAAGATAACAGTTTTCTTCTTGTCCAAACAGTCCTCTTGAGTCTATTTCATGAAAACTGCTTTATCTGATCAGATTCTTAACTGTCAAAATAGGTCATTTGTGAAGTTTGTCATGTTTTTCTGGGCTTATTATGAAAGTGGTCGGAAAACTCATCGGAAAAAGTTTGATATTCATGCTAGCGAGTTGAGTTTCATATAGTGACTTAGGTTTGTTTGACTTTTGAGTCAAACAGTCATAGCGACTTATTTATACCAGTTAGCGACTTATTTCATGTAAATGAAGCTAGCGACTTGCTATTTAGCAGGTTAGCGATTTGTTTTGTAAAACCTTTTACCTAGCGACTTGTATTTACATGTCGTAGCGATTTGTGTTTTGAAAAGGGTAGCGAGTTATGCTAGCGACTTGGCTTGAATGCTAGCGACTTGTGGTTTAAAAGGGTTAGCGACTTGTGACTCAAAATACTAGCGACTTGATATTAGAAGCTAGCGACTTGACACCATTGACCTAGCGAATTAGACAGAAAAGATGAAGAAGAAGATAGCATTAACTGTTACAAGACCTCTTGACCACAATACCTTATACCAAAACTTCAACTCGACCTCAGGTCTTAAACCATCATCAGTCATACATAATCATCATCAGTCTATCAAGATTCACATGAATGAAAAATGAAAAATTAAGGAAATCATAGATGTATACCACAACCAACCTTTAACACAAACTTCAATCCAACTCCAACATCCTCAAATCTATTACACTATCCTAATCTCAACTCCATTCAACAATCATGAAAACTAGACTCGTATAACATAGTTATATCACCAAGATCTCAGATTGGTTCGGTTCTTAAATCTTTATAAGATTTTATTTTGGTCGAACCATCCTCATCACAGATCCAATTTGTTAAAGACATGCTTCAATTGATATTCGAATCAAAAGAAAGATTATAACAAGGTTGTTATATCTCCTCTTTGTTTCGTTAAATACTCAAAACACATCCTACTCTTTCATAACCCTTCTCCACTCAATCTCATTCTACTTCTATCGAGACTTGTTGATTATATGAAATGAAAAAAAGGGAGGATAACGAAGATCTCAGTTTGTGGATGGTTTCTAATTCAAACAACTTTCTAATAAGTTTACCAATCCAAAATCATCATTGATCTCTTTTTTAAGTATGTGTTCTTCAATTATCCGAAAATATAAAAGTTGAGACTAAAACAATATTGTTTCATCTCACTTTTCATTCGGTTAAAAATTTAAATGCAAAACCTACCTTGGTTTGATCTTTGAAGCCGGTCACGTGTCATGGCCATCCCTGTGGCGTTAATGGTGAACTCGAGCCAACCCTGTGGCGAGTTCTTCTTGTATAACAAGAAGGATATTTGGCTGATCTGGTTCCTTTGATTCTTCTGTTGGAATGAATCTTATGAAGACATACGAAATATCACTAGATGTGAGAAGTGTTAAGATGATTAAGCAGTTGGGTTGAAGAAAGTACTGTGGTTGTATGCGTTTTGATATGCAAGAGGAGGGAGGCGGAGTTATTTAGAGAGTGGATTTATGGTTTGGTAATGATTTGATCTGAGATAGGGGCGTTTATGTGTGAGAGATTAGGGTTATATTGTGAGTTAAGTGATGTTATATACCCGAAATTAGGGTAGAGATTACTTGGACCGAATCACTATTATCACATGGGCCTATGTAACCGGATTTGTAAGCAATTTGAATACATTGGGCCTGAGTTGTTGGATCTGTTGGATATTGGACATGTAGGGCTATTTACTCTAAACTGAATTTTCGAATGATGTGAGTTGGATCGAGTGTATTATATTCGTGCATAGAATTTGTGATATATGAGATTCATGAGAGTTGGACTGCGTAAGTTTGATATTTTTTTTATTAGCCTTTGATTGTGAGCTTGGATCCGGTATGCGGCTTGTGCACTGGACCGGGTAATATCCGTCTATTGATGATTTAGGATTTGAAGTTGTAATATCACTCATAGGCATGGACGGATTTATTGCTATTAAATTAATTTCACATGGATCGAGGTTGAGTATTCATGGGGTATGCGTTCTATAGTAATATGATATTTGATTAATCTGTGGTGTGCTGATGAAATTTGATGATGAAGCAACTTGATGATGTGATTTGGTGTGACGATGGGATTCGATTTGTTATGCAGTCTGACAGTTTGGTAGCTTGTACACATTTTCACAGAATATATTATGTCATAGCTTGAATTGTTCATTGTAGAATGTTGACTACGGTGCTGTTTGTACGGTACTTCTTATTTGGATTTGATGTGAGGTTTTCCGGGCGCAGTTACTTAATTTTTGTCTTCTTTCTTTCTACCCTTTCGCGAAGATGACTTGTTTGGGCATTTACAGAGTGTGATAAAGACTTGGCTATTTAGTTACGGTTGTGATTCTTTCTCGATTAACCCACAACGTAGCTATCACTTCGGTGTCTCACGCAGTTGAGGATATGTCAAGAGGTTTTGTACATTGGGTACACCGTTTCTTCATCACAAGGATTAGTACAAGGTTAAGTAAAAACTCTCTGGGGAATTCTACTTCATGATCAAGTTTGGTATATCAGACTTACTTCTCCATGTGGTCACTACAATAGCCGACAGATTGCGTGAATGATGTGTTTACCAAAGTATTGATTGGATGGTTGATGATGGTGTTGATGCTGGATAATAAACCATTGATAAACCACTGCATGTTCCCCTAAAACAGATATTCACCGAAACCAAAGTTGCCATAACACATTCAAGCTGACATTGTTTACGGTTTTGTCTTGGTTTTGTAAAATCTCGCGAAAGAACCTATTTCTCGGTTTAAATCATAGACATGTAAAATCCCGTGACAATGGAAACATCCTGGTAATTGTAAAGTGCATTTCTGGATCAATCATACGGTTTATTCTTGGTTCTGTAAAATCCCGCGAAAGAAACTATTTCTCGGTTTAAACTATAGAATTGTAAAATCCCGTGATGATGGAACCATCTTGGAGAAAGGAAAGCGTATCTCGGGGTCTTCTGATGCTGGTGTTATGGGTTCTGTTTTGAAGAAGGGATAAAAGGGTGTACTTCATAAATTGGATGTGTGTTTGGATATTCGTCATGGCGGTTTGGTTACTTCAAAGTTTACGGGGTTATGCTCATTAAACCATGGTCGGGATGAAACCATTATCATAGTTCACTTAATAAGTCAAAGGAGGCTAGATTTGAGCAGTTCAGAAGATGTGGCAACGGCGGTAATTCAATATTATTTATTTGAGGTTGAAGTGAAATATCATGGGCGAGTGTACTTAGTATCTGAAGATATCAGGGGATGGTTGGATGAAGATTCTTCATGATCCTTGTTCGAGCTTATTATCAAAAATGAAGACTTGGAAATCTAGTTATTGTTGGGTGTCTTTTACCTTTTCTTTTACCACTTGGGGGAATTGGGCTCTTACCACTACAAAATAACTATCACTTTAAGGAGTTACGTTGTAGTGCTCAGTGTCACATTCAATTGTGGATTTTCAAGAGGTAATGTACGTCTTATACTTGATGGTTGGTTGGTTGAAGAGTATAGAGTACATAGAGAGTACTTAGAGATGCTAATGGAAATCGGCACCGCTCTTTGTTACATATGTGCAGGTTTAAGTCACGAGTTCAGGTTAATTTACTTCAGGGTCAAATTCATCATATTGGGTTATCTCCATCAGCTGTCACTACAAAGAGCCTACAGAATGATAATGGGTTGATTACATGTTTTGCTAAGAGAGTTGAAAAGAGAGAGATTATGACGTATGAACACTTCAGTTCATGCCTCGTTCTCTAAAGAAAAGAAAAGTGTACGTCTCAGTGCACTTTATCTTCAAAAGAAGAGAAATCTTCTTATGACGTCTGATCACATCAGTTCAGGCCTCGTACTCCAAAGAAAAGAAATGTGTACGTTTCAGTGCGCATTATCTTTGAAAGAAGAGAAATCTTCTTATGACGTTTGAATACTTCAGTTCAGGCCTCGTTCTTAAAGAAAAGAAAAATGTACGTGTCAGTGCGCTTTATCTTCTGAAGAAGAGAAATCTTCTCTATTATGACCATTCTCATCAACATGCTTCATACTTTTTCCATGCGCTTCAGTCATTAAGTGAACCGGGCTACTGTTGATTGTTTTCTGATTCCACTTTCTCAACTATAATGACGATGGCGACATCCTGTGCTGATTTTGCGGGGGAGAAGTGTGAATAGACTACATTTGGATAATGTTCACTTATTTAGTCAAGAATGGCATCTCTGTATGCAATTCTTGAGGGGGAGAAGAAGTGTGAATTTTTTGCATTGTTGATTGACATTTGAGAATATTAATGGTCATACGGCTCTAAACTCATGTAAGAACCGAGCTTCTTCTTATCGGGTCATCTTCACATGGAGTTTTTCTCTTCTAAGAGCCGTTGGTTGACATCTTCACTCGGATTGATGAGTTTATCGACAAAGTGCTTCCGGTTAATGCTTCACGTATACAGCAACATGATGATTCCGAACAATCTCTCTGTTCTTGTTTGATGTGATTGGTAGTTTGGTGTTACCATCTTGTGTGTTCGTTGCGGCCTGATTGCTGATTTCCTTGATGAACATATTTCTGTTCTTGTTTGATTGGGAGGGATTTTAGTTAAGGGGATTTGCAAGATGTAAGTTAATCGGGATGCTTTTTGGTGTGAGTTGAAGATGTTAACTATCTATTCCCCAACTGCACAATCTTGAAGAAGGTCGAGTCTACAGTCTAGTTCTACATTTCTGCTACATGTTAGAAGACTAAAGACGAGTTGCATTTAACGATCTAAAGACTTCTTCTTAATCTGGGCATTTATCAAACAGATTGTCGGTTTAGGGGAGAGCACTAATTGGGAGTGTGGTATAAGTCAGATTCAATCCCCAATTAGACTTGCTCATATTCTGTAGCAGTGACTCCTCGAGACGTTGTTATTGACTAATTCTCGTATTGGACATTTGACTCAAGTTGATTACTTCGGAGTTAATCATTTATCACTTATTTGAGATTGAAGTTGATTTTCACAAAGGCGTGTTCTTATTTGATAGCTTGCTCGGGCTTAATAATTTGAGTTGAAGACTTGGTTTATCTAGTTACCAGCAGTCGAGGTGGATGGTTGAAGACCTGGTTAACTATCACTATTAGGAGTTACTTTGTTTTACTCAGTGTCACACGCATATGACGGTGTGGATAATCTCAAGAGGTGTTAATGTCTCATACTTTGTTTGGGTAGTGAGTACTTAGAGATTTGCTTGAAGCATAAATTCTCGACACCGTTCTTCCATCATTAGGTGCAAGCTTAAGAAACAAATGTGAGGAAGTTGACTTCAGTTTCAAGTATGGTATATCGGGTTTTTCTTCTTCAGTCGTCACTTCAAATTGTCTACATAAGGGTTGATAAAAATGGTCAGAGAGAGTCTTCAGCAAGTTGACTATCACAAGATTACATGTGTTCTTCTCAACAAATTTCTAGTATATGGGTTTACAATGAGTTGCTGATTCTGAAGTGTCAAAACCAGCAAGGAGAAAGGAGACTCACATATAAACACAAAGCGAGTAAACTTGATGAACTTAATTCTTCTAAGTGATTGAAGATATCCCGGGAAGACAAATGTTATTACCTCAGAGAAACTCAAGGTTTGACTCATGACGAGTAAACTTGATGAACTTAACTCTTCTAAGTGATTGAAGATATCCCGGTAAAACAAATGTCATGACCGCAGAGAAACTCAAGGTTTTACTCATGAAGGCTTTTGTGTTATTATTCCAACGACGTGGGGGAAGTGATGGAAGAGTTAGTTTCTGAAGATGAAAGAGGTACACAAGTGTGTGATGTTTTTGATTGTATCACAATCATCAGGGGATAGAGATTCTGTACATTGGTGATGCTCAGTTGTTTTACCTGAGGGCTTAATCTGTGATTCAGAGATATAATCACTTATTCTGGTGTTGACATCCGCAGAGATTGTCACCCGCAGAGACAATCAGTGATTCGGCCTGCTTCTTCAATGTTATCGGTTATTCTCTCTTTGGGCATTCTGGTACTTCGGGTTCTTGAGCTTCATACACTTTCTTCAGGGGAGAGAAAAGTATACATCGGGGTTATTCTTTGGCTATTGGACTTAATCTGCTACTTCGATGGTATAAGTTTCTTTGTCTTCGGGTATGTGTATTTGGGTTTGTGAGCTCTAGTCTAAGAGATTGACTGCATCAACTCAACTACTTGGGGGAAGTGGTCTCTTGATACCTTTTTGGAATGGATTGCTTCAGACTTCAGTGGAAAAGAAATTTGAGAAGATTATTTTATGTGTGAGATGATACGTTGCTGTTCTTCTATTGGATGATATAACCTTGAACGGAGAATCTCGATCATCGGTCTTAAATGGAGCAGCGGGATTTATGATTATGGTGTGCATCTCTGTGCACCTGGCTAAGGCAAGCTTGAAATATAGCTTCGAATCTGCTCAACATAAGGATTTTCGGTTTGGGGGGAAGCTGCCAAAGTCCTCACTTTCAAGTGGCTCAATTTCTCTCTTCGATTCAAGAGTCTTGGAAGCTTTGGTGGTGAAAGTTTTAGGGATGATGACTTATATCTTCTACAACGGGGCTGTTCGATATCCTTATCTCGGTACTCGTATCATCATCTTCTTTAACTATATCATCTACTCTATCTTTGTATATATTTTTCTGAAAAACCAAATACAAAAATATAAAACCAGCAAAACAAAATAGAAAAATATAAAACCAAGAAAAAGAAAATAGAAAAATATAAAACCAACAAAAACCCATAAAAATCAGAAAATTTGAAAAATTCCAAAAAATATATTTTCCCTAGACATGTCTTCTGGTATCGATAACATCTACGGTCTTAGAAATGTCATTCAATAATGGCACGGTACTTTAGATGAAGTTCGAGCAGGAGGTGTAAATATTCTTTTCTAAACATGTCTCAAAATATGGCTTACAGTTATTTCAGACTGTAACCCGCGCTTCAACAAATGGCTTACAGTTATTTCAGACTGTAACCCGGGCTTCAAATGATGGTTTGCTATTATTTCAGATAGCAACCCGTTCTTTATAGAAAGGAAAGTGCTGCGCTAAACCAATTTTCAAATATTTTGTGCACTTTTCCTAAAAACAAATGAGGAAAGTATGTCGAAGGACTGCTGTTCCTACTCAAATATTTTTCCGTCTATAAATTCTTCAGAAAAATATTTGTTGTTTTCTAAAATGGTGGTAAATGAGTTGCTTGTAAATCTATCAGATTCAGAGTTTTTGTGAAAATTGAAAACTCAATCAATGACTTCAGCGCTTTTAATCTTTTCAGAAAATAAGTCATTGATTGAGGGGGAGAATGTTTTCAAAATTATATCATCTAACGGACTTTCTTAATTATCCTACGTGCTTATCTGAAAAAATATAATTGCCTATGTTGAAGGACTAGGTTTCTAGGATATGATTGTTAGGTTTAGATGATTAGAGTTTGAGGAACACATTATTCCCATACCTTACATGATCTGATTGATATGTTGGATTGACTTTTATTAGTCGATTGTTGTTTGGGTGTTGTCGACCACCATATATTTGTATGTGTGTTCACTAACATATGCAGGTATATTGGTATATAAGAATGTTCCCGATCCGGATCCCACAAATGAACATGATTGGATGCCGCAAGGAAAGGGTAACGATATCTTGTGTTGACAAATGAAGAAACGGAGCTTAACTGGACTTCAATGGAGAGTTGGCATGAAATGCAACGTAAGAGGTCTTACTGCATCAGCAGATGGTTTTCTTCAGCAAGTGAAGAAACGGAGCTTAATTGGACCTCAGTTGGCATTCAAAATGCAACGTAAGAAGAAGTCTCACTGCATTTGCAGACGGTTTTTCTTCCAACCCTACAACAACAACAACGGAAGCTTCTCAACCACTAACGTATCTTCGTGCAGGATACCATTTTTAAACAATTTTGAATAAATTTGAATAAATTGTTTTGAAAATGGAATATATTGTTTTGAAAATATATTGGACTAAATTTTGTAAATCACCGGACTTCATTTTATCAAAACTTAAGTCACTCAATTATCGACTTCGGTCATCGATTGAGGGGGAGAGTGATTTAATTTAAAATATTTTCATACAATATATCTTCAAAAAAAGTCCGTTTTGTACAACAAAAAGTGGTGATCTAAAGATTTAATGTTATGTCATTGTATGATTTTTTCTTTAGAATCAAGGTCTTTCAAAATGAAATCTTTTCTGTTCTTGTTTGATTGTGAAATTGTTTTGTTTTACTTAAAAGATCTCTTAAAAACTATCATACCTGACACTAACAATCTTTAATGTCTTAAAATGGTCCGTATCTGTCATCTTTCAAAATTGAATCTTGCCACGTCTTTCCCCAAATTTTTCTAAATGATTTAAATCAGTTGGGATCACAAATCTCAAATGGTTTGATATTTCTGATCGGGGTAGAGATCGTGATTTAAATCTCAAATCTGTTTCAAATAGAATTGGTTTTAGTCCTTTATAGGCACTCCTGCCTCCATGTGCCAAACGATTTCAATATACGTAATGCACATGTTGAGGAGGAGGATTTATCCAAAAACCATAT
>BPTQ01000003.1:189883583-189942998 GCA_019973895.1 Chrysanthemum seticuspe
GATCTGGTCAATTATTGTAGTTATTTTGGGACGACCAAATAGGGACGACAATGTCGTGCCTTTTTGTTTTTTTTCCCCGAATTATTTGGCGGCATATTTAACTTTTCGTGAAAATTTTTGGGTAAAAAAAAGGGGACGACAATGTCGTCCATTTCTTTTTTTTTTTTTTTTTTTTTTTTTTTTTTTTTTTTTTAATTTTCCTTTATTTTATGTATAATATAGTGTGTTTAAATTATTTAATTAATACTAAATAAATTAAATTTGTTATAAACTTTTTAAATAATTTAAAAATTAATTAATTAGTTATATAAAGTTTAAATTAGTTATAAAATTTCTTAACATTTTTGCTACTTTTGAGGTTGTTTGGATTCTTAAAATTAATTATAAATTTTTTAGATAAATTAAAACGGATGAAATGTTAAACGAACGAGTCAAGATAATGTCGTTATACATGACATGTTAAAACGGATGAATCGAGATAGTATCATGATACATGATATGTAACATCCAACCAAAACTTCCCTCCAAAAATAATGGCGCCAAAACTTCCCTCCAAAAATAATGGCGCCAAAATTTCCCACCAAAATCTATCAGATCTGCTCTATATATCACATAAAGAAAACTTGAGATCTTATCCCACCAAAAGCCACCAGATCTTATCCTCAAAACCACTCAACCTCACAACCTCTTATCTTCGCACAAATTTCAAAACCTGATATGGAGCCATTTAATCCTTTTATGTGTTCTTGTGGAGCAGGAAATATAAAATTAAGAACATCGCATAGAGAATATTCATCTGGACAACAATATTCATGTCCTCTGTCAAAGGTGAACAATCATACATTTCTTATTTATGTAAATATACAAATAATTGGGTTGTAATCTCTTAAAATTTTCTTATTATGTAACAGCCCAGAAAAGATAATGGGTGCGGATATTTTATGTGGAAGGATGCATTTGACGAGTACTTAAGAACAATCTCTGCACCAGCAGAGTGCTCGAGCTGCCATGAAAAAGATCTTAGGATAAGCTTGCTTGAAACACAAAAACATGTGCTAGAGACAAGAATAAGGGTGCTTGAGGCCAAACTTGAAATGGCAACGATTCCTGACGACCACGCATGTCAGTCGGATGCATTACTTCATGAGCTGTTAGGTGACATGGATAATCTTCGTATGTAGTATTAGTTGTTGTTCTTGTAGTTGTAGTTGTTGTTGTACGTAGTTGTTGTTGTTGTTCTTTTAGTTGTTGTTGTTGATGTAGTTGTTGTTCTGGTAGTTGTTGTTGTTGATGTTGTTGTTGTTGTAGTTGTTGTTCTGGTAGTTGTTGTTGTTGATGTTGTTGTCGTTGTTCTTGTAATATGTATCCGTCAAGTATTTTTATAAATCAAAGCACATGCTGGATTTGTAAAGCTGGTCATGTTCTAAGTTAACATGTCACTTATTACTATGTACAATTCAATTTGACCATGTTCTAAGTTAACAAGATTATGGTTTCCAAACACCCCTTTTCCAATACTAAATTACACATAAATAAAGAAACAACTTGACAACATAACGAAACAGATCAAACGAAACAACTCGGCAAGCAAACGATATTATACACAACATGACATAAACCATATGCTACACACGACATACAAAACAACTCAAACGAAACAACTTGACAACAAAATGAAACAGATCAAACAAAACAACTCGGCCATTCAATTATTTTCCCTGCTACTTCCCGCTCTGCTAGAACCTGCACCATCTTTTCCTTTCCTTTGCTTGACGAACTGTTCAAACAATGCTTCAAGATTTGTTACCCTATTTCCCGCATCATCAAAAGTGTAATCGAACGGGCTTTTTTCAGCTTCATCTTTTTCCTTCCTTTGCTTGACGAACTGCTCCCACATTGCTTCAGCTTCCAGTAGGTTTGCTCCTCCATTCCATAATGCAGAAGTAGCTTCACTGTCCAAATACACTCTGTAGAATCGCTCTTTCCTTAACCATTCCAGAATGCGGTCTCTCATAAATGGATCTATGTTCTTATAAGAACCATATTCATCATAAATTTCTGACCCATACGTATCAAGAACTCGAGTAAAGAGATATATGGACGATAAAACCAGTAACCACTCTTTTTCCGACGTGTAATCAGCCATTTTATTGTTACGTGTGTTTTGTGGTTATTTATGTTTTGACGGGATATATAAGGACAACTTTGCGGGAAAAATAATGGCGGGAAAATGTATTTAATTTTAAAATAAAGTATTTGATCATAAATATAAACTATTTAATTTTCATTCTATATTAAATAAAATTATTTAAATTAAATAAAAATAATTTTTTAAAATTAAATAAACTAATTAAAAATAATGACGGGAAACTATTGGCGGTAAAAATAATGGCGGGAAACAATTGGCGGTAAATATATTTTTTTAATTCTATAAATGTATTTAATTTTAGATTAAAGTATTTAATCATAAATATAAACTATTTAATTTTAATTCTATATTAAATAAAATTATTTAAAAGAAAAAATTTAACTAAAAACTGGTGTTAAAAAAATAGATTTACAGTTTGGGACGACAATGTCGTCCCAAAGTGTTTGGCGGGGTAAAAAAACTGGCGGGATGTATTTAATTTTCGTGAAAAGTTATTTAAATACCAAAAAATTAAATAATTACAAAATGGGACGACATTGTCGTCCCAAAATGCATGGGTCAAAAGTTCTTATCTGACTTCCGTATTTGTTGAAAACCGTGTGGGTCCTACATGCAATTTGGGACGACAAAGTCGACCCAAATAATATGTCCGTCCCCAAACCCTGATTTTGGTGTAGTGAAACGTGGTTTTAAATGACCAAGTGATCCAAAAGGTGGTTTATACCAGCATCTCAAAGCAATTCTTCACCTTCTTGTCTTAACCAAAAGAGCCGGCCCATGAATATTAAGTCTAACAACGTTGTAGGTTGATCGGAACACCCCACCAGATTTTTTTACTTTGTCCCACCGATGACTTGTAATTTTGCAGTAAACAAAAAGGTGTTGGACGGTTTCAATAGTTTCATAGCATAGAGGACATCTCATGTAATGAAGATCAATACCCCTTGCATTGAGATTGTATCTTGTAGGGAGTGTATTGGTTGAACAGCCGCCAAAGGAGGATGTAAATCCTGATAGAAGCAGTTCTGTTCCATCTTGTCATCGTACCGTTTGAACAGTGGAATCTAGTGTGGGCACATCCATGAACTTTCTAAGAGAAACATAGTAGGCGTTTGGAGCATGGATCCAGGTATCAATATTAGAAGGTGAATCGCGGTTTTGAAGAAGATCCATGCGGTGCATTGGTTGATTTGTTTCTAGGCCAATTCTCGGCTGCCTACGTCAAGACCCACACATTTAAGATGATTGATGATGCAAAAGACTCCAGTTATGTTGCTATGAATCTCCAAAATGTTTATGTGAAATTTAACAATTTCAGTTCATTGGTGTTGATTTCTTTAATGGAACTTATTTTTATATATTTTTCTTATTTTCTATTATTATTATTTTTTTTGAAAGGTGAAATATATTAATGATCACAAAAGTACAAAGCTAAGGTAGAGATCAAGGACAAGTCATTTGCTTCTCTAACACCTAATAAGAGAACATTCCCGTCACATCAGCGCCACATTATTTTAACATAAAATAACATAACACCAAAAAAACACCCATTATCATAACACCAAATAACACCACCTTTTGAGACCCACATTAAAAAAAAAATTACAATTTACAAATTAACCTCTCAACTAATATTTCAATCATTAAATAAATCATTCACTAGTATTTCATTCATAAACATAAACATTAACTAAACATTACATAAAATACAATACGAAATACGATACGAAAAAAACATACAATACGAAATACATAAACATAGCTTAATCTAAATGCTCCCCGCACGCAGAATCATACGAAGGAGACCTATACCTAGAAAATTCCTCAATGAAAGTCAAACGTTCTGCTTGTGCCTTCCTGGCTTTCTCATCCTCCTCTTGTTGCTTCCTTGCTTCCTCTCCTTCAACTTCTCGTAAAGCCTCTTCGTCACACATCATTTGATAATGCTGGCTTGCAGTTAAGCCATGCTCATCAACTGCCTCATCTGTATAACCTAGCCCAATTTGTGTCAGCTGAGGTTGATAATGTGGTTGCTCAACAAATCTAGGTGCAGGAGATGAACTTGATGGGAGCATAGTAAGTTGATTCATTTGTTGTGATAAAGAACCAACAATTTGGTTTTCCTAATAGCTCCAACGGATTTTGATGTTAATATAGGCTTGTATATGTGAAACACACTCCCACAACGTGTCACTAATGGCAAAGTCATTCCTGGCTTCATCGCTCAAAAATTGATCGATCACAGCTTGTCTTTCTCGCGAAATGTCTTTGCAGTTCGCATATCGTTGTCGCAAACGTTCTTTCTTTTCCTTTGCGAGGTCAAACAGCTTGATAACTTCGATAATAGCCTTTTGTCGAGCCGCATCTTCTTGATCGCTTGTTTTTGAATATAACGTTGCATTTCTTTGACGGAATGAAGGAGACGACAAGCCATAGTGTATAGGGTTTATAGTTATTGTGTGAGTTAAGTGTGAAAATATTGAGTAAAAGAGTGTTGTATTTATTGAGGATTTAAAATTTAATTTTTAAAAGTAGAAAAAAAAACAAGTTACCGTTAATTCTAAGGGGGTGTTTTGAAAATATTTTGAATTTGAAAAGCAATACATGTCCAAATTATAAAAAGAGAGAGAGAGAAACTACCACAACACACGTTGGTAAACCAACGTGCTTCGCAACGCCATTGCAATGCTGGGAGGGGTGGTATGTTAACGCAACATCAACGCCTGCCACGAGGGACAAAACGTCGTTGATTCATTATCATAACGAGCGCTCAAGCCAATTGCCAGAATAATAAGAAATGACATACTATAATCATCAGTTTAAAAATTGTCCATATGAAGAGAATCAAAACTGCCTAACAATCCACTATTTGAGAGAAGTAGTCTCATCGTGCATGACTCACTACTCTCAAGCTCTACCATATCTATAGATTACATTAGATGTTCCGTAAGAGCACTAGTTATCATAACACCTAATAACACCAACATCCCCGCCATGTCATCGCCACCTCATTTCAACACCAAATAACATAACACATAAAAAAACGCGTTATCATAACACCAAATAACACCACCTTTTGGGACTCACTTTAAAAAAAATTACAATTTACAAATTAACCTCTCAACTAATATTTCAATTATTAAATAAACCATACACTAATATTTCATTCATAAACATAAACATTAACTAAAATATACATAAAATACAATACGAAATACGATACGCTACGATTAAAACATACGATACGAAATACATAAACATAGCTTAATCTGAATGCTCCCCGCATGCAGAATCATACGAAGGAGACCTAAACCCAGGAAATTCCTCAATGAAAGCTGATAAGGATTTAAAACATGCGTTTTTAGGGGGTCATTTAAGCCCTAAATCGACACATTTTATATATCCGTTACTACTTAAAATCGTTCATTTTCACATTTTAGGTCTTGTGGAAGCAAAATGCTAGAATCAATCATATTTGGACGAAAAGGAGTGAAAACATGAAGAAAACGACAAAGTAAGAAAACAAGGTTGTTTTGCCAGCCTGACGGCGTCCCAACCCAAAGGGCGACGCCATCGCTAATGAGATTTTCTAATTAAATTGCAAGTGATGGCTCAGGTGTGATTTTGGTTCTACAACATGACGACGTCACGCTTTAATTCTGGAAGGCGTCACCCTTTAGTTTACACAAGACGTCCAAGAACCATTTTAAGACGACGTACCTTATGAAGACAGACAGCGTCACGTATCTCAACTGACTCCGTCCCAACAATGACTTGGCCCAGAAGAAACCCTAAAGAAGGCGAACAGACGACGTCACCAGCAAAAGACGACGCCATCGCATTTGTAAATCTATATATAGAATTCGATTTTTCTGCATTTAAAGAGTAGAACGTTGGAGAGGAAACCCTAGTTCGTTAATAGTCCGACTTGGGCAATATTTTAGGGTTCCAAACCCTTCTTTACACCTAAAGATAAGTTTGTTAATCCATTATATCATCATGTTTATCCTATGTTCAATTGTTTGTGTGTATGCATGCGTATCCATTATGAGTAGCTAAATTACTATTGTGTTTGCTTAGATCTATGAAATATAGTTGTTAATTATTGTTAGGTTGTCTCTTATTTTAATTGGTAGATGCTAGAGTAAGGAAAATTGGCTTCTTCTTTAATTGTTGCGAGCTTGAACGTCCTAAATAACACAAAGCTTGAGAGTGCACTTGAGCCATCGTTGTGTTTATTGCGTGAGTTGTATCTTTAGGATAATAGAGTATTCGTGGGAGATACTACGATACTTGGTGATCCCAGATAGTCTAGAGGAGAGTTACAATTCATAGAACTAGGGAATTAGGCACTCCCTATGACCACACGAAATACAATGCACCAATTAAGATGAGAATGTGAATTCAACCGACCAATAAGAGATAACTAGGGAGTAAGAACATCTAAGCAAACACACTTTTAATTATCATAAGAACACACCAATCAATTCATAACTTATCTTTTCTTTTTCATTAGTATAATTAGTTTTTTAGTTTAAAGAGTTAGTAGTTAAAATTGGTAGAAGTACCATATACCCTGAGATATTTACTTGTTTTCTAAAAAATATAAAAAGCTAAAAAAGAATCACCCTCAACCGCACCTTCTCGTCATACATCTCTATTAGCATCTCTATTCCCCTAGAGAACGATCAACCCCTGGGCTTACCTATACTACACTGCAACGATTAGGTACACTGCCTAGTGGTTTGTAAAGCTTGCTCGCAGATAAGGAAGTCTTTCGACCCCGAACCCACGCATCAAGTTTTTGGCGCAGCTGCCAGGGAATATAATAGCTAGTTAGTTTTCTATCTTGATGGTCCTAAAAGTATATCACGAATAATGAAGTAGTTAGCTAAAAAATAGAAAAACAAAGGGTATATAAACCCTTGAAAATGACCGGCCATAAGGCCTAGCCTTTGGGCTGTTCCTATAATCGTCCCATATTACTAAATAACATGTATTAACGACCTAGTAAACGTAAGCCAATTATCTTCATTCTTCGAGTGACTGAAACTTCTTTGTTAGACGGATTCGTATCTCTAACAATCTCCCCCAAGTAGAGGTTGCTCGAATCAAACTCGGTTGCTCAAAATAATTCTTTTGACGAAACTTCTTTTCACAAATTAGTAGTGCTATCTTCGAACATATTTGAATGAGTTTTTCTGCTACAAGTCTGTCACAAATCTGTCACGAACTTTGCATTCTCCTTCCTCCCATACCAATTAGCAACACTTTTTCAGTAACTAAACTGTGGCTAATCTGTTGCAAATTTTATGCCTCCTTCCTCCCATGGTGATTAGCGACACATAATCTGTCGCTAATCAGGTTGCTCCTTCCTCCCAAATCTGTTAGTGACATTATTTCTGTTGCAGAATTGTCGCTAAACCAGCAGATTCCAATGTAAGAGCAGTAGGAGAAACATCGTAGTTCTTGGGTTACTTCACTTGAATTGTTCTTCTTGTGCTTTTTTAGTACTTTAAGTCTTGACATCTTGATGTTTACTGAACTTTGGTCTTTTTACATGCTCATATTCGCTGAAAATTTGAAAGCTTTTATGATCTTTCTTCTTCTAACTTCTTGACTTTAATATGTGAAGAAGATGATGATCTCAGAGTTGCGGAAGCTTTAAGTATATAAGCTTTCTAGATTTCTTCAGATATGTGAGCATTTGTCTTGCATCGGATTCTTTGAGTTGTCATACACCATGTTTGAATAATTTAGTCACCAAAAAATATTTTGTTGCAAAAAAAATCCACTTAATGTGTTCTAGAAAATATTTTTGTGAACACACGAAGGGTTTTATATTTTGAAGGGACCAAGTATAGACGATACTCAATCTGGTCGGTTACATTAACCTCCGATTCCGTGAGGATCGATGATTACAGTACGAATACTGCACCTGTGATCAGATAAATTCATTAAAAGAACTTTCTTGACAGGTTTTCCAGCTCAAAGCCTTTAAGGTCTCTAACACCGAAGTATCAGATTCCCGTATGCTTGCTGTTCTCTATACCAGATGTCCAAAGACTAATCACACTATGAGTATTTCTACTAATAGAATGGTAAAGAGTGAGTCAGTACAGTTACTGTCTGCTGACTATACCGTACAATTCCTGAACAATGTTTTACTTCTTAATACAATTAAGTACCGTAGAAGGCCGATGGCAAAAGTGATTTTAAAAAACATTCGATGTGCTTAAGAAATATTTATGGGGCACAAACGAAAGTTTAAATCAGAATGCTCTGATGATATATTAAAAAATATCTCGAAAGATATGAAGTGCCTTGAGAAATCCAAACTTGTACAAGTACTTGTATGGAAGTCTACTTCACTAGTGGATGTTATTCGAAGACAAACATATGAGTATAAGAATACTCTGGTGTTACCACATCTCATTCTTATGCATTCCTCAAGATCACATACACAAATATGAAACAAAAGATTCTTTTATTTTTGAATAAATTACCACTTTGCTCCCCTACACATGTGCTACGATATACGAAAGGTGTTTTGCACATGTAAAGACAGGACTTAGCAATTAGAATCAATCGAATCAATATTTATCCGTTTTTATTTAAGTCACATTTTCTACCCTGATCAAAAGTATGAAAAGAGTTGAATGGTTTTGAGCTAGAATGGACTTAAATGAGTCAAGATCCCCCTCAATCATTGAGGTGAGCAATTGAAGCACAAATATCAAGTGATTATTGAAACTAGACCTGTATGAAACCGAGACATGAGTGAAACATCGAGCTGTCTGTGTATGAAGAATGTGGTTGTTTCAATCTGTCAGCAATAGAATCAGCAAAAATGCGTCCAAGAAACCTGCAAAGCTGTTAGAAGAACTGATCCTCCCCCGCAAACATACAGCATGATATATAGATTTTTTTTTTTTTTTTTTTTTTTTTTTTTTTTTTTTTTTTTTTTTTTTTTTTTTTTAACAAATATACACTATGATACAAAGGATAGACAATGTTTATCCTGGTTACTTAGAGACTGACTCATCCTGTAGTTCCTTTAGAGTAGCTGGTGACATTTGTTTTACCCCAAGCAGTGGAAGTAGTGTAGAGAAGCGCTCTTTTGGTAAGGCCTTCGTAAAAATGTCCGCCAGTTGATATTTAGTCTCCACGAAATACAACTCAACCACGTTCCTTTCAACATGCTCTTTTATGAAGTGGTGACGAATATCAATGTGCTTGGAGCGGGAGTGTTGAACACTGTTACAACATAGAGCAATAGCACTTTGATTGTCACAATACATCGGAATTTTGTTGAACATAAATCCGTAGTCCCTGAGTTGTGAACGCATCTAGAGGACTTGTGCGCAACAACCGGATAGCGCAATGTATTCAGCTTCCGTTGTGGAGATAGCCGTACTCTTTTGCTTTTTCGAAGACCAGCTAACAAGCCTATTTCCGAGAAATTGAGCGGAACCAGACGTACTTCTCCTTGTGTCATGACAACCTGCATAGTCAGCATCTGCAAACGCTGTAAGTTAAAAACCGGAGTCCTTTGGATACCAGAGACCCATGTGAATAGTTCCCTGAAGGTATCGAAAGATCCGTTTAATTGCATGAAGGTGCTTGTCGGTAGGCTTTGCATGATACCGGGCACACATACAGACAGCAAAAACTATATCAGGTCTAGATGCACTAAGATACATAAGGGAGCCAACCATACCACGATAACGTGTAGGATCAATAAGCTTTCCTCCCCTATCTTCATCAAGGTCGGGACGCTCCACCATTGGAGTGTCAATGGGTGTGCATGTGTCAAAACCAAACTTTTTCAAAATTTCAAGAGCATATTTTGACTGGTTGATAAAGATGCCTCTGGGATTTTGGGAAACTTGTAGACCTAGAAAGAAAGACATTTGTCCCATCATCGACATCTTAAAAGTTGAGTTCATCTCATAAGCAAAAAGTTTGCATGCTTTGGGATTGGTAGAGGCAAAGATTATATCATCGACATAGATTTGTACGAGTAAGAGATGTTTGCCTGTTGTCCTTGTGAAGAGAGTTAGATCGACCACGCCTTTAGAAAATCCAGATTTGATCAAAAACGCTGACAACTTGTCATACCATGCACGTGAAGCTTGCTTGAGCCCATAGAGAGCTTTCTTGAGTCGGTACACATGCGTTGGATGATCTGGATCTTCAAAACCGTCTGGTGGACTAACATATACAACTTCGTTCAGTTCGCCGTTGAGAAAGGCGGTTTTCACATCCATTTGAAAGATGACCATGTTATGACTGGCTGCATGCGCAATGAAGAGTCTGATCGCTTCGAGTCGTGCAACAGGTGCAAAGGATTCTTCGAAATCAATACCAGCTTCTTGACGATAACCTTTCGCCACTAACCGTGCCTTGTTCTTCAATACTTCACCATATTCATCCAACTTGATTTTGAAAATCCATTTGAGTGGGATGATGAGAATATTAGCCGGACGTGGTACAAGAACCCACACATCCAATCGATCGAACTCATGTATCTCGTCCTGCATAGCCTCAATCCAACATGAATACTCTAAGGCTTGTTTATAAGTTTTTGGTTCAACATGAGATATGAATTCGTTGAAGAAACACCAAAGTGCATCGGTTTCCAGTTGCTTCCTGGTAGATACGGGGCGTTTGACATCGCCAATGATATTCTCTAAGGAATGAGCCTTAGTCCACTTTTTCAAATGAGGTAGTGGATTATCAGGAGCAACTTCGACATCGACAGTGTTGGAAGACGATGCTTCAGAGACGGTTTCAGGAGCAAGATATGGTGTAAACAAATTACTGTCAAGATGGTCGAATGGTGTAGTGGGATCCGAATCACTAGTGTCAGAGTGCAAAGGTTGCGAAGGTGGGGGACTAAGAGTAACGTTAGGAGCGCCTTCAGAGATAAGTGTAGAGGAGGGTGAACCATGGGCACTCTCGTGTACCTGAGCAGCTTGTTCATTAACCAGAGGTATTTGAACAACCGGAGGCATTGGAACAACCGGTGGGATCTCCTCCGCTTCGTCAAACCATTGTTGAAACAAATCGTCTACCTGTTTCTCTGTAGGTGGGACACTGGGTGTTGGAGGATCATTCACTAGATCAGAACGGCTGCGTCCTGATTGTAAAGCATGAAGTTCACTGGGTGCGCAGCCTGGACTGTGATGACCAGACGTCATTCCTTCGGTAAGTTCATCGAAGGTCACATGAATGGTTTCTTGAATCTTGCGCGTTCGTTTGTTGTAGATTCTGTACGCTTTCTTAGTGGGTGCATAGCCAACAAATATACCTATGTCGGCTTTCGCCTTGAGCTTACCCACGTCATCGTAGTCGTTGGTGGGATAACACAGAGATCCAAATACTCGGAAGTATTTTAACTCAGGCTTCTTACCTTTCAGCAACTCGTAATAGGTCTTGCCGTGTAGTGTGTGTATTAAAGATCGGTTAAGAGTATAACACGCAGTGGCTACAGCTTCTGCCCATAGGAATAACGGAGCTTTGGCAAATATAAGCATTGTACGAGCAGCTTCCATAAGAGTTCGGTTCCGTCGTTCGACAACGCCGTTCTGTTGTGGAGACCGAGGTACGCTTGTTTCATGAGTAATTCCAATTTTCTCAAACCATCCGTCGATTGTTTTGTTGAGAAATTCCGTTCCATTATCTGTTCGGACAACACGAACAGTGGCATTGAGGGCACGCTGTGTTTGCACAATAAACTTCTCAATTGCTCTAGGAGTTTCATCTTTTGATCGTAAGAATCTCACCCAACCAAATCTGGTGTAATCTTCCACTATCACCAAGATGTATTTCTTTCCGTTGATACTCTCCATTCTCATGGGGCCGCAGAGGTCCATATGAAGTGTGTTGAGAATTTCAGTATTGGTGTTTTCCGTCTTGAGTGGATGGGTTGCCTTCTTGCTTTTCCCAAGTTGACAAGATGGACACAGACGATCCTTGTCATATTTCAGCTTCGGTAATCCTCGTACTAGATCTTTCCGGGCTAATTCATTCAGGGTCCCGAAGTTTAGATGATTTAATCTACGATGCCATAACCATGACTTTGTAGACGAGGCTATTGTTAGCAAGCAAACTGGAGAAGCTGACAACATATCATCTAGAGAGATGGTGTACAGGTTGGTAGTCCGCGATCCTTTGAGTAGATCAACCATGTCATAGTTGCGGATGTGACAAGAGTGTTGTCGGAATGCAACTTCTAAACCACCATCACAGAATTGTCCAACTGAGAATAGGTTGTGCTTGAGTCCTTCAACATAATAGACTCGAGAGATGATAGTGTCGCCCAGTTTGTAATCACCATAACCAACGATCTTAGCAAATTCATCGTTGCCGAATCGCACTGTACCAATAAACTTATCCACAAAATTGATAAGTCGAACTCTATCACCAGTCATGTGTCGTGAGCATCCTGAATCCAAGTACCAGAGAACAATCTGAATTACCTGCAAAAACCCAAATATATATCCTGTGATAGGATGCCCTTACTCATCCGGTTAGTTAACATAAAAAATTGGTAGACAATCAGATAACCGAGATAACATAGTAGCATTGGGACTAGAGCTTAGCGCTCGGGGAAAGTGCTAAAGGCTCTACACTGGTTTCCTTAATCATAGTGATATCACACATTTGGAAATGCCTACCAGTGGGCTTCCACTGAGTTTTAGCATGAGCAACAGTCGTGCTAATGGGAATCCAGACTTTCTTAATTGGTTTCCAAACCTTCTTGGTTTGGTGAATAGTACGCGTAGTCTGGGTGTGTTTGACATTCACCATTTGATCACAAGTATCCATACACGTATTATGTTTATTAAAAAACAAATTGTCATTACATGCACCACAAACAATGTTCAAATTGGAAATGGAAACAAAACGTTTAGCATTCAAATGAGAAGCAACACGATTCTTTTTATTCAAATTCCTAGGGTTCTCTTCTACTCTCGTCGATTTCTCACGTGTAGCCGGCAACGTTCTATGATTCTGAGGGACACTCTTAGGCACAGGTTTGCTGGCTCCAGAAGTGGGTTTTATTCCTGTAGACAGAGGCACACAAACGTTAGGTTTCTTATTAGGGTGCACTAATGTTGTCTGTGTGGGTTTGGGTGAAGGTCTGTGGGGTGCTACAACGGTTACTTGCGTCTTCTTTGGCAATGGGGTCGGTTTAACCCAATTGTCTCGTTTTGGTGGGACGATGTATTTCATATCAATGGCATACATACCTGGAGCAAGTACTTTAGGTGTCACGGTTGTCCTAGGTCCACTAACACTAGGTTTGAATTTGGCAATCTCAGCAGTTAAGGCGGCTATATTCTCAGAGGTTTTAGTACGAAGGTGGATATTTGCTGTCGACAATTCTAGATAAAGTCGATTCAATTTAGTATTTTCTACCTTATACCCATCATTCTTAATCCTAAGAGAAGTGACAACATCTTTTAACTGAGTCAGCTCAGTTTCTAAGGCCTGCTTGTCAAAATTACCTACAGTGGGACCTGCATTCAACACCTTCATGATGTTAGTCTGGGCTTCTAAATTTCTGATAGTGTCCTCTTTCCCTCGAAGCTGATCTCGTAACTTGTTAATTTCAAAAATTGCATTTGACGCACTGGAAGTGTCTATGCATTGTTTGTGATTTTGATATTTAAGTTGTAAATCAATATGGTCTTTTTGTAAATGAAAAGTTCGTTTTTCAGAAGTATTGACCATCTTTTGCAGTTTCAAAATCTCAGCTTCAAGTTCAAGAACCTTAGTGTGTTCCCTATCGCATGCAAATCTAAGTTCTTCGCAAAGGCAATTCGAACTAGGGGGCACAACTATATCAGAATTCATCACAATAGAGCATATATCTTTTTCTAAGCATTTAGCAATTAAGCATTCATTTTGAATTAAAAGATTTTTCTTCTCTATGTGCAAGTTCTTGATTTCAAGAACACTTCGTTCATACTCATCTTCTAACGCATAGTGAATCTCCTTAAATTCCGCTACTTCCTTTACAATGGTGTCATCGGCAGTTTGCACATGTTGTTTGAAATAATCAAGAAAAGGAATAACCTGATGCATAGCAAACTCTCTTGCGTATTCATAACACGCTTCACTCACATATAGCGGTCTGACAGTGGTTCTTTCATTCAAAATGTTCTCAAATTGGGGAAACACAGCTTGAATATTTTGAAGACTAGCAAGAACTTGGCTAGGAGGTGGACTTTTATGAACAAAGGGAGTCACAGAGTTAGAAGGGGTACTATCTTGACTAGACATCCAGTAGACCTGTTCACTAGATAGTTCCTGTTGAGGAACAAACGCAATGGCGTTTTGCTTCTCATAGAAGCCACTTGCTGGTTGGACGTGCCCTGGTTTTTCTTTCATTTTATGCATGCTAACCTCTACGTGTACTAAGACATCCTCGCTATCCCACACGTCAACAGGTGTAGGTCTTAGGCTGGGTTGCAAAAGGGCATGACCATCATATAGGACAGGTTGAGCATGTTTGGCCGGATTG
Organism: Chrysanthemum seticuspe; assembly: GCA_019973895.1. NCBI lineage: Eukaryota > Viridiplantae > Streptophyta > Magnoliopsida > Asterales > Asteraceae > Chrysanthemum > Chrysanthemum seticuspe. The sequence continues at coordinate 189,898,268 of BPTQ01000003.1, forward strand.
CTTACACGCGGATTGCGTTTACCTAGGATGTCCTTGTGCAAGTCATCGGTTGCTGTTTTAGGTTTCTTTGAAAGCAAAGGTATTTTTTGTGTAGGCATGTTAAATCCTTGCAGCATTTCTGTTGCAACTTTATTAGCACTTCTTAAACATACCATTTCATCAAGATAACTATCCACAATTTCCTTTTTATCAGATAAAACCTTTTGAATTTCAGATTTTAAAGACGCAATTGACTCATCTTTATTTGAAATAGTGGATTTTAAAGTGGATTTTAGCAACACGTTTTCTTGCTCAAGTTCAGCGTTACGCTTATTGCGCATGGTTACTAGGTTTTGTTCCTGGCGAACTTGATTTTCAAGATCAAGTTTGATCTGTTGGGAATCTAGACGACATATTTCTTGCTGGCAACATACAAGCTCAGTTTTTAACGTTTCATTTTCTAATCTTTGTGCCTGGTTAACCTTAACATGTCCATCTAGTTGGGTTTGCAAGTCATTTAAGATAGCAATAATAGAAATCTTATCAGATGACTCAGCAGATACCTCAGTTGGAACATTTTGGGCTTCGCTATCGAGAAGATATTGATGATACGGAATTGTATTGTCATCAATGTCAGACTCAACATCGGAGTCTAAATGTTCTTCATGGTGTATCTCCTGTGTTAACTGATAATTCACATTATCACATAGTTGATTGTCATTGTTATGTACCTCATTGACTGGCTTGGTGTCGGCACTGGTGGATGACATGTTGGCCATGAAAGCGACAGCAGCATTGGGGCCTTCATCCACGTCTGAATCATAAGCATCCTCATGGTTGACGTGAAACATGTTTGTAGTCGTCAATGACAGAGATTGATCATAGGGAGCAGTGCATTCCACATCAGCTAGGAATGCTTCGGCTTCTGCATCTAATTCAGCTCCCTTCTCTTTTGCTTCCATAAGCAGCATTTTATCCTTGAAGTACTGAGAATCCTGCTTCCTTTTCGGTTCATTACACTGCCTTGCTACATGTCCTTCACCTCGGCAGTTGTAGCAGATCACTTTCTTCCCTTGCTTATCAGTCACTTGTCCATAACTTGGAGTTCCTTTTGTTCCTGTTTTGCCAACATTTCCCGGAGCTCTTCGCTGAACGGTTTCAGTGACTATTTGCCCGTCATGCACCGTAGCCTGACTCCTTGGATTGGACGATGTCCGGAGCTGGTTGTTGGTAGGAGGAAACTGTTGTTGGAAACCACTTAAAAGATTTGCAATCTGATTCATAGTGGCCATCATTGCGTCATTCGGAGACTGAACAACTGGTTGTTGCGTTGGAGGTGAGGGTGATGGAATAGCAGTTGGAGAAGAGGTGTGAGCAACATAAGCCAGTGGGTCAACAATGCTTGATGACTGCTCTTGTTTCTTGAGAGTCTTTTGAGCATGAGGCTCGTAAGCTTTTAGATGTGTGTAGATTTGAACATAGCTAACGGTTGAGATATCCATGTTCAGCTTGACACTAGTCACATACTTACCCCAATAAGATGGAAGGTTGTTGACAAACTTTGTGTTCATCTGATGAGTCAGAATAGTTAGCTGTGTAAGCTTCATGTCATTTATTAGCTTGTGGAAACGCACAAAGTAGTCATGAATCGTCTCGTTTCCATTGGCACGAAAGCGTTCGTACTCATCAAATAAATCTTCCTTCTTTTGTTGAACAGTACGTCCTGATCCTTGCATGAGTAACTCCACATTATCCCAAATCTCTTTAGCAGTACTTGTCTGATTTAGAATGTTGAAAATGTGACGTGGGAGTCCTTGACTGAGAATGATTTCAGCTTGCGTGTCAGCCATTTCAAGGTTGTTTTCTTCAGGTGTGAACTCTGAATCTCGTTTCTTCCTTGGTATTGGCACACCAGTTTGACCAGCAGGTAGAGCATCAGTAATCATAGGATGTGGTGAAGGTCCATTTTGAATCGAGTTCCAGATAAGCTTGCCATGTGGTTTGCCTCGAATGTACCTGTGAATACGAATTTTCCACGAATCGAAATCACTTTCAACCAACATGGGTGGACGTGTATCAGTACCTGCCGCACTTATTTCTTCATTCATGGCCATTGATTAGGGATTAACGAAACGACCTGATCGTGAGTGATTGTTGATTACAAGGTGTGTTTAAGTGGGCTTGTGTTGATAAATTGATACCACAAAAAAAAATTAAAACCGAGCCCTAAATTTTTTTTTGTAGAAATCAAAAATCAATCAATCACTTTGGCTCTGAAACCAATTGATGGTCCTAAAAGTATATCACGAATAATGAAGTAGTTAGCTAAAAAATAGAAAAACAAAGGGTATATAAACCCTTGAAAATGACCGGCCATAAGGCCTAGCCTTTGGGCTGTTCCTATAATCGGCCCATATTACTAAATAACATGTATTAACGACCTAGTAAACGTAAGCCAATTATCTTCATTCTTCGAGTGACTGAAACTTCTTTGTTAGATGGATTCGTATCTCTAACATATCTCGATTAGGTCTACTCGCTTGATTCTTATCAAGTGAGCTTCTTTCTTTTTCTTAGTTTTCTTTTAGTCTATCCCCTTATTTGTGCTTTTGTTCGTAGATCTCATCACTTTCCATGATTCGCATATTTTGCCGTAGAAACTTTACACTACCCGCTCCAATCCCCGCTATGGAGAATACGAATCCACCCAATCTCTCACCCGTTCATCACTTTGGTAATCACCTAGGGTATAATAAAATAAATTGACAACATAATAGTCATTTTTATGATTCGGACTCCGATGAGGACTTTGATGATGGGGAGGCACTTGACGATGGAGAAGTCATCGATGGAGTTAGGATTGAGTTGGAAAAAGATCCCTCTCAATGTTTTGACCCTAGGTGTAGAATTGAGATAGATGATCCCTTCAACATGCAATTTCCTTGTAAAATAGTATTTGAAAGTTTTGATGCTTACCTGAATTAATTCTTACCTCTAAACCTAATCTTAAGGAATTTGTTAATACAAATAAGCCGTAAAAACGTTTATTTATATTTTACGATCTTCTAATATTTTGTCGATAAAAAACGTAAAATCATATTAACGAAACAAATAAAATACGTAAATCGTTTGAACTAATAGTTTCTAACATATTCACATTTTCACATAAAACACTAAAACAAGTACAAGTGATTTTATGCTTTAGATATACATATGTATAACAACTAGTGTTTACATATTGGGATAACATATACTTAACTAAGTATACATTAAAATGGGTAAAAACAAGTATATACTAAAATGGGTAAAAACAAGTATATACTAAATAGGTAAAAACTAGCAAATGGTTTTGACCCATAACCCATGGTTTTATTTATACCACTTAACCAAGTTCATTGTATCCTTAAGATACATTGTATCGAGAAAGAAAACCATGGATCAACCCATAACCCATGACCCATGACCCATAACCAAAAATACCCATGGGCAAAGAGGAGCGTACCACGGATCCCTAGCTTTGTGCTAGCCGGATCCCTTGTGGTAGGGATCCGTGGGATCCAGGGAACAGTAGGATTTTTCCTCTATAAATAGTGAGCCATTTCTTCATTATTTCTCACCCCTTTCAACCCCTCTCTAACATACTTTCTCCCCTGAGTTATATCTCACTAACCTTAGATCCAAGAGATCTATGTTTGTAGTTTTGTTTTTGTGTGATCTTTTAGGTTCCTCTTAAAGGCAAGATCACAACCTTTGAATTCGAGCAAGCTCAAGTCCATGAGTTGCCATGCTTCCTCATCATCAAGGCTACTGAAGTCTTCTTGTTGATGATCTCTCTCTTTCTACAAAGAAGTGTAATGTTGAAGACATTAGTGAAAGATGTCTCAAGTATCAAGATGAAGATATTAGTGAAGGGTATCTATCGTCTATACGATAAGCACTTGTGGTAAGTGCTTAGAAGTCAAGACAAGAAGCATTAGTGAAAGGTGCTTAGAACTCAAGACAAAGAAGCACTAGTGAAAGGTGCCTAGAAGTGAAGACACAAGATATTAGTGAAAGGTGTCTTGTAGATCTAGTCAAAGGCATTAGTGAAAGGTGCCTTAGATGTACATTCGATATGGCGTGTTTCGATGTACAAGATAGACTAGTATTAGATCCAAGGATATTGATGTCCTTGATGATGTTGTAAAGGAGTAGATCTCCTTTGGGATTAGTCTTTGGTGTAGTGTGGTAGTAGTTCCTCCATTGCAATGGAACTAGGTGCTTAGCCTAGTACCTAATAAAGGGTAGGCGACGTTGTGATAGGATTAGTTCTCCTTGGTGTGAAAGAACTCGGTGGTTAGCCTAGCACCGTATAAAGGGTAGGCGACGTTGTGTTAGGTGTGGTTCGCCTTGGTGTGAAAGAACTCGGTATTTAGCTTTGTACCGAAAAAAGGTTAAGCGACGTTGTGAAGGCTTCTCCGCCATAAGGAGATTGGTGTAGTGTTTACAAACTCTCGAGTAGGTGACTCGGGGAGTGGAGTAGGGCAAGGAAGGTGTCCTTGTAGCCGAACCACTATAAATACTCGCGTTGTGGTTTTGTGCTTCTTACTCTTATCTTTTCATTACATATCTTTATATGCTTATCTATCAACATCCAACACACACAACCAAATAGATTGACATAAGTCGATCTAAATAGTTTAAAAGGAAGTTTTAATTGGTAAAACTATTCAACCCCCCCTTCTAGTTTTCCACAATTGGTATCAGAGCTTCGTTACCAAGTTTCTTGAAGTATATTGTACTTTAAAAACTTGATACGATCCATAGTTAATTGAAAACTACAAAGAAGGTTTTTCATAAAAGCAAACACCATGTCTTTCAAAACTATATGTTTGGATGTTGAGTTGATAACAACATTTTTTATTTAAATTTTCATTTAATTGCACGAATCTTCTTTGTCATGTTGATTAGTCAAAGCTCATACCTACCAAGCTTTAGAAGTCGCTTGGTAACAAGAATCCCTTCCTTAAGAAGGAATCTTAAAGGAGCAGGAATCGTCTAAGTGACATTTGCTGTGTCATTTGTAAAGACATTCCTAAGTGCGTTAGAGGTATGATTTTCTTTTTACTTTGCTTGATAATTAAGTATACCTATTTAGGTATTTATATGATAATCTTTTGTGCTTATACATGTTTTACATGAAGCTTCATTAGGAAGCCTTTTTTCTCACATACGTGTTTTATTTCTCGTCTAAAGTCGTGGTATATAAAACTTATATTTTGTTTCTTTTAATCCAATAATAAAACAAAACACGAATTTCAAAAATTCCTCCTTCCTCATAAATACTCCCATCGTCGATCAATCTATCAAACCCTCACTTTTTCAAATCTTCCAATCTCAAAAATTTCCTCTCACTCAAAAACTTCATCTTCCTCCTCAACCGAAACCAAGAAGATCCGTCATCAACATGGTTTACATCGCACTCGTGCTCATCGCCCTAACACTCATCGCACTTGTGTTCCCTATGATGAAGTTCACATACGGAGACATTTACTTTGTGTTGTTAATCTATATTGGGGTTATATACCCAATCCTTTGTATCATCCTTAGTATTGAAATGCAATATTAATAATCTAGTTTTTCTAGGTTACTATTATGTGTTTATCATTTCTTTTGATTTATATGTTTTATATTTTTTCGTGATACATTAGAGGTCATGTATGCATGCTAAAAGAAAATGTAGGATAAAACATACTTCGTGGTATAAAAACTGTAAAACCTATGCTTTTATCAAATCTATTTCTGCTACTACAGATCCACGAATCCCGGAAGATATACTAGCCGGATCCCTTTTGTAAAGGAACTGTGGGATCCGTATTACTGGAAAAACAGTTTTCATGCAAGATTAAAAACCACTATCTTTCTAAAAGTAATAATCCACTAGAAAATCAAAACCTTAAGTAGTTGGAGTGTTAAAAACCATTGTTAATAAATATCTAGTAAAAACGTTAGATAATCATTGGTTAATCTCAAAACATCTCTTTCCTTTAACTCATCTTCTCTATAGGTTTCGCTATGTCGCATGTATATGAGTTTGATTTTTCACTCTCTAGCGTCTATACTCCGAACATCTCTCTTGAGCCCAACACCCCTGGCAATCATGTCCGTGGCTTCAATAATCTCGAAACCCGTCGCTTCCATGAAGGACGTATTGTAGACACCTCTCTACAATTCGAAGAAGGTATCAATACCTCCTTCCGAACCATAGGATTGAAATGTCTTCTCGAAATTAACGAGAAAATATGTCCAAGGTTTGTATTGGAATTCTTTCGTCATGTCGAACTCGTTCGTAACGAGGATCGTTCTTTATCTCTTTGGTTTTATATCAAAAACCAAAAGTTCACTTTAACCCTTGGGCATTTTGCTCACATCCTCCGAATTCCAAATCATGGACAATGTGCCTTCACCGAAGATTGGTCTCTTGATTCTCTCTTCAACTTTCGTGAAGAAAACAGCCCATACTGCTCTCACATACCTTCCCCGAAAGACTTGATTCGCATGATATGCAAACCTCATCAATCCAATCCCAACATTATCCATACACATGATATCCGAGAAGAATACAAGCCTCTTGTTCTCATCCTACGTGAAAATGTTTGGAGTCTTAGGGGAAATCGAGAAATTCTTCCCGCTTGTTGTGCTCACATGTTGTACTGTTTGGTAACACAACAACCATACAATCTCGCCTATTTCTTTGCAAGGCGAATTATAAATCTTCAAAGCTCCAAGAACAAACTCATCCCTTATGGAATGTTCTTAACGCGTCTCTACCATAATGTTATGCACTTCCATCCTCAATTTCAAAGTCCGTTGTACGTACTTGTGAACAAGATGATGGAATCGCTAAACATATCTCTCATGAAGACTTTCTTCATTCTTGACTCCACCAACACTCATCAATCACATAATGATCCTTCTAGCGAAAACACTCAAGGAATTTAGTAGTATTTCAAATAGGATCAATTCTACTCTACTCGTGCTTTATCAATGTAATCCTATTTCCTTCATGAAATAAAACATTTTACATTTGATATCTTAGTTTTAGAACTCCTTTAACTAATCTTGGAATATAATGCATTGTCAAGATCATTGCATACCTTTAGTAAAGGTTCTGCCTAGCAGATGGACGGATCCCAAATGTTGTACTAGACGGATCCCTATCTTTAGGGAACCGTGGGATCCGGCAAACAGAGAATGCAATTGCAAGCATTATATTTCAAAACATATCCTTAGAACATCTCACTAAACTAAACATAAGGTCTTAAGGCAGATTAAGTCCTTATCAAGATAGGTTGATATTTCCTACTCACATAGATCACACTCTAAGACGTTCATAGATCTATCATTTTGTTTTAATCGATCACTCTTCCGCTCTCAAAACTCACACTTCATTTTTTTTACTTGATCCCTCACATCTAGTCTTAGAAATCCTTCGATTATGGCTAAGTTGATCATAAATCATCCTCACCACAAAATTGATCAAAGTTGATCAAATCCTAGTTTTTCCATCTCAAAACCTTTAGGATATTTTCCAAAACACAATCCTAAGTCACAACCTGATCTCTAGGATCATTTAGCTTCAATTGACACTCTCATCTTTAGTCTCATCCTTGCTCATTCATTGGTACTCATGAAAGTTCGAAATCCTTCCATAAAAGACAATCATTAGCTACAACACTCACCACCTTCAAGTACCTAAGCACCTCTTCATTTAAGACACTTAGGAAGACTAAAATACTCAAGATGTTATAGGTGTTAGATCTTAGAAACATCATTTCCACTATTTCATAACTGCTGAAAGCCGGATCCCTAGGATTACCTTAGACGGATCCCTCTAAGGAAGGAACCGTTGGATCCGGATGACAGTATAGGTCAAATCTTGCTAAAACAATCATTTCAACTCATCTTCCTAACTCAAACACTCCATCTCATCTTAAATGAGTTCCTAGATCAGTGCAACCTCTGAAGTTGACTCTTGTGCATGTTAATCATCACATTCCAATGAATCCTAGTGGCTTAAGGCTTAAATGCACTTGCCAACTCTCTTGGTTTATAAACCACTTTGTTAGGACCTCCATAGTCATCACTCTCACTCTAACTTTCAGCTCTTGAAATCATCTCATCATGAGGAAAACCCCAAGTAGTAACTTATCCACCAAAGAACCACCCATGAAAAAGGCTCGTGTTATACACGAAATCTCCTCAACCGAATCATCTCCCGTCAAGCCTACAAATGATAGAATTCTTCATCATCCAATCAAACCAATTCCCAAAAGGATAGTACCCACAAAACTACCAATGCCTAACACCACCATACCTCCTAGGCCAAGCAATATCATCTCCACTAAACCATCACCATTGGTTCCTAGAGCTATTTCATTTACATCCCCACTATCATCACTACACCTCTACAAATTAGAGGACTTGCCTCCTAGGCCGTCTCATCCGCTTCCACCGACAACATTCTCCTCATTAGGAGGAATAATGGTTCAAAATCAAGGTGTTGAGTCAACACTTGATCCGGCTTCCTTTTCGCCATCTCCATCATATAATCCTATTTGGATTATGAGAAATCATCAAAGTCAACCACCCGACCATATGGAAGTTGACACTTCTTTACCACCACCATCATTCTTGGTCGAGGCATTCTCAAATGCACCTCCACCAATCCCTCCATCGGTTGAAGCTCCGCAAGCCGCTTCACTTGATCCTTCGCATCAAGCCATTTCATTTCCTCCACCACCACTACCTAGCCATGACAAAGATTGCTATCATTGTCAACATGTTGAAAGTTTGATACATGAAGTACGAGAAGATCAACGTTTCATGTTCTATCATCTCCTCGAACGTTTCGACGAGATCAAACCTAAACAAAACTTGAGCTAGAAGATTTTAGTGGTGTCCTAGCATCAAGCGTTAGCTAGTCTAGAAATTCCTAGTCATGTATTGTCTATTTTCTTATTTTTAGAGTCATGTATATCATAACTCTTGTTTTATTAAATGGAATTACATGCTACTTGTTATTTTTCTGAGCATATGTATTCATATCTCATTTATGTGATAACATTACTTGTTATATCACCTTTGCTGATTTTAGTCATCAGCCAGACGAATCCCTCAAAATTGCCTAGACGGATCCCTACTAAGAGGGAACCGTGGGATCCGTGAAACAGGAAACGTTTCTCCTACTAACTTTGACCACATTTGCAGGAAATTGTGAATTATACTTGCTTTCTAATCTTTGTTTTGTAGTTATTCAATTTACACATGAAGACTTTGACATCCTAAAGCTAGGGGAGCTTTATGTCAAAGCAATACATTGCAAATTACTTGCAATCTTAGATTTATATTTCATGACTTTCCGTTGCAAAATTGCAATCATCTAGGGGGAGCACAACAGTCACATAGACATAATCTTTTGCAAAAGTTAATTGCAAATGAACTAGATTAGAATTAGTTTCTTGACGCCCTTACTTAGGGATGGACTCGTCAAGGGGGAGTAAAGACGAGATCCTTTCCCGTTACTTGCTCTCTATTTCTTTTTACTTTTACTTCTTTCACATGTTTTTCTTAAAAACGATGTGTTGCTTTCCTTCTAACACTTTTTGTTTCGACAAAAAGGGGGAGAAGAAAGTAAAAACTACAAATTCAAACTTTTACGAGTTTTAGCTTTTCCTTAAAATAATTTTATGTTTTGTCATCAACAAAAAGGGGGAGATTGTTAATACAAATAAGCCGTAAAAACGTTTATTTATATTTTAGGATCTTCTAATGTTTTGTCGATAACAAACGTAAAATCATATTAACGAAACAAATAAAATGCGTAAATGGTTTGAACTAATAGTTTCTAACATATTCACATTTTCACATAAAACACTAAAACAAGTACAAGTGATTTTATGCTTTAGATATACATATGTATAATAACTAGTGTTTACATATTGGGATAACATATACTTAACTAAGTATACATTAAAATGGGTAAAAACAAGTATATACTAAAATGGGTAAAAACAAGTATATATTAAATAGGTAAAAACTAGCAAATGGTTTTGACCCATAGCCCATGGTTTTATTTATACCACTTAACCAAGTTCTTTGTATCCTTAAGATACATTGTATCTAGAAAGAAAACCATGGATCAACCCATAACCCATGACCCATGACCCATAACCAAAAATACCCATGGGCAAAGAGGAGCGTACCACGGATCCCTAGCTTTGTGCTAGCTGGATCCCTTGTGGTAGGGATCTGTGGGATCCGTGGGATCCGGGGAACAGTAGGATTTTTCCTCTATAAATAGTGAGCCGTTTCTTCATTATTTCTCACCCCTTTCAACCCCTCTATAACATACTTTCTCCCCTGAGTTATATCTCACTAACCTTAGATCCAAGAAATCTATGTTTGTAGTTTTGTTTTTGTGTGATCTTTTAGGTTCCTATTAAAGGCAAGATCACCACCTTTGAAGTCGAGCAAGCTCAAGTCCATGAGTTGCCATGCTTCCTCATCATCAAGGCTACTGAAGTCTTCTTGTTGATGATCTCTCTCTTTCTACAAAGAAGTGTAGTGTTGAAGACATTAGTGAAAGATGTCTCAAGTATCAAGACGAAGATATTAGTGAACGGTATCTATCATCTATAGGATAAGCACTTGTGGTAAGTGCTTAGAAGTCAAGACAAGAAGCATTAGTGAAAGGTGCTTTGAAGTCAAGACAAAGAAGTACTAGTGAAAGGTGCCTAGAAGTGAAGACACAAGATATTAGTGAAAGGTGTCTTGTAGATCTAGTCAAAGGCATTAGTGAAAGGTGCCTTAGATGTACATTCGATATGGCGTGTTTCGATGTACAAGATAGAATAGTATTAGATCCAAGGATATTGATGTCCTTGATGATGTTGTAAAAGAGTAGATCTCCTTTGGGATTAGTCGTTGGTGTAGTGTGGTAGTAGTTCCTCCATTGCAATGGAACTAGGTGCTTAGCCTAGTACCTAATAAAGGGTAGGCGACGTTGTGATAGGATTAGTTCTCCTTGGTGTGAAAGAACTCAGTGGTTAGCCTAGCACCGTATAAAAGGTAGGCGATGTTGTGTTAGGTGTGGTTCGCCTTGGTGTGAAAGAACTCGGTATTTAGCTTTGTACCGGAAAAAGGTTAAGCGACGTTGTGAAGGCTTCTCCGCCATAAGGAGATTGGTGTAGTGTTTACAAACTCTCGAGTAGGTGACTCGGGGAGTGGAGTAGGGCAAGGAAGGTGTCCTTGTAGCCGAACCACTATAAATACTCGCGTTGTGGTTTTGTGCTTCTTACTCTTATCTTTTCATTACATATCTTTATATGCTTATCTATCAACATCCAACACACACAACCAAATAGATTGACATAAGTCGATCTAAATAGTTTAAAAAGAAGTTTTAATTATTAAAACTATTCAACCCCCCATTCTAGTTTTCCACAGAATTTATACAATAAAAATAAGGTAAACGAGTTAGCTTATCAAGGGAACAATGTTGTTAATGCGGTCACTCACTTGCACGTTTTTGTTGGAAGTTTAGCTTATTTGGTAGAGTTCATGGTCTTAGAAGACTTATGAGAGTTCATTGATAAAAGCCTCACTCAAGTGATATTTGGAAAGCCCTTTAAGAGAATGATTAAGTTGAATGAACGTATGATTGATGGTTTAATTACATTCTCTAATGAAGTTGAGGATTTTGTCTATCAAATGCCCCGTACACACCCTAGGTTTAAACACAAAGATATCGAGGCATGTAATCAAATGGCTCCTATTTCATTAATTAGTGAAAGAGACAAGCAAAAAGGACTTAGACATTCTTATGAGAAAAATGAGAGATATTATAAAAAATGTCTAGAGTTAGGAAACGATTATAAGAAAAATGAAAGAACATTAGAGTGGCTTAGACATGGGCACGTGAGCGTGCATGAGATGACGTAGGGCACGACTTCGAGTCTAGCTACAAGACTCATAAATAAAGAAAAAGGCTTATTGGGAGGCAACCCAAGTTTAATTGTTTACTTTTTTTGTTTTTCAATTTTGTTTGTGTGTTTCATATATCTTTTTCATTGTTGTTTAATTCTCATGTCCATTTTGTGAAAATGTTTTATTTTGTTTTTAACCTCGTCTTAGTTGCATATAAAGGTATTTTACAAAAAGATTAGTGTAGGGAAGATCACATATGTTTTTAAGAACTTGCATGAACATGAGATTATTAATAATTGGAATCATTTATATTCGTGTGTTTGTTAGAGTCAAATGCTTGTATCGAGTCATAATAGATGTTTTGCAGGAAATTTTACAAGTTTTAAAGAAGTTATTTTTTCAGAATTTTTCGGGAAAACGCACCAGACTCTTTCTGTCAGAACAACCTGACAGCGTCAGGACTAAAGCCCAACGGCGTCAGGAAACGTATAAACAGATTCACAGATTCGTTTTCTGTCTAACTTGTGATTTTTGAAAACTTCCAATTCTTAATTTTCCAGAAAAACTGCAAACATCCATTCCACAAGCATTATATCTTATTCGCTTTCTTGTATAGTTTTTATATATATAGTTTTTACCGCCGATTTTACGCGAGGTTTCGTTTCGTTTTTTTATAGGTGTGCATGTTATATTGGACAAAAAGATGAAGTACATGATGGAAGCAACACTTATTACTTATTCATTCTTCTTGAAGGAGGATTTAACCACAACTTCATACATATCCTACTTTGCTAATAAGGGGAGTACTAGTTTCTTTCTATTTATTTACCTTCCTTTATCATAACTTTGATACTTTCGGGGAACATTTGGGACAATATTCAGTTTAAATGTAGGGAGAGAGAATAAAACGGGAACTTAGAAGCTATTCACTCATTTGATTTTTGTCTTGTCCTTAGTAAATTGTGTAATAAACTATGAGAAATATTTGTTAGGTTAATTTTAGCACCAAATTTATAATTTTTATGGCATTTACGAGTAAAAATTTAGTTTTAATAAAGTGTCTCATGGATAGGAATTATATGACTAGCACAAAAACCGTATACCACTCAAATTCCACCAAAAAATGTGAGGTTCGCCCATAGATATTTATGAATAAAAGCATTCATCTTTAATGCTTAGTGAGTGTATTGGTAGTATTATAGATTTTCTAGAACTTGTTTTGTGATGCATTCCGAGATCGCTAGTGAGACTACATTCGTGTAGTTAGGATTAACTAAATGATAAGAGGCATTAGGATAACCCTTGTTTTAAATCTTTAATTTAATTACGTCATCCAAATTGGTTGAGTAATTTTCCCCACACCTTGCGATGTACTCATCTTTAGTACACGATACCCCTAGTTAACCCCTCAGAGCCTATCTTTTCGCGGTTCTCGTGATGTTCCGGTTTTCGGAATATCAATGAAGAGCATTGTTTACAATCCACCCCCAAATGTTGCACCCAAATCGCCTTAGTCTACCTTGTATGCACTCATCTTTAGTGCATTATTGTAATCATTGTTAAACCCTTAGTTCAATTATCTAGTTGCTTGCATGGTTGCTAAGTCGAGTCATATCATTTGTATACAGTTTTGGGACGATTAGGACTCATGGGTTAAATTAGTATTTTATGGAGTAACGGGAATGAACGATAAATTCAATTTCCTTTGTCTATGTAATTAAGTACTCCAAGTGTTTTGATCTTTTCAATTCGGGTCAATTAGTGTTAATGAAATAAAAACTCAAGTGTAGGGATGCTCCTATAAATCCCTGTATTTTGATGCTACCTTAGAGGATGGTGGAGTAAAAAGGTATGAAAAAAAAAGAAAAACATACGGGCTACCATCCTACATCTATCTTTATGTTTATGTTTTGTTTCAAGTTGTTATTTAGTTAGTGAGTCGAGTCTTGGTGAAGCAACGCCACATTTTACATGTTTGTAACATAAGATTTTTGACTTGCCACCACTAAATATCCCCTTATCCAACAAATCTCTTTACTTCCCTACCCTAAGCCTAATATTACAACCCTTTGTAAAGACCTCTTAGATAGTTATTCCTAGGTGCTTACGCCAAAGCGGTGGAGATTTGATCTATTGTCAAGCCTATGGTAATCTATGTACTATGACAGGTAGTGAGTGTTTATCTTCCATTTCCTTACATGTTATGTTTCTTATAAACCCGAGAGATGAGAGAATCCAAACACCAATTATGAGGTGCTATTGTATAATTTCCGTGCTTGTTATTACTATTCTGGCCCTTGTATTTGTTGTAAACTATTTTAAACCAATGCTACATGACCCCTAACTTATAAATTGATTGGCCAAAAGCACATTTGCTTGAGGAGAATCAAATTCCAAGTGTTGGGATATTTGATAAGGATTTAAAACATACGTTTTTAGGGGGTCATTTAAGCCCTAATTCGACACATTTTATATCCGTTACTACTTAAAATTGTTCCTTCTCACATTTTAGGTCTTTTGGAAGCAAAATTCTGGAATCAAACATATTTGGACGAAAAGGAGCGAAAACATGAAGCAAACGGAAAAGTCAAGAAACAAGGCCGTTTTGCAAGCCTGACAGTGTCCCAACCCAAAGGGCGATGCCGTCGCTAAGGTGGTTTTCTAATTTAATAGCAAGCGACGACTCAGGTGTGATTTTGGTTCTACAACCTGACGACGTCACGCTTTAATTCTGGAAGGCGTCACTCTTTATTTTACACCAGACTTCCAAGAACCATTTCAAGACGACGTCCCTTATGAAGACAGACGGCGTCACACATCTCAACTGACGCCGTCCCAACAATTACTTGGCCCAGACGAAACCCTAACACTGGCGACCAGACGCGTCACCAGCAAAAGGCGACACCGTCACATTTGTAAATCTATATATAGAATTCGATTTTTCTGCATTTAAAGAGTAGAATTTTGGAGAGCAAACCCTAGTTCATTAATCGTCCGATTTGGGCAGTATTTTAGGGTTTCAAACCCTTCTTTACACCTAAAGATAAGTTTGTTAATCCATTATATCACCATGTTTATCCTATGTTCAATTGTTTGTGTGTATACATGCTTATCCCTTATGAGTAGCTAAATTATTATTGTGTTTGCTTAGATCTATGAAACCTAGTTGTTAATTATTGTTAGTTTGTCTCTTGTTTTAATTGGTAGACACTAGAGTAAGGAAAACTGGCTTCTTCTTTAATTGTTGCAAGCTTGAATGTCCTAAATAGCAAAAAGCTTGAGAGTGCACTTTAGCCATCGTTGTGTTTATTGCGTGAGTTGTAGCTTTAGGATAACAGAGTATTCGGGGGAGATACTACGGTATTTGGCGATCCCGGATAGTCTAGAGGAGAGTTACAATTTACAGAACTAGGGAATTAGGCACCCCCTATGACCACACGGAATTAAACGCACCAATTAAGATGAGGATGTGACAATTCAACCGACCAATAAGAGATAATTAGGGAGTAAGAAAATCTAAGTAAACACGCTTTTAATTATCATAAGAACACAACAATCATTACATAGCTTATCTTTTCTTTTTCATTAGTATATTCAGTTTTTTAGTTTAAAGAATAAGTAGTTCAAATTGGTAGAAGTACCACTCCTCACTCCTATACCCCGAGATATTTACTTGTTTTCTAAAAAATATAAAAAGCTAAAAAAGAATCACCCCTCACCTTCTTGTCATGCATCTCTACTAGCATCTCTATTCCCCTAGAGAACAATCAACCCCCTAGGCTTACCCATACTACACTGCAATGATTAGGTACACTGCCTAGTGAGTTGTAACGCTTACTCGCGGAAAAGGAAGTATTTAGACCTCGAACCCACGCATCAAAAGCCAAACGTTCTACTTCTGCCTTCCTGGCATTCTCATCCTCCTCTTGTTGCTACCTCTACTTCAACTTTTCATAAAGCCTCTTCGTCACACATCATTTGAAAATGCTGGCTTGTAGTTAAGCCATGCTCATCAACTGCCTCGTCTATATAACCTAGCCCAATTTGAGTTAGATGAGGTTGATAATGTGGTTGCTCAATAAATCTAGGTGTAGCAGATGAACTTGATGCACCCAAAATAAGTTGATTCATTTGTTGTGATACAAAACCAACAATTTGGTTTTCCTGATAGCTCCAACGGATTTTGTTGCTAATGTTGTCTAGTATATGTGAAACACACTCCCACAACGTGTCACTAATAGCAAAGTCTTTCCTGGCTTCATAGATTAAAAATTGATCGATTACAGCTTGTTTTTCCCGAAAAATGTCTTTCCAGTTCGCGTACCGTTGTCGCAAATATTCTTTCTTTCCCTTTACGAGGTCAAACAGCTTGATAACTTCGATAATAGCCTTTGTCGAGCTGCATATTCTTGATCGCATTATTTTTGAATATAACGTTGCATTTCTTCGACGGAATGAGGGAGACGACAAACCATATTGTATAGGGTTTATAATTATTGTGTGAGTTAAGTGTAAATGTTAGGTTCCCATATTAGTAACACAAGCATCAATATAAAAAGTATAGATAAGAGATAGATCGGTTGAACAAAGCAAAGCAATACGCGTAGGAATATAGAAGAGTTATGCGTGAGTATTGAAATGAAATGAACAACCAACTCCCAAATGGGAGTTTACAAGATTATTTATAGGAGGGAACTGTGGCAACATACCAAGTTCACATCCTTTCCTTATTGGACTTTGCATAGGCTCATGGGCTTTCTACATGAGCCTAGCCTTGATTACTAACATAAAAGCCATAATTAAGCTAACTATTACATATTAATTACTAACACTTGAATTCTAGTTTAGGAGTGATTCCAAAAATCTCCCCCTAAGTGTTAGTGATTGATGATTTGATCTTTAAACGTTGTAGGTGCTGATGTAATAGTAGCTTTGACGTCTTCTGACGTTCTTCTTTCTTGTGAGAAGAAGTGCATTGATTCAAACAATCTCCCCAGTGTAGGGAAATTGTTTCCTTTGAAGTATTCTGCTTTGACGTCATCATTTTCTTTGTTCTTTGATCTTTTTTCTTTGTGATGGTAGTGATAGTATGATGTGGTTGTCTGCATCAGGTCCGCTTCGTTGCTCCAGTGTCTCCACGTCTTTCTCCAACATGCTCACATACTCTTTGACGTTGGATTTCAGTACTGATGTAGTTCTCTTAGTCTTTAAACTTTGTAGATTCTTTGACTTTGATGAAGAATCATTCTAACTTTGTGTTGCCTTTTGAGAGAACTTCAATTAGTGATGTTGTAGGTATGAGCATGTGGAGAATCTGCACAATCTTTTCCACCCGCAAGCATCCATAAGAAGAAAACATAAAACATAGGTTAGAAATAATCTAGCGCTTACAAGTTTGAACTTCAAGAGTGTTAACAACATAGTGTGAAAACACAACTCTAATTCTCACAAAGGCTGTTCCTGAATTGGATTCCCACAAGTGAGATAACGCGATGTACCGAAGTACACCTACAGTTCAGGTGAGTCGCTGAGGTATACCAAAGCATCACCCCACGACTGTAGACCATTTGAGACACACTAAGCGTAACTTACAAGGAGTTACCGAAGTGACCTGCTGTCAGGGCTGTTTGATGTTGACCCTGGCAGGAGTTTCCATTCAATCACTGAGGATCACAGTTGTGAACCCCTCATAAATGTTCTTGACAGATTGCTAAGATCTGTGAAGGACTCAATATAATATCACTTGTGTTCTTATTGTTGAATGACAAACGATGAATTGTCAAGTGTACCTAAAAGATCTTTTGATGAATCTCGTGGCTCTAGACTCAATAGTGCGCTTTGGTTTTCCTGAGCGGAGACTAGGGAGAGGGTCTCCTTCTTCAATACCAACAATCTCTAAGAGAAAGCCGATAGTTTATGTAGGGTTCCCTGTGAGAATGAAACAAGATTCTGTTGAGAGAAACTTGAATGGCTAAGAAGGTTTAGTGCATGCGTCACTGGGTCCATGACGACTTTGATCTTCAATACCAGTGTCATCAAGTGACAACCAGTAGCATATGAATTGAACCCGGTGTCTGCCCTAAGTTGAATAATCTGGAGGGCTATT
Source organism: Chrysanthemum seticuspe (assembly GCA_019973895.1). NCBI lineage: Eukaryota > Viridiplantae > Streptophyta > Magnoliopsida > Asterales > Asteraceae > Chrysanthemum > Chrysanthemum seticuspe. Next base: position 189,916,320 of record BPTQ01000003.1, read on the forward strand.
TCTTTTCACCCTTTTCTTTACTTTTCTTTTTAATTCTTCAACTCATTCTTTCTCCGATTCTCATTTTCTCCTTTTTATAATCATTCCTAAGGACTTCTAATTCTAACTATTGGTGGTGTCCTTGGGTAGATCCCTTCCGGCTCTGGCAGATCATAGGACAGTTATTCCTAACCTTAGTCACCTTATAACTCCATGACTAACCTATGTTGCCATAAAACCATTTTCATGAAAATCTCTCAAAGTGGTTATGAGTAAAAGCATTTAATACCACTGTTGAGAGTTTAAGACTTTGCAGAAATACTCCCCCTCCACACGTGCTTAAGTATTTAGACAGAAGTCAGCACGGTGAGAGAAGAGCGCCCACTTTTGAATTGATCAACTCAAGATAGACAATCCCCCGCGAGACACGGTTACGTTGCATAGTTAAAGAGTTACATTGTCAGCTTTTAGGTGACAACTAGCTCTAATAACTACCTTGAAGGTATGGACAAACCTCGAAAGGTTGTCAAACCCATCAAAGTTCATGTCTACCAAGAGTTTCTCGAATGGTACATTCTACTCGGATAAGTCCTTTGCGAGACACGTTTACATCACTAGCGAACTAGTTTGAAATTATTACCCGTCCCGGACAAGTCTTTTCGAGTTACTAACATTTAAGATCTCATCAATTCATTGGTTAAGTCTTGTTAGCACAACAATTCTTTAGCAATTCACAACATATTTCTTATCACATAATTTTTATCCCCCTCAAAAATGGCATATAAATGTTATTTTTGACGAAATTTTATATCAAATATGTACATTTCGAGTTTTGTGGGAAGATTACCACGAAGAACAATTTTGTGAACAAAGTTTTTAAGCAAATACTCCCCCTCAACAAGTGATATTAACTTTTGAGGTTTTGAAAATCATAAGGGGAAGTACTTGTCCTTTTGAGTAAAACTTTGAAAAGTGAAAGTTTTGATAAGTTTTACTCAAAAATAAAAAGATTTCACTCCTTTTATAAGGATTGTGGCACTGAAGCGTACCACAAGGTCCTTTCATTAGAAGAACGGGTTATACACTGTTATGTGTGCACAAGCCATAGTCAGATTAAAAAATCATACATCCAAAATATGATAAGAGAAACAGATTAAGGGTTACCAGTTGTCTCAGGTAATCTAGCAATAGCTCCAGGAATGCGTTCTGGACGTTGATAGCCTGTGAGAGATATGCTGGGACGACCACCTACGAAACTCTCCAAAGTTCTAAACTGATCCCTTCTGAACAACCTTTCATCGATGCGAGTGATGATCTTCTTCACATCCCGTCTCTCCCTCGAATTCCATCTCTTAGGTGACCCAATGCCTTCTTGTATCGCCTTTAACCGATAAGCTAAACCGTCCATGACTTTCTTCAGTGTATGATCCCCAAACTTATGAAGCTCTTTGCACGCCATTAAGCAATTTCGGTGTAGTTCACTACGGTAGACTACTCCAAAAGGTTTGCTGATGAGGGTGTACTAAGGAAGTTGGTTTATGTCGGGAAGGTCTAGTTGTGGTTTAGTGAGGTTAACAAGTGTCTGATACGATTCCACGACAAGCTGTATGTCTTCAACACGTTCTTGGATCACGATGCTTCTGATGAAGATGAGTAATGACTTGATGTATTCGCTTTGGACAGTTGTGGAGAAATGTCGCATTCGTCCTTGCACCTTAGCGAGATACATATCTTCAATGTCATTTAGCGACAGTCTCGGAAAATCTGCTTCACAGAAGTCATAGTCCTCTTCGTCTTGTCGTTTGACCACAATGTTCTTGAGGAATGTGTAGTCCTACTTCGACGACAGGGTGACATGCTTGATTGCTATGATCCGTTGTCACTAAACACTTCCTTTTTAGACGTAAGAACCTGACAGCTTCTGTAGAAGATTCTTCGGCGTTCAGGCCAATGATGAATCCCATACATCGCATCAAGGTCATACTTTTCCACTTTGGCAGCAAACATATGTGAGGCTTCTTCCTCGATGGCTAGATTGTTAGAATATATTGCTGCTGGGAAAGGAAATGTGAGTGACGTAGTGTACTTCCTTGTAACATCGCTACTGTGTAGAAGAAATTCGAGGTCATTGTTGAAGAAGTAATGGGATGGAATTTGAGGTTGATCCGGTCGGCCAATTATTGGTAGCAGTCTGGTCCAGTCTGTGTAGTATGGAGCTTTGTTTTGTCTTGTGAAGTCGATGTTAGCTTCGGGATTTAGCCAGTCGATATTGTTCGACATGGCTCGTGCAATGTTTTCGAGGTGGTATTCAACTTCAATTGCACTTTCTGAGCTGTCTTTAAACAGTTGGAAGGCTTCATTCTTAATTTGCCTTTGCTCAGCCTTAGTCATCTTCTTCACTCTAAACTGTTCTTAAATCAGCTTCACATGCTCCATAGTACGGCCATCTACCATTTCTTGACCTTCTGGTAGTGAGGGAGTAACATCAACAAGTGTAGAAAACCAGTCATATTCTGCGGTGTTATCATCGTCTAGCCATGAGACAACATTGGTCTTTGTCTTCTTCTTCTTTGGCCTTGAGGAGGACTCTGGTTTCTTTGTTGAGGCGGGAGAGGTGGGTTGTTGTTGGGGCTCTGGGATCTCTTCATCGTCACCACCAGTGTACTCGAAATGATGACCGATTTTCGCTGTGTGTGGTGGTAAATCAGAGTCCTGAGGTTTATCAGCAGCAGAACATGGAGGAGATCGTCTCTCGATTGGAGTCCTTTGGGGTGGTGGAGTTATAGAAGATGATTCACCAGTTTTCTTTGGGCGTTTAGGCTCTTTTTCTTTATCCGAATCCTCATCGTCTCTAGGACGCTTAGCCATTTCAGCTGCCACTCTGCATCCCGTTTTAAGTTGGTAATCCAACATGCTTCTAACAGTTTACCTTCGTCAGAAGTAAACGTTCCAGATCGTTTTGATTTAGAGTACCAGCTTGGAAACCAATTCTGCATCAGAGAAAGCTGTAGGCTCAGTTGGGTTGATGGTAACAGTTAAGGGCGTTGATCTGATTGTTTGTTTGGCCAACTGCATGAGATTCGGATAGAGTTGTCTGGTGAACATCTCTTTTGTCACTCCTGGGACGACTTCAAGAAGAAACTTGTGAGTATATTCTCTAGCCGTCTTCTCCATTTCCTTTGGAAATCTCCTTTGAGAAGCTTTTGGATATGCTCCCTTTCTTTCAACATCTCGTTTATCCCGTCTTGAAGAAAGTTGATTCTGTCAGCTAGTTGATTCAGCTTTTTGTTGGTCACGTCTTTCCTCTTGACTTGCTTAACAGCTTTGACAATCTTTGTCTTAGCTCGGGATATCCAAGAGTTGGTTAGTTTCTTTACTGACTTGGATGCAGATCTGGTTGTGCCTTTGGATGGTGGAGGTGAAGAGTGAGAAGATGAATCTGATGATGATGAGACATGAGGAGGCTCAGGGTCTTTAGGTGGTTCAGAAGTTAATTCCTTGGAATGTACTGGACTATCTAGAAGAAAGTCATCATAATCAACTTCGTCATCTTGTCCAGATTTAGCCATTTCTTCAGCCTTAATCCTGGCTTCTTCATCTGCTTGAGCTTGAGCTTCTAGTTCTGCTTTTTCTTTAGCTGCAACTTCAGCATCTTCATCAGGAATTTTCTCAGACTTCTCCTTTTCCGGTTTCTCAAAGTCATAGGTGATAGTATCCTCCAGTTGCCTTTGTTGTTGTTCGTGGGTGGTGGTACCAGTTCCCTTATCGGTTGATTAACCGCATCGGAAACTGGTGTAGACAGTGCACCACCACTTGACCCTCCAGGGCCACGAGTTTGTTCACGGGTAAATTCCTGAGCAACATGTTGGAGTCTGATATTCTTCAACTTCTTTCTGTAGTCTTTATCCAGTGGTTCTTCATCCGAGCTCTCCTCTTCCTCTGGCTCAGCAACTGGGGTTTTACCTTTATCAGCTTTTGGACTTAGAGGTTTTGCAACAGTTAGTGGGTCATCGATGGGAGTTTCTGAGTCCTCGTCCTTCAGTTGTGGTTCAGGTTTGGGAATAGGGATAGCATCCTTTGACGGAATTTTCCTTTTAAGAACATGAGTCCTCTTAGGATACTTTCTCGTACTCTCAGTGCTTGTAATACTTCCTGCACTGCCTCTCCTGGTTTTCCTATTAGGTGTACCAGAGGACTTTTCATCAAGGAAACCTACTTTGCTTGCTTCAACTGCTACCAGATATCCTTTGTACGAATAAAGTCCTTTGATATCATTAGTAAGAAGATGATCTAGCAACACTGCACCTTGTTTCTTCGTTGTTGAGTCCTTAAATCTGACAGTGAGTGTGGGCTCATACAACACGGAGTGTTGGTTGGGGTCATCAAGTCTCAAGGGAATATCAGGATTATACCCTAGAGCTCTTTGGATCAACAGTTTGGTGTATCTGATATACGAAATCTTGGTGCCAGGCTTTTTAAGGTAAGACATCATGTCATCCCATATCAGAGTTTCAACTTCTATGAGTTTCATGTTGACCATAGCCCAAAATATTTGTAGTTCCATGAGCTTGGGATGCTCATGACCACTAGCACGTCTGGAAACAAATTTGGCAATCATTATGTAGAGGGTTCTCCATGCCTAGGGAATGTTCTTGAGATCCACATATGAGTGCTTTGCGATTACCCCGGTAGCTTCATCATAGCCGATGTCGACCATGAACTGGAGAACGACCTCTTCCGTTGGAGTAGCATTGTATTCAGTAGGCTCGATGACAGGAATAAGAAGAATAGCCCTCAAATCTGCTGGCGTGATGGTGACTTGTTTGTTGTTAAGAGTCACAGTCACGGCACTTTGACCTTTGACCTTTCGTATAGTGTGCCAGAATTGGTAAGTGTAGATCTCAGGTACAGTAGCAGAGTTTGAGAGCATGTTCTGATAAGGGTGAGTCTTCAGAATATCCACTGCGATCTGACACGAAGACTCAGAACAATTGAAGTTATCAAAATGAACTCTGAGGTTGTTCTTTCCGATCTTCATTGGGTAACCATTAGGGAAGATATCTTCAACAGTGAGAATATTTGGTGCATCCACATTTTGCATTTGAACGTCCATATCGTGATCTGAAAGATATTTAGCCAAAAGAACCAACATATCGAAAGACATTATGTTAGTCAAAAGTTGATTTTATTGTCTATTTATTGAATGTGATATGTCAATGATTGTTACGAGTCCAATGTCACTTGTTAGTCCAATAGTCCAAAGAAGTCGTGATAAGTTTCGTGAGTAGATTAACTTTGAGTTTTAAAGTCCAAGTTTTCACTTATTTTCACAACTTATTAACCATTTAAACTTATTAATGACATTTTGGTTTCGTGACGTTATGATTTATTTATTTACAAGTTTGCACGCGTAACAATTCATAATTTTGGTTGATCTAAGGCTTAGGCGTAAAATTCCAAGCTTATGCGTAAACATGAGTGGTCATACGCGTAGGCATAAGCTTATGCGTAGGATCTTGACTTACGCGTGAGAAATGTTACGCGTAGGAAAAGAGACCCTTAGGCATAGAGCTTACGCGTAAGCGTATGTGGGACCTTACGCGTAAGGCTTACTCGTAAGAGTGAACTTTATGCGTAAAGGTTACTGTTTACGCATATCCTTCACAGGATACGCGTAGTCCTCTTTGTAGAACCTTACGCGTAAAGGTTACGCGTAAGATTTCTCTTACGCATAACATTCTACACGTAAGGTGATCCTTATGCGTAGATGTTCAATTAACCTTAATTCTGAATTTTCACGCGTAATAACCTGAAACAAATGAATCATAACTCATACATTAACACATTATTCAATCCCTTTCAGTTTTCACTTTGACACTCATTTAACACAGTTTACGCGTAGAGTATGCTTATGCGTAGAACTTAAACCCTAGGTTTCAATTTTTACGAATAAGAATTATAGCCATAGGATTTGCACCAAATCATTTCTGGGATATCTTAGAGGCCTAGTGATATGTCCTAATCAAGTTTTAGCATCAAAAACCCCATGAATCAAGAATACCTAATTCGTATGAACTTAAACCCTAAATTTCAATTTCTACAAAACTTTGGTCTGCACTGTAAACTTCAGGATTTGGTTTGAATGCTCTATTTGAAAACTTTGGTTTGTAATTAGCAAGATTCGGACCATATCCATTTGGATTTGGTTTAAAAGTAAACTTTTGAATCATTGTAATTGTTCACCATGTTTATAAACAACATTTCGAAACTCCTTGATTTTGCTTTGTAAGTCAACAATTTCTTCATGATAGTCATCTATTCGTTTCGTGGAATGCTTTTTGTACTCAGAGAACTGTTTTTGGCAAGTTAACAACTCAGACTTTGCTTTTTGAGTTTCCAAAGTAAGAGCGTTAAGTTGTTGTTTATGATCATATTTCAGTTGTTCTATTTGAGACAACAAAGCATTCTTGGATGCAACTAGATCACGTATCTGTCATTCTAATGATTTTTCGTTTTGGAAAGATTTAGCAAAAGCGACTTCAAAACCTTGTTCACGTTTTTCTTGAGTTTTAAAAACGTTGAGTTGTCTTTTTAAGCATTCAATATCCCTGGTTAATAGTGCATTTTTGTTTTTCAGTTGCTGATTGAGTTCACAACATTGTTCCATTCGGGATCGTTGGTCATTAAGTAAGAGGTCAATATCTGGATTAGGCAATGGTTCAGCGTGTTCAACGTGAGTCTTAACATGATCATTATTCAGATCCTCAAGTATAACCACGGAGTCAACTTGATTATCAATGGTAACCAGGAGGTCATCTTGATCGTCAAATGTAACTACTGGATCTAGTTGAGTATCATCAGAATGAGATGTGTACGGCTCATGTTGAACATTCTGAGCCTTGTCGGATTCATATGTTGGCTGAGATATTAGATTAGTGATGAATATGGTTTGATCCGGTACCTGAGACAAGCCATCAGTGTCATACACTGGGCCTGTGTCACTCATGTAGAGTTCTTGCATGTTTGCCATTAACATCACAGCTGCATTAGCCTGTAAGTCTTCCATATCATCATCAGAATCTGTATTGGCCATAAGGCTGTTTTCCTTGTTGGTAAGAGTTCTACCAGCTTCATCCTTGAGAGCCAAGAGTAAAGCCTCTTTGTGATAAGCGTTGCCTCTTGTCCTCGGCTTTGGGCATGCATTAGCCAGATGACTCTTCTCATTACAGTTGTAACAACGAAGACCATTAACCCCATTCTGAGCATTACCCTATTCAACCACTTGAGCCCTTTGTTTTTGTAGAGCACCTATGTTATTCCTTCCCATTGGATTAAACCCTTGACCACCGCCCATCTGACGAACATTACCACGATTCTGAACTTCAACACGTCCATTGTTAACAACAGCCCGATTCCTTGTGTTAGATGAGGTACGAATGCGATTGTTGGATTTGTTAGAGTATCGGCAGAAGGCTCTAGCAATCATGACAAACCCTTGTTGCAATGCATCGAAAGCTTCTGCATCTTCATTGGATTCACTGTAAAGTGCTTGATCACTGTTGTTGTTGTATGGAACCAATTGAGTTTCTTGATATTGTTGCTTTGATGGATCATATGGTGTGATTGTTGCAGTTGGTTGAGCAGTGGGTTGTGGAGGATTTGTGAATACAGTTTGTAAGGTCGGGAATTGAGGATAATAGGCTTGAGCCCACAATGCTAATTGTTGATTGTCCGAAAGTGAAGGTGAAATAGGTTATCCACGGATAACCCTTTCTTTGTCAACTTCTTTTTGGTGGGGCTTCAAATAGTCATACAACAATCCGTATGTAGCATGATGAAGATTCTTAGCTTGACGGATGAAAATGACATACTTTTCCCAATTAGGACCAAGACTACACATGAACTTAGTGTTGACTGCAATTCTTGGCATGATGATGTTGTGTTTGTCCAAGTCATTGATGATGTCTGAGAAGCGATAATGATATGACTCTAATGTCTCTCCGGGTTCAATCATGAAGTGTTCATAAGCCAAGTAGATTTTAGATTCCATGTCTTCTTGATTGAGTTCAGTGCCTTCCATGAGAAGATGAATATGTTCCCACATTGCTTTAGCAGTCTTTTGAGCATCAACGCTTCGAAGGATCGGATTGGGTAATCCCAAAAGGATGTATTGCATTGCTAGTTCATCGGCTTCAAAATGTAGAAGTTCATCAGCAGTGAGGTCATTAAGACTTGCAATGTTGGTGACATCACCTCTAGGTGGATTGGCATTTGGATCTCCGGGTGTAACGACAGTAGGCATCTGAAATGGACCTTCCATGATGACCTTCTTCAAGAACTTTCCATGTGGCTTCTTTAGATTACAGAACCTAAAGAACCTTATCACCCATTGATCATAGTTTCCGGGAGTGAGCATTGGAGGTCGATCAAGTGATCCAGCTTCATGTATGGATTGTTGGCTACTTAGAGCTTCACACATCTTTCCAAACCAAGACGGTTCCTTCATAGTATTCCTGGACGGATGTTGATTGTTAAAGTTTGTGTAAGGTTGTACTTGAAGACTAGGTGGTGGTTGAATCATTTGTGGTTGAATTGCTCCTTGAGGAAATTGTTGTTGATAAACTTGTTGTTGTAGATTGAATTGTTGTTGTTGTGGACTGAGTTGTTGTTGAGGATACACATGAGAAAAGTAGTTAGAGTATGGTGGTTGAGACATCTTGATAACTTGTGTTGTAAAATGGATCTTTGTAGTCGAATGAAACTTTGTTGATGAAGAGTCCATAGGCATAGAAATCAATCTTAGGCAAAGAAAACCTTAGGCGTAAATTACCAAACTTACGTGTAAAATGAATATTTACGCGTAGGATTAGCTTACGCGTAAGAATTGAGAAACACTAAGGTTGGGCGTAAACTGAAAGTTAGACGTAGAAGGCTTATGCGTAAGATTAGCTTATGCGTAAGACAAAGCTTAGGCGTAAGAAAATGCTTAGGCGTAAAGAGTTCTACGCGTAAGTTTTAGCTTATGCGTAAAATTAGGGTTTTGCCCAAAAAATCCTTTACACTTATTCCAGTGTAAAAGATCTCCAAAGTCGAAGTGTTTTCAGGCTTCTCCAAGCAAGAAAACACTGAGTAAACCAAGAACACTGAAGATCAAACCTTGAAGAACTTACGCGTAAACTTAGGGTTTACTTATGCGTAAAACATAACCAAAACTGATTTTCAGCCCAAAGTGTTTCTAAACCAGATTTTTGTGATGAAACAGCTTCAATATCACCAAAATAACACAAAAGTGTGAAACTTGATGATCCAAAACTTTGATACACCTTACGCGTAGAACTAGCCACACGAATAAAACCAAGCTTAAAAACAATGAAATACACGTAAAGTTTGAAACTTTTTGCCAAAAACTTAAAATTTAACACCTAATAACCTTGAAAGTGCAAGAATCTTGGATTTGAAAGTGAAAAAAATGAGTTTTTATGCGTTTGAAAGTTTTAAACCCGAGACTTACGCGTATATCGTATAACTTCAAAAACAAAATCGTTCACCCAACTATTTGGCGATTGATACCACTGTTAGGTTCCCATATTAGTAACACAAGCATCAATATAAGAAGTAGAGATAAGAGATAGATCGGTTGAACAAAGCAAAGCAATACGCGTAGGAATATAGAAGAGTTATGCGTGAGTATTGAAATGAAATGAACAACCAACTCCCAAATGGGAGTTTACAAGATTATTTATAGGAGGGAACTAGGGCAACACACTAAGTTCCCATCCTTTCCTTATTGGGCTTTGCATAGGCTCATGGGCTTTCTACATGAGCCTAGCCTTGATTACTAACATAAAAGCCATAATTAAGCTAACTATTACATATTAATTACTAACATTTGAATTCTAGTTTAGGAGTGATTCAAACAATAAAAATATTGAGTAAAAGAGTGTTGTATTTATAGAGGATTTAAAATTTAGTTTCAAAAAGTAAAAAAAAAGTTACCGTTAAACCCAAGGGGGTGTTTTGAAAATATTTTGAATTTGAAAACCAACCGTTACATGCCAAATTTAGAGAGAGAGAGAGAGAGAGAGAGAGAGAGAGAGAGAGACAGAGAGAGAGAAACTACCACAACGCACGTTGGTAAACTAACGTGCTTCGCAACGCCGGAAGGGGTGGTATGTTAATGCTGCATCAATGCCTGCCGAGGGATAAAACACCGTTGATGCGTTATCATAATGAGCGCTCAAGCCAATTGCCAAAATAATAAGAAATGACATACTATAATCATCTATTTAAAAATTGTCCATATGAAGATTATCAAAACTGCTTAGCAATCCACTAGTTGAGTGAAGTAGTCCCATCGTGCATAACTCACTACTCTCAAGCACTACCATATCTATAGATTGCATTAGATGTTTCGTAGGAGCACTAGTTATCATAACCTCCTAATAACACCAACATCCCCTTGACGTCAGCGCCACATCATTTCAACACCAAATAACATAACAAAAAAAAAAAATACCTGTTATCATAACACCAAATAACATCACATTTTGGGACCCACCTTTTTTAAAAAATTACAATTTACAAATTAACCTCTCAACTAATATTTCAATCATTAAATAAACCCTTCACTAATATTTCATTCATAAACATAAACATTACATAAACATTACATAAAATACAAAATGAAATACGATACGAAAAACAACATACAATACGAAATACATAAACATAGCTTAATCTGAATGCTCCCCGCATACAGAATCATACGAAGGAGACATATACCCAGGAAATTCCTCAATGAAATCCAAACGTTCTGCTTCTGCCTTCCTGGCTTTCTCATCCTCCTCTTGCTGCTTCCTCTGCTTCAAATTCTCGTAAAGCCTCTTCATCACACATCATTTGATAATGCTGGCTTGCAGTAAAGCCATGCTCATCAACTGCTTCATCTGTATAACCTAAACCAATTTGAGTCAGTTGAGGTTGATAATGTGGTTGATACACAAATCTAGGTGCAGTAGATGAACTTTTTTTTGGGTAAAAGGGAGTAATCCTGCACCCTGGTAAATATATTAACCAAAAAGACGTTTAAGTACAATGGATATGAGTGAAATCCCATATCTCAGCCCGTTACATAGGCATAAAGCTTACATAACAAGATACTTCCTATTTTCTAAACAAGAAAACAAGCCACTACTCAAATGATAACATAGGACATAACGAAAGAAAATTACTTCCTAGGACCTTGAAGCTTGGTGCCATACATGGCATTAAAGGCATCCAAATTCCCTGGAAGATCATAAACCTGATTCGCATAGTCATCGTAGTCATAGTCATCATACTCATCTTCAAACTCTTGGCCACCACCGAATAGATTAGCAGACTCATCAAATGGGTTAGCAACCACCTCATCTTCAGAATCAGAAACCACGATCTCTCCCACTTTAGAAAAAGGGTTAACTCTCTTAGTAGAAGAGGCGGGCGGATTACAAGAATCACTATTTTTAGGAGCCACACCTGACTCCATCTCTTTCAAATCACTCACAAGGGGTTCTTGCGATGCAGTACCTGTCTTAGTGGACTTATCTTCATTAACTTCCATTGTACGACCAGAATCCACATCCTTGTTGGTGTCATTAGAAGTAATACCAAACGCATCCGTATATTCCATATTAAGAGCATCAAACTGGTTAGATGTAGAGATCTTTGTTCCACTCGAACTAGCCACATCAGAAGCATTCTTTTTAGTGACTTCCACTTTCTTAGGTTCAGGAGGAATCTTTTTGGGTTGATATTGAAACTGCTTACCCACAACAGGTTTTGTAAACCCTCCTTGACCTGTAATAGTAGACCCACCTTGCTTTCCCTTCTTCTTGTTATTAACCGTCTTGAAACCATCATTAACACGCTTAGTAGGCTGAGCAGGAGGTTCAACAACTTTAGGACATTCAATAAGAGTATGACCAAAAATCTTACATTTATCACAATGAGGTGGTTTCCACTCATATTCAACCCCGTATCTTCTCAATAGTCGAACCCGACCCATCAAGTAACGGTATCTCAACAGTAAGGCTGTCCCTAAGCACCTCATCCGACTTCACTTCAATCATGTATCTAGAAAAACTACTACGGCCCCACGAGTCCTTGCACATTTGGTGCAGTAGATGAACTTGATGCACCCTTAGTAAGTTAATTCATTTGTTGTGATACAAAACCAACAATTTGGTTTTCCTCATAGCTCCAACGGATTTTGTTGCTAATGTGGCTTGTATATGTGAAACACACTCCCTCAACGTGTCACTAATGGCAAATTCTTTCCTGGCTTCATCGCTAAAAAATTGATCTATCACATCTTGTCTTTCCGGTGAAATGTCTTAGCTGTTCGCCTACCGTTGTCACAAACGTTCTTTCTTTGCCTTTTCGAGGTCAAACAGCTTGATAACTTCGATAATAGCCTTTTTTCGAGCCGCATCTTCTTGATTGCATTGTTTTTGAATATAAAGTTGCATTTCTTCGATAGAATGCGGGAGACGACAAGCCATAGTGTATAGGCTTTATAATTATTGTGTTAGTTAAGTGTGAAAATATTGAGTAAAAGAGTGTTGTATTTATAGATGATTTAAAATTTAATTTCCAAAAGTAAAAAAAAAGAAAAAAAAGTTACCTTTAACCCCAAGGGGGTGTATTGAAAATATTTTGAATTTGAAAAGCAACCGTTACATGGCTAAATTTTTTAAAAGAGAGAGAGTGATAAACTACCACAACGCACGTTGGTAAACCAACGCGCTTCGCAACGCCATTGCAACGCTGGGAGGGGTGGTATGTTAACGCATCATCAACGTCTGCCACGAGGGACAAAACGCCGTTAATGCGCTATCATAACGAGCGCTCAATCCAATTGCAAAAATAATAAGAAATGACATACTATAATCATCGGTTTAAAAACTGTCCATATGAAGACAATTAAAACTGCCTAACAATCCACAATTTGAGATAAGTAGTCCCACCGTGCATGACTCACTACTCTCAAGCTCTACCATATCTATAGATTGCATTAGATGTTCCGTAAGAGCACTAGTTATCAGAACACCTAATAACACCAACATCCCCGATACGTCAGCGCCACATCATTTCAACACCAAATAACATAACAAAAAAAACACCCGTTATCATAACACCAACTTTTGGGACCCACCTTTTTAAAAAAATTACAATTTATAAATTAACCTCTCAACTTGTATTTCAATCATTAAATAATCCATTCACTAATATTTCATTCATAAACATAATACTTAACTAAACATTACATAAAATACAATACGAAATACGATACGATACGAAAAAAATATACGATACGAACTACATGAACATAGCTTAATCTGAATGCTCTCCGCATGCATAATCATAGGAAGGAGACCTATGCCCAAGAAATTCCTCAATGAAAGCCAAACGTTCTGCTTTTTCCTTCCTAGCTTTCTCATCCTCCTCTTGTTGCTTCCTTGCTTCCTCTGCTTCAACTTCTCGTAAAGCCTATTCGTCACACATCATTTGATAATGCTGGCTTGCAGTTAAGCCATGCTCATCAACTGCCTCGTCTGTATAACCTAGCCCAATTTGAGTCAGCTGAGGTTGATAATGTGGTTGCTCAGCAAATCTAGGTGCAACAGATGAACTTGATGCACCGATAGTAAGTTGATTCACTTGTTGTGATACACAACCAACTATTTGGTTTTCTAGATAGCTCCAACGGATTTTGTTGCTAACGTTGGCTTGTATATGTGAAACACACTCCCACAACGTGTCACTAATGGCAAAGTCTTTCCGGGATTAATCGCTCAAAAATTTATCGATCACAGCTTGTCTTTCCGGCGAAATGTCTTTGCAGTTCGCGTACCGTTGTCGCAAACGTTCTTTCTTTGCCTTTGCGAGGTCAAACAACTTGATAACTTCGATAATAGCCTTTTGTCGAGTCGCATCTTCTTGATCGCATTGTTTTGGAATATACGTCGCATTTCTTCGACGGAATGAGAGAGACGACAAGCCATAATGTATAGGGTTTATAATTATTGTGAGAGTTAATTGTGAAAATATTGAGCATAATAATATGTTGTATTTATAGAGGATTTAAAATTTAATTTCAAAAAGTAAAAAAAAGAAGAAGTTATCGTTAACCCCATGGGGGTGCTTTGAAAATATTTTGAATTTGAAAAGCAACTGTTACATGCCCAAATTTAAAAAAGAGAGAGAGAGAGAGAGAGAGAGAGAGAGAGAGAGAGAGAGAGAGAGAGAGAGAGAGAGAGAAACTACCACAACGCACGTTGGTAAACCAACGTGATTTGCAACGACATTGCAACGCCGGGAGGGGTGGTATGTTAACGCAACATCAATGCCTGCCACGAGCGACAAAACACCGTTGATCCGTTATTATAACGAGCGCTCAAGCCAATTGCCAAAATAATAAGAAATGACATACTATAATCATCAGTTTAAAAACTGTCCATATGAAGACAATCAAAACTGCCTAACAATCCACTATTTGAGAGAAGCAGTCCCATCGTGCATGACTCACTACTCTCATGCTCTATCATATCTATAGATTGCATTAGATGTTCCGTAATAGCACTAGTTATCATAACACCTAATAACACCAACAACCCCTCCATGTCAGCGCCACATCATTTCAACACTAATAACATAACAACAAAAAAACACCCGTTATCATAACACCACCTTTTGAGACTCACTTTTAAAAAAAATTACAATTTACAAATAACCTCTCAACTAATATTTGAATCATTAAATAAACCCTTCTCTAATATTTCATTCATAAACATAAACATTACATAAACATTAACTAAACATTACATAAAATACAATACGAAATACGATACGGTACGGAAAAATACATACGATACGAAATACATAAACATAACTTAATCTGAATGCTCCCCGCATGCAGAATCATATGAAGAAGACCTATACCCAAGAAATTCCTCAATGAAAGCCAAACCGCCTTCCTGGTTTTCTCATCCTCCTCTTGTTACTTCCTTCCTGGCTTTCGCATCTTCTTGATCGCATTGTTTTTGACTATAACGTTGCATTTCTTCCACGGAATGAGGGAGATGACAAGCTATAGCGTATAGGGTTTATATTATTGTGTGAGTTAAGTGTGAAAATATTGACTAAAAGAGTGTTGTATTTACAGAGGATTTAAAATTTAATTTAAAAAAGTAGAAAAAAAAAAAAAAAGAGTAACCGTTAACCCCAAAGGGGTGTTTTGAAAATATTTTGAATTTGAAAAGCAACCGTTACATGTCCAAATTTAAAAAAGAAAAGAAAAAAAAAAGTGAAACTACCACAACACACGTTGGTAAACCAACGTGCTTCGCAACGCCATTGCAACGCCGGAAGGGGTGGTATGTTAACGCAACATAGCACCTCCGATATCATATAGATACTTAAAAATCTTTGGAATAACATTCTTTCCTCGACGCTGTGCCATCATTTTAAAGCATACGGACACATAAAATAGTTGCTCACGAGTATCACTACAAGCTTTGCAGAGTGCACATGTACACAACAAGTCCACATTATGTTCCACACGTGAACTTTATCTTGAGTCATTAACCACCTTGAATAGCCAACCACAATTTGAGAGTTTGACTTGGATTAAACTATGAAAACCAAACCATATGATACCATACAACGTTATGCCGGTTTTCCTGTATGTCATACCGGTCTTCCTGGAAAGAGAGCCATGTATATCCAATCTATCATAGAAGCAGCTTTGCCAATCCCCACAACATGAATCACAAGAGGCTTAACTTTATTTCTCACTATCAACAAATTCCTCCACTCTCAACTCTCAATTGAGTGAGCATCCACATTCCATATACTCCTACATTTTACGATATTTTGTTTAAGACATTTTACAATATTGTTTATCAAAAGTTTCACGTAGCTGCGTGGAGAAAATTGTTAACTAATTCATGGTTCTAATTAACCTTATACTTGGCACATTTCACTTTAAGGAAATATTCATAGATACAGTAATTTATTTGACCCGCATGAGAATATTCTAAGTGTAAGTTTTATGGATATAAATTAATAGACGTGAGTTAGGATCGAACTCGAGACTACGGGATTGCACACTTTACGTATGAGAATTTAAAGTTAATAATTAAATATAAAAATGTTGTATTTATTTATTGATTAAACGAAATAACTAACAAACGTTAAATAATTAATGTAATGGACTAACGGGCGTTAAAGGTATTTGAAAAAGGACTAAATTGCAAAGTTTGGAAGTTTCCGGAATCCCTTGGGGATACCCTCATCCGATCGGCCAAGGAGGAAAAGGAAACAAACCCAACTTGTTCACCAAGTTTGCTTGGGTATATATACAAAACCTAGGGTTTTTGTAAAATACATCTTGTGCTCATTGCTAAACCCTAAAAACGTTTTGTGTGTGTTTCTTTGTCTCAAACCGATCGGCCATCCACAAGGGTGTCGATCCACTCTTTTCCATTAAACCAAGTTATTTGTTTTATCAAACTAGCATTACTTTAATTCGGTTTAGTACGTGTGTACAAGAACGTAGTAATAACACACTATTGTTATTATTCTTGGATTGAATTACAAAACGGTAAGGGGTAATTCATATAATCCTAATTAAATCAAATTAGGGTTCTTGCATTGCTAGTTTGTGGATTTGATTCTTGTTCTGCTAGAATCAAGAAAAGGTACGCATATTCTTTTATGTTAATTAATTGTTCATTAATAAATCTTATACGTTTCCGCTTGAATACTTTGATGTTTTGTGATTATTTGTTTGATTGTCATGATGTATATTTCCAACAGTGGCATCACGAGTCATTGGTTTTTAATGAGTAATTAATTACGTAAACGCGTAATAAAACAAATACTTGTATGTTGTTTGATATATTTATCTAGGGTTTATGTTTTATTTTTGTTTGGTCGATTTTTAGTTAATTGGGGCGTACCCTTATTTTTTTTGGTCGACACATACATAAATTTTTAGGGTTTTGAAAATTGTTTGTTAACCTTATTAAAACCTAGAATTAATATATTAGTTACGTGATTAATTCATGAATAATTTGTTATGTGTAAGATATAACTTTTCACATACACATCAAACCATAACACAAGGTGGCGAATAAGATGGAATTCTAGAGAGAGAAAGTTAGAGGTTTAGGGAACTTAGTGAGAGAAAGTGAAAGATATTATTATAAGCTCCAACTCTCTACCTTGGAAGGTAGAGAGTATTTATAGTCTTACATAACTCGCCACACTTTGGGCTGTGGATCAGGCATACAGTGGGTAAAGACCCGTCCGTCCTCCACGGTGTTACTTAACTAAATTACTACTTAACTTAAAAGAACTACGACTACGAGCTTTCTAACGATTACATATACTTGAGGTGACCGACTCTTTAATACCGGGAATTTCTAATTCCTAACAATCTCCCCCTAAGGGAGGTCACCTCAATTTTACATCAAAAATTACATTGAATACAGATAGATGTTACATTAACAGTTGATCTTGCATTCTTGATGTAGTCCTTTGCTCATAAGCTCGTAGTCATTGATTCTTCACATTGCATGTTTGGTTATTCCAAGTGGAGGTCTTTTACTGATCCACGTGATGATAAGTTTGAGCCATCTTTGGAGATCATCAGCTATCAACAATCTCTGACACATCCTTTGTGGTGTTGGTATTATGTGATGTTATGACTTTGGGACCGACATGCTCACATTCTGGATCATGAATTCTTCTCATCAGAGTAGCGGAAGCATTTGTTGAATCACGATATTGGCAGCAGCGTAGCAGAAGCATGGAGTGAAAATATCAGAGTCATTGATGCACTAATCATGATTTCTTTTGAGTTGAATGTGTTAAGTGAGCATGCGGCTATGGATTGACCGCTTCATTCTGATCAGCTGCAAACGTCGGGCGTACCTGCATACAACAGTTAGCAACAAATCGCACGAAAGTGTCTTTGATCACTTTCGTTGAATTGAGGTACACGGCCCACGGTTCCCCGTTGATCAGTACAAGTACTGCCTGTGATCAGGTAGGATTCCTAAGAATCTCCTTGACAGGGTTTCGCAGCTGTTCTAGCTGTTCTCAAACCGGAACATCTCAAAGAAGACAACACGGAGTGAGTGAACCAGCGAATATTAAGTCCACTGATTGATGAAAAGAGATTTGAAAAACAATCGTGTATTGCTCAATAGAAATTGTTTTTGCAATACAACGAAGGTTTTATTGAAAATCAATTATCAATCATAAAAATACCTTTTGGTTTGAAAAATGAGTACACGGTCGATGTGCTAAAGAAAAGAGTTTATAAGCACAAAGACCGGTTTTTCAAAGGTATCCGTCAATCCCTAACCTGAACCAGGTTTGATTCAAGAGATTGAATCGCCCCATTGTTTCTGTTCAGTTGTCACATGGTTGATCTATAAAATAGATCTCACATGCCACCTACCAGGAGCTTGTTTGATGTTGGCTCCAGAAGGCTTTCCATCTTCATTGTGAATATGTAAACACATCACTCAGATGTTCTGGCAATACCACAAGGATAATGCGTAGGACTCAAGATATAATCTCTCTTTCCACATTGTGTGAAACAGAGAGTCTTCATTGAAAAGTGTCCTAATGAGATTTATTGATGATCTCGTGGCTCTAGACTCAATTTGTGCATATTTGGATCCTGTGCCGGAGACTAGGGAGAGGGTCTCCTACTTCAATATCAACAATCTCTAAGAGAAAGTCGATAGATTATGTCGGTTCCCCGTGAGAATGAAACAAGCCCTTTTAAGAGGAACTTGAGTGGTTTGGAAAGGTGAAGTGCAGTGCGTCACTGGGTCCATGACGTCTTGTCTTCAATACCGATGTTACCATCAGTAGCATATGAAGTGAACCCGGTTTCTGCCCTAAGGTTGAATTAATGGAGGGCTATTTGTTTTCACCCTATTTTCATTCAATTCTTTTTAATTCTTCAACCCCTTCAGTGCTTACCGAGACTTCATAGCTATTACCTTGTTGGGTTTATTCCAGTACTAGCTCAGTCTTAGTCCGCACTCTTCCCATATCTCACTTTTCTCCTTTTATCATCATACCTAAGGACTTCTACACTAACTAGTGGATTGTCCCTGGGTAGATCCCTCCGGTTCTGGCGGATCATGGGAACCAATACCTAACCTTATCATCCTTATATCACCGTACATAAAGTAAAGTTGTTCGGTCAATTTGGTATTGTTCATCTGCCATTGGATCCAATTGAAAACCATTTGAAAATCAATTCAGATACATGTGATATATTATCAAAGCATTTTGTACCTGAATTGTTTTTGATATTTTTAGAACGAGAACTCCCCCTCAACATGTGCATCAAATATTTGAGAAATGTTAAGCACATGGAGGCAAGAGAAAGAATTAACTTCTTTGATTACAATTTTCTAAAAGATATCAACATCACTTCCCTCAACAGATCAAGTGGGTATAACATTTCCGGGAAGGATGAGGTTTCCATGAATTTTGCTCCCCCTCAATATGTGCCTCGAGGTTTGAAAAGAGATTTGCACATACTAGAGGGAACCTGCACATTAGGATGAATGATCACGTTTAAAATCAAAGGTTTAAGATAGATGCTCCCCCTCAACATGTGCATTAAAAAATTGAAATCGTTTGTCACATGTGAGAAGGACAGCATGTACATTCTTTTATAACCAATTACCTGATTATCAGTTTAAATCCAATTTAAATCACACATTCTCCCCCGATCACAATTATCAAATCATTTGAGATTTGTGATCTCGTATAGATTTAAATTGATTTTGAAAGCTTTTAAGGAGAATTGTGACTTAATTGTGAAAGAGTTTTAACTGATATGGATAAGATTTTAAGACATTAAACTCCATTTATAAAACATGCATGTATATCTTTTGAAAACAAATTAATGCCAAATAACTTTTTAATTTAATTGAAATCATTCTCCCCCTCAATCAATGACGTAGGTTGTTGATTGAGAGATAGAGATTTTGACAAATAAGTCCTGATGATTATCAAAAATAGAGATTGAGTTATTTTTCAAAGCATTTAGTTTTCAGCAGATAGGAGTTTATAGAATCAGAGCATAAGATTTGAAAACATGGTAAAACATGGCTCTGTTCTTTCTTTAAAAGCGGGTTATTGCCTGAAGATGACAATAAACCATTTCTCTTTCTCCCAAAAAATAATTTTTTGATTTTTTTTTTTTTTTTTTTTTTTTTTTTTTTTAAAGAATTCGAACAACATCTAAAGTCCCGTGTCATTCTTTGAATGACAACACAAAGACCGTAGATATTATCGAACCGAGAGAAACAAGACAAAATGACAATATTTTTTGAAGATTTTTCGAAATTTTTTTTTTTTTTTTTTTTTTTTTTTTTTTTTTTTTTTTTTTTAAATTTTTATGGATTTTGAAAGTTTTATATTTTTCTATTTGATTTTTGAGGGTTTTATAATTTTGTATTTTGTTTTTCAAATAACTATTTACAAGAGATAAATTAGTTTAAGAGAATGATGAAATGAGTACCGAGATAAAGATATCGTTCAGCACGTTGTAGAAGAAAGGAATCAACATCTCTTAAACTTTCGCCACCAAAGCATCCGAGGCTTCTAAGAAAATCGTCTGAACATGAGCCTTCTCAATTTGAATCTTTGGTAGCTTCCCCCCAAACCGACAAACATCGAATAAAGACCATTTCCCTAAGAAGTAGAGTTGAATACAAAGCGGTCTCATTGATTGAAGCTCAGCACCCTGAAGAACACGAGAACACCGAAGTAACAAGTTGAAACATTGATCGTCTCAGTGGTTATCAAATCCGGATTAACTGATTACGACCGATCACA
Source organism: Chrysanthemum seticuspe (assembly GCA_019973895.1). NCBI lineage: Eukaryota > Viridiplantae > Streptophyta > Magnoliopsida > Asterales > Asteraceae > Chrysanthemum > Chrysanthemum seticuspe. Next base: position 189,937,215 of record BPTQ01000003.1, read on the forward strand.
TGAACCTGTTGTGCATCCCCGATGTACACCTTACTCTTCGAGATTGACCAGTTGTCTAGTTAGGGGAACAATATATCAACATCCTCATTTTACCAAGTGCATTCCAGTTATATAACATATAACCAATCAGCACATAATGTACACATGTACCCAACAAGAGTAGAGACGATGACATCCATGTAACATGTTGAGTCACTAATCATCTCTGTGGATGTCAACTCTGAAATAACTGAATTAGCTCGATCAAGTGAACATGTTGTGCATATAACCGGAAGCACTTTATCATAAACCATATATAAGATGTCGATAGGCAGTATCATCTCACGTTCCAAATATTCTTCTCACATTTCTTCCAACTGAACACTGAAGTAACAAAAAACCAAAGGTCTCCAGAGACCACTTCCCCCAAATAGTTGGAATAATATATCCTTCCCCCAAATAGTTTTGATACCTCAGAATCAGCAAAACATAATCAATCCATAAACTTGAAATCTTGTGAGAAGAACTCAAATAGCCCAAGTGAATCCTGTGAGAATCAACTACTACGTAAACTCTCTCTGACTATCTTTATCAACCCATATGTAGACAATTTGAAGTGACCACTGTTGAAGAAAAAACCCGATATACCAGACTTGAAACTGAAGTCGAATTCCCCGCATTTGTGTCTTAAGCTTGCACTTAAAGATGGAAGAACGGTGTCGAGAATCTATGCTTCAAGCAAATCTCTAAGTACTCACTACTCAAACAAAGTATGAGACATTAACACCTCTTGATATTATCCACATCGTCATCTGCATGTGACACTGAGTAAAACAACGTAACTCCTAATAGTGATAGTTAACCAGGTCTTCAACCATCCCCTCCGACTGCTGGTAACTAGATAAGTCAAGCCTTCAACTCAAATTCTTAAGCCCGAGCAAGTTATCAAATAAGAACACGCCTTTGTGAAGGACAACTTCAATCTCAAATAAGTGATAAATGATTAACTCTGAAGTAATCAACTTGTGTCAAATGTCAAACACGTGAACAAACATACAATCGGATGTACATTGTCCCACTGAATGAACCGGAGCAAATGATTCCTCAACATCAATGCATTCTTCCTTAGGGTATACATGTAGAAACTGATCTGGAAGATTCACCAATAATGTTTTCGAGCGGATGAGGTAGTCATTTTCCTTAATGTTCATGTGGTTGATTTATAACGTGCACCATGAGAGGAACAATAATCCGTGAAGATTTGGCAAAAGAATACCAAAGAGTGGATCATTATTCATGAACAATAATCCGTGAAGATTTGGTAAAGGAATACCAAAGAGCGGATCATTATTCATGAGTGCAACAACAATATTATGATAGTCATTATCAACGCCTTGAGGAGTAACTGGAGATTGGGTTTCTTGAGAGTTTTGAGAAGTACTTCTTACATGGTGAACTCGTTGAGTCAGTAGAAACCGGAGCATGAGCTTCAGAAGCTGGATGATCAACATTCGTTAGAGGTTGGAAGTACTCATCAAACATATCTTTGAAAAACAATGAATCCCAAACAATGAATCCCAATTATCCTTAGTAATTGAAGCATTAGGCGTTGGAGGAGTGTCATCAAAAATCAAGCAATGAATCATTGCTAAAGAATCTGAGCAGGTCTAATTGGGGATTAAATTTTGGCTTTTCAATCTCCCCCAATTAGTGCTCTCCCCTAAACTGACGAAGATTTTCAAGTGTTCTTCTCAACCCGGATTAAGAAGAAGTCTTTAGATCATCAAATGCAATTCGTCTTTAGTCTTCTAATCATGTAGCTTTCAAATGTAGATTAGACTGTAGACTCGACCTTCTTCAAGATTATCCGAATGGGGAAATAGACAGTTAACATCTTCTTCACACCAAAGGCATTCCCGTTAACTTGTAAATAGCAAATCCCCTTAATTAAAATCCCTCCCAATCAAACAAGAACAGAAAGATGTTCATCAAAGAAATCAGCCCAGCAACTAGAAGCACTTTGTCATTTAATCATATCAGCCCGTGTGAAGATGTCAACCAACGGCTCTTAGAAGAAACTACATGTGAAGATGATCCGATAAGAAGAATCTCGGTTCTTACATGGGTTAGGAGCCGTTTGACCATATATTCTCAAATATCAGTCAACCATGCAAAAAATTCACGCTTCTTCTCCCCCTCAAGAATTGCATACATAGATGCCATTCTTGATTAACCAAGTGATTATCATCCAAATGTATTATATTCACACTTCTCCCCCACAAAATTAGCACATGATGTCGCCATCTTCATTATCAAGTACCTATTACTAGGCGAGAAACCATAAAGAAACGGTTTAGAAATGCCTAATAACAAGGAGAGTAACACGTGCGATATTTAGTTGGTGTACTTGTAATTCTTTATAGCGTGCACAATGAGAGGAACAATAATCCGTAAAGATTTGGCAAAGAAATACCAAAGAGCGGATCATTATCCATGAACAACAATCCGTGAAGATTTGGCACAGGAATACCAAAGAGCGGATCATTATTCAATAGTGCAACTTACACTATCATGATAGTCATTATAAACGCCTTGTGAAATAACTGGAGATAAGGTTTCTTGAGAATTCCAAGAAGTACTTCTTAGATGGTGAACCAGTTGAGTCAATAGAAACCGGAGCATGAGCTTCAGAAGCTGGATGATCAACATTCGTTGAAGGTTGAAAGTACTCATCAAACATATCTTTGAAAAACAATGAATCCCAAACATTGAATCCCAGTTATCCTTAGTATATTCACTCTTCATCAAAAAGATTGAGCAAGAGGAGTAAGAGTAATTATCAGTAGTCCGGTTCACTTGATGACTGAAGCGCATGGAAAAAGCATGAAGCATGTTGATGAAGAATGTCGATGAGAATGGTCATAAACATGAAGATTTCTCTTCTTAAGAAGATAAAGCGCACTGAAGCGTACACCTTTCTTTTCTGTGAGGAACGGGGCCTGAAGTGTTATCTGCAGACGCCATCATGATGAAGTACGAGGCCTGAACTGATTTGAACGGACGTCATTGTTAAGAGCCCAGTCATATGTTTAGAGCCGCCCGAATCCAAATGCCAAGGGACGATTTGTACGACCTGCTTTGGACAACAGACGAAGACATAGAATTGGAAACATTGGATCCCCATGTGCTGATGGGTTCCTTTTGGTTAGCACAAACAGTCTTTGAATCAGCAGAAACCCTAGATGCAATGGCATTATCCCTAGGAGCTGAACTAGTAGAGGCATCAGACTTAGTCAAATGACATTTTGTGCTTAATGGGATTATTCTACCAGTTGGCTTCCAAACCTTAACAGGCACTATTCTCGGCATAGTGGATCTAGTTAAAGAGCAAGGTTTGCCATTCGTGAACATTCGACCTGTTGGCTTCCACTGAAATCCTACATTGGTAAAAACCTTCCCTGTAGGTTTCCAGGATTGCTTAATCTGTTTTGCTTTCCAAACTTTCTTAACTGGGGTATGATTCTTAGATCTCAGAAATAACACATCACATTTATCATGATTACCAGAAAATAAACATTTTTTACATGTTTTGCAGATAGCATAAGGCCTCGAATTAATTTCAGTAAGCTTAGAGCTAATACTAGAACTAACACGATTCTTTTTGTTCAAATCGAACTTCTTGTCCCTATGGTGTTCTTTTACTTCCTTATCATGATCACTTTTAGTTTGCGTAATCCTATCCTTCTTTGCATTGTTTCTAGGTTTTGACCCGCTAACTTTAGTGTCAATCTTAACATCTGTAGAAGTAACGATGGGAACATTACATGGCTTCACTACTTTCTGCATTTCTGGTCTAGAAGTGCTGGGATCTGAAGTTCTAGGAGGCACATCAAAGGTTGCTTGCTTGAATTTTGACATGGAACAAGGCATATCAAGGGTCACATGCTTGGCTTTAGGCATAGAACAAGGCACAACTATTCTATCTTGCCTATTGCTAGATTTCGGACTTGTGACAATTACATACTCTAAGAGTTCCTGAGATCGTTTGGCATCCATGCAGGCATAGGCTATAGTACTATCAAAAGGTTTTTCTAATCTTTCATCTTCAACAATCTCACGGAGACCCTTCAAACTTTCCTTAAGGTATGAGAGATATGCTTTATGTGCAAGTTCATTATTCCTAATGGGCGGGGGAATATATAACATATCGATAGCATATTTATCACAAGCAGAAACCTTAGGAACAGAGTATTTGCAATTTGGGATTGGCAACTTTCCTTTCACCTCACGCTTCAGATTCTCAATATTGTTAAGTAAAGAAGTTATCTTTTCAATTTGTTTATCATGATTAACTTTAAATGAATCACATAACTCTTTGTTTTGATCATTAACCTTTGAAATTTCAGCTTTAAAACAATCATTTTCCTTTTGCAAGTTATCAATTATGTTTTGAAGTTGGAAATTCTGAGAATCTAAAGGTGGAGGCATATGGGAACCAGTCACATCCTTTTTTTCACCTTTCAGTTGTGAAATTTGGGCTTTCAATCTTTTGATCGTGTTATAATGAGCTCGAATTTGTTCATCACGTTTGCTAATTTCAAAAACTGCATCAAACTCAGGAGCATCAGAGGATGTCTTGATATTTGAGGTTTTAACATTTTCTTTGAGATGTTGATGTTTTAATTGCAAAGCAAGATGTTCAACTTCTAATTTAGAATAATGTTTGACCAAGTTATCATGATCATCCTGTTCTATTTTCTCATGCAATTTTGAATTTGTTGTTTCAAGCTGAATGACACGATCATGGGAGACTTTCAGAGCAACAGATAATTCATGAAATTGAGAAGCATTAATGGAACAATTTGTAGCAGTGAAAAACACATCTTGAGCAATACATTCAGAAATCAGATTCTCATTCAGTGTATGCAAGTTCTTCCTTTCAATCTCACTATATTTTAATTCTCTCTCATAGTCACTAACCTCAACAATCATTGCATCAAATACCTTTTCCATTTCTTTAATATCAGAATGCGTCCCCTTTTTAAGACTCTCAAATTGATCTTTTAGTTGTTTAAAGAAAGGCATGACCTCAGTTAAATAGCATTCTTTAGTTTGCTCAAAACCCCTTTCCCCTTCAGTTATACCGGTGGGTGTGATCCTTTTCTTACAAGTTTTCTCAAAATCAACAAATAGTTGAAAGATAACATATTCACTGATTAAGGTCTTGCTTTTAGTGGCAAGAGATCTAGGAACTAAGTGCATTGGTGTATTAGGAGGATACACAGTTGATTTAGGCAGTTTCCTACAAGGGGGATTCTTTTCAACAAGATTTTCAGCTTTTTGCATTTCCATATCCTTTTTCCAGAACACTTGTTCAGGGGTTAATAGAGTCTGAGGCTTAAACTTGTTCAAGGAGATCCAATTTTCTTTAGTGTAATTATGGGGTTTGATCGTTATGTTATTCTTTTTACACTCAGGATCTTCTAACTTCTTATTCATTTTCTCCCTAGTGACTTCATCAGATTTCTTATCTTCCTCAGTGCACTCAACGCAACTAGGTTTCTGCCTAGGCTTAAGGATTTCATTACCATCATAAAGCACCTTATGAGCATTTCTAGCCTTTTTAATTACCTCTGGATTTGGTTCCTCAACAAGGGGAATGCTATGCTTATCGCTTAAGACTCGATGCTTAGTGATCATGTGAGCAGTTTGAATGGTATTCCCTTGTACGTACAACTTATTTTCAAGCTTGTTTTTCAAAGTTTTTAGATTGGAAAAATCATTCAAAAGTTTTGATTCCTTAGC
>BPTQ01000003.1:189944729-189966510 GCA_019973895.1 Chrysanthemum seticuspe
AAATTTTAAAGAATATTGTAAATGCTCGATTTGAATAAGAATTATTTTTAATATACTGATCGTGTTTTTGGCATATGGTGAGTTTGAGGTGGGGTTTTTTACACTCCAAGCGGGGATCTAGAAATCTTTATTTTCGTAAGTGGAAATTACGAATCACTCACATGGCCATGATATTATCTAAGATCTTGAACAAAACACTACGTAAGGTTCTAGCGATCACTCTGATGTAAGCACATCAATCCTAATTGATTTACTATTCTCCGTAATCCAATTGAGAACAAACTTTGGACATTATATTAATGGAGAGGGTGTAGCCAACTCATTAAAAGGGGTGTGGGAACGCTACATGAGTAGAAATCATGTGTTATACAATCCTTAATCTTTAAGGTCCATAATTTCTCAGCCAGTGGAGTTCATATACATTAGCAATCTTTCGAGCATCAGTATCAATAAAATTCAATTCATCATAAATCAATTCATTGTGGCACCTCCTGCCTGCCCCGGAAATGGGTGACATACGGACTAGGTGTCGGGCAACACACCGCAAAATAACATTCGTCTTACAATAAAACGCCACACAACGGGCTGTGGATCAGGCATACAGTGGGTAAAGGCCCCGTCCGTCCTCCACGGTGTTACTTAACTAAATACTACTTAACTTAAAATAACTATGACTACGAGCTTTCTAACGATTACATATACTTGAGGTGACCGACTCTTTAATACCTGGAATTTCTAATTCCTAACATATTGTGTACTAAAGATGAGTACATCGCAAGGGTGTGGGGAAAATTACTCAACCGATGTGGGAGAGGTAATTATATTACAGGTTTCAAACAAGAGTTAACCTAATGCCTCTTATCATTTAGTTAATCCTAACTACACGAATGTAGTCTCACTAGCGATCTTGGAATGCATCACAAAACAAGTTCTAGAATCTATTATAGTACCGGTACACTCACTAAGCATTAAAGGTGAATGCTTTTATTTCTAAAGATCTAGGGGCGAACCTCACATTTTTTGGGGTGGAGTTTGAGTGGTATACGGTTTTTGTGCTAGTCATATAATTTTTATTAAGAATAAGTTTAGCTCGTAAATGTTATAAGAAATTTTAAATTTGGTGCTAAAATTGCCCTAACAAATATTTCTCCTAGTTTATTACACAAATTACCAAGGACAAGACAAATAATCAAGTGAGTGAATAGTTTCTAAGTTCCCGTTTTATTCTCCCTCCCTACACTTAAACTGAACATTGTCCCTAATGTTCCCTGAAAGTATCAAAGTTATGATAAAGGAAGGTAAGCTAATACTCCCCTGATTAACTCGGTAGGATATGTATGAAGTTGTGGTTAAATCCTCCTCCAAGAAGAATGAATAAGTAATAAGCTTCTTCCAATATGTGTTTCTTCTTCTTTTCTAATATAACCTGCACACTTATAAGAAAACAAACAAAACCTTCGCGTAAAATCTGCGGTAAAACTATATATGACACACAACTAAACTAGAAAGCGAGTAAGATATAATGCTTGTGGAATGTATGTTTGCAGTTTTTCTAGAAAATTAAGAATTGTGAATTTCCAACAATTACAAGTTACACAGAAAACAAAACTGACATTCTGTTTCCACATTGCCTGACGTCGTCAGGTATTAATCCTGACGCCGTCAGGTTGTCCTAAAAAAAGTGGTCTGATGCGTTTTTCTAGAAAAATTACCTCATTAAAACCTAGAAAAATTTCTGCAAAACATCCATTATGACTCGATACAAGCATTTGACTCTAACAAACACACATATATATACAATTTCAATTATTGATAATCTCATGTTCATATTCTTAAAAACATATGTGATCTTCCCTAAACTTATCTTTTTGTAAAATACCTTTATATGCAATTAAGATGTGGTTAAAAACCAAATAAAGCATTTTCACAAAGTGTAACATGAGAATAAACAACAATGAAAAAGGTATAAACACACAAACAGAATTGAAAAACAAAACAAGCAAACAATTAGGCATGGGTTGCCTCCCACGAAGCGCTTTTCTTTATTTATGAGTCTTGTAGCTAGACTCGAAGTCGTACTCCTACGTGACTTCTTTTTTCTCATCATTGCAAACTCTATCATGTTGACAAAGTACTCATTGACTCTATACCTAGGCCCTAGGTTTAAGCAATCTTTATAATAAAGTCTCCTTTTCTCCCACATAAAGTCCATGCCTTTTTCTATATCTTCTTTACTCTTTTCCTCAAAGGCTCTAATGTTATCCCTTTCAAAGTAGGATTGAGGACCATAACCGCTAACTTTCCAAGGCATCCTATATGTAATTTCATCACCCCCTTCCAAAAATCTAACCGTTCCATCGGATTTGTTATAGCTTAGTTTAGACTTTTCAACAAACGGTTTTCCTAACACTACATGTGAAAAGCTATGGTTGATGACACATCCTACATCTTCTAGGATCATAAAATTAACTAAGTAGGTGAAATTCCTACAAAGACGTGTACATCCTTGACTCTTCCCACAAAATTGCAAACCCCACCGGGATACTTAGGGTCCCTCCTAATATTAAGTCGCACATTCATTATGTCATTGTAAACAGCCAATGACATCACGTTGATAGGAGAGTCTATATATATGTAAGCATGCTCGAAATTCCTATATCCAATCATACAAGGGATCTTAATGTTCCAAATACTTCCTCTCCTAATCTTTGGGCAGATTCTAATAATGGGTGATCGAGGATTGTCGATTATGTACATGTGCTATGCAATTTCTTCTTTAGTGGGATAATGGTTAAAATAGACATTAGTTTCCTCATCCTCACTTTCATTTATTATTTTGGTGACCTCAACGTCACCTCTTCCTAAGTTATCACCCGAGCCATTGTTAACCATTGGATCAACACCCGATGCGCTAGCCACTTTTTCAACTACATCCTTAATTGTACTCTCAAGTAACCTATGTAATTCTTTAAGCTCATCGATTTCACTAGTGATTTGGTTGCGAATAAGGTTGAAGGAATGTTGATCAAGTTGTTGGTTTAGAGTTGGTGGGACGTGTGGGGGTGAGTTTGGTGGTAGTGGTTGATGTGGTGGTGGATCGTTATTGGGTGGGTTATCACCTTCCATGATGAAAAGTGATGAGATTACGAACAAGAGCAAAAACAAGGGCGAGTAGACCTACACAAGATGGAAATCTAACTAGCTATTCTATTCCCCGGCAGCGACGCCAAAAACTTGATACGGAGGGTTCGGGGTCGAGAAGACATTCTTTTCTACGAGCAAGTTTTTCAACCCGCTAGGCAATGAACCTAATCGTTGTAGTGTAGTATATGATAAGCCCATGGGATTGATTTCGTTCTCTAGAGGAATAGGAATGCTAGAAAGAGATATATAACAAGAAGGTGGGGTTGAGGGAGATTCTTTTTAGTCTTTTTATGATTTTTTAAAAAGCAAGGTAAATATCTCGGGTATAGGAGTGGGGGATGGTACTTCTACCAATTTTAATACTTTTACTTATTACTAAACTAATTAACTACGGATAGATTATGTTTAATGTAGGTGTGCTCGTATGATGATTAAAAATGTGTTTACTTAGATGTTCTTACTCCCTAGTTATCTCTTATTGGTTGGTTGAATTGTCACATCCTTTATCTTAAATGGTGCGTTGTATTCCGTTTGGTCATAGGGTGGTGCCTAATTCCCTAGTTCTATGAATTGCAACTCTCCTCTAGACTACCTGGGATCGGCGAGTACAATGGTATCTCCCCCGAATACTCTACTATTCTTATGCTACAATTCATGCAATAAACACAACGAATGGCCTAAGTGAACTCTTAAGTTTTTTTTGGTATTTAGGACGTTTAAGCTTGCAATAATTAAAGAAAAAGCCAGTTTTCCTTAATTTAGCGTCTACCAATTAGGACAAGAGACAACCTAATAATAATTAACAACTAGGTTTCATATATCTAAGCAAACACAAGGATAATTTAGCTACTCATGTTAAACAAGCAAGCATACACACATACAATTGAACATAGGGTAGACATAATGATAAAATGAATAACAAACTTATCTTATGATGTAAACTAGGTTGTGGGACCCTAGAATACTGTCCAAGTCAGACTACAACTGAATTAGGGTTTGCTCTCCAAAGTTCTACCTCCTTTAAAATAGAAAAATTGAATTCTATATATAGATTTATAAGTGCGACAAAGTCACCTTTTGCTAGTGACGCCGTCAGGTCGCCGTCATTAGGGTTTTGTTTGGGCCAAGTCATCATTAGGACGGCGTCAGTTTATGAGTGTAACGCCGTCAATATTCATGAAGGACGTCGTCTGAGCTTGGTTCTTGGGCGTCTGGTGTGGAAATTGAGGGTGACGCCTTTAAGAGTTTAGGCGTGACGCCGTCATGCTTTAGAACCATAATTTCACCTGAGCCGTCGCTTGTAATTTGATCAAAGTGTCTATAGAGGGACGGCGTCGCCCTTTGATTGGAACACCGTCAGGTGCTGCTGGAGTGCCTTTGATCTTGACTTTGCCATTTTTTTCATGTTTTCGCTCCTTTTTGTCCAAATATGATTCATTCCAACATTTTGCTTCCAAAAGACCTAAAATGTGAAAAGGAACGATTTTAAGTAGTAACGGATATAAAATGTGTTGATTTAGGGCTTAAATGACCTCTTAAAAATGTATGTTTTAAATCGTTATCATTGGGCGTGTTCCTTTCGTTTAAGATTTCGATAATGATTTTAAGTGTCAGGAATGTTTATTTGTCATCATTAAAACATTATAAGGGCATTAGTCATTATTACACCAACAAAATTAATTCATGAGATGGATCTGGAAAATGAAGCCAAAATGATTGATCAAGCAAGCTACATTAAAAGATTGACAGACCAAGTTGATGAAAAGACTAGAGCCTTGAAAGATAAATGCTATAAAAACTCTAGGGACTCATATAGTAAAGACATTAGGGTAATAACAATGAAAAATGACGTTGTGGAACAAATTCCTTGTTTGGTTACCCTTATTAATACAAACCAAAATCACTCTAATAGTATTTCTTTTGTTGAGCAGGTGGTACAAGTCATGAATATTAACAAGAAATGAGCTCAACGTGATCATATACAGGTAAAGCCATATGTAAAACCATACGTACCACCTATTCCATATCCTCATAGGCTGGAAGAGACATAAGAAGATCAACCTCAAGGTAATTGTTTTGAAAGTATAAAAACTTATCTGCTAATAAACTCATCATTGAAGCTTTGAAAAAGGCACCCAAACAGTTGGAACATTTAAAGGATGCCTTCACTTAAAAGATGAAACTTGGAACAATGAATCGGGCATCTCTAAATGAAGATTTTTGATACTTACAACTTAGCGAGTTGCCTAAAAAGGAGGTTGACACTGGAAGGTTCTCCATTCCTTGCATTATAAGTAAATTTTCAATTAAGAATTGTTTGGTAGACTCAGGAGCTTGTGTGAGCATAATGTTGTTGTCCCTATCTAAGAAGTTAGGAGTAGTAAATTTAAAACCCGCCAAATTACAACTGGAATTGGAAAACTGATTAATTCAGAATCTTGTTGGGATAGCAGAGAATGTTCTTGTTAAACTAGGTAAATTCGTCTTTCCTCTTGACTTCGTTATTATAGATATGCCTGAAAACCTAAAATACCGATTATACTAGGATGACCATTCTTGGCCACGACTCACGCTCAAGTAGATGTGTTTAATCACCAAGTATCAATAGAAGTAGGAGATGAAAAGCTAGTTCTTAATGCAACAAACTTTGGAAAACCTGTGGTACAACTTATTTGCTCTCTAAATAGGATTGACGATCTCAACCTTTTTAAAATATCTAATGAATTATTTTCTAATGAGGTATACACTAGTAATGAAAACACGGTAGACTATACGAATAAGCCAAGTAGTAAAGAGATTAATAAAGTTGGGATTTGTGGAAGAAGGAGCTATAGGAAAGAAAAGGAATTCAAGAGGAGATTTAAGCTTAAGGAGAAACTTAGCATCCTAAAAATCAAAATTCACCTATTCACCTACACCATACCTAAGTGCGTATCATTCTAGAAAGATCCTTACAAATATGTTCATGACTTTGGGCTTATTGATGAGGATGGAAACAAAGAGGATTTTAGCATGCACCCATATACTATATACTTCCTCAAATCAAAGAACAATCACCAACCTAAGTATATACTCCTTCAAAACCGTGTACAAGAACGGTGGATTTAACTTTGAAGGTACGAAAAATATCAAAGCAGAGAACAATCTATAAGCTATATACTTCCTCAACTAATGTTTTAAAAAGTTAGTTGTTGATCCAAAAATCCCTCACAACCACCAACCTGAGTATAAAAACGAGTTTCATAGAACATGAAAGCTTAAGCATCTCGAGATTCCATACGATCCAGTCATATACGGCTATACGTTCCTACGTATATGCACCGTATGAAAATTCAGGAGCATTGTATTGATAAGTCGTTATTTAATCCTAAAAAAGTGCATGTTTCAATATGAGAAGTTTAAATCTTCCACTCATCTGCAGACTCTAGTAAGGAAAGGAGGAAAGCTAAGTTATACAAGTTTAATCATTCATATTCATTTCCTTACCCTATGACACTCTTTCATCCTTGTGATAATTATTGCTACTCTCACTCGCCCTCGAAGTCAAGTGGGGGGGATGAAAGCCCTTGAGCCTAGTAAGTAAGGGTGAAGTCAATCTCGTGACTCTAACAAAAATAAGCGCTTTTTGGGAGGCAACCCACGCTTATCTTTATTTTATGTGATATTTTTAGTTTTGTCTTTAGGATTTTACGCTTGGGTTTACTTGTATGATCTATTATTTTAGGTTGAATTTTGTGGGAATTATCTTAGATGGTTCTTGAAGGAAGATTTAATCGGCTATTTAAGATGATCGACAACTAAAGTGTATTTATTTGTTCGATTAAAGTTTTTTTGGATCGATGTACTCTAACCAAACTAACTTATGTAGCTTGTAAGGGCTTAGCAACTTCGGATAAATCCTAAGTCACTAACAATGAAACACTGAATTAACTCTATTAAGTATGCGGAATTTACTTGAATAAAGCTAAGAAGAATTAGCTTTAACTTTAACGATTATATTAAAACTCTGAACCTGCTTGATACACAGATTCACTAACAATCCCTAACAGCTCTAATATCGAACTTGATAAACTCTAATACTCTCTAATAATGCACGTACGTATAATGCCAATCTAGGGGTCCTTTTATAGACATAAGGATAACCCTAGTCGGTTTACAATTCTATTCCTTGTACGTCAAGTAATACTAAACTAAACTTAGAACATTCTAGAATTACATTATAATCCTTAACGATTTTGCATAGCAGTCCTTTAACCATGCAGTACTTAGATGAACAAGCAGTACTTTGACTTTCTTCTTTAGCAGTACTTTGACTCTTCAGCACTTTAACTTTCTATATCCCAACAATCCTCCCCTAACTTGAATTCTACTTGCTTGATTTCTAGTTCCTTTGTATATTCATCTTTAATGTCTTTGTCTTCAAGGAAAGATTGTTTCTTTATCTTCAAAGTTTTGTCTTTTAATTCCCAGTACTTGTATCATCATCATCAAAGTAGTTTTTATCAGTAATTCTTTACAGCAATAATCAGCAAACTCCATCTTTTCAGCAACATATGACAATTTGTACATCACTTCATAAAGTTTCAGTCTATTCTCATCACTTCCAGGTGTGTAAACTCCTGTGAGAGGTGAATCATTGATATTTTAATGGTTTTGATGTCTCTTTACCAAAGCCATTAACTCTAGAGTAGCCAAATGTTTAGGTGTGTAAGACCATGGTACATTGATAACCATATGATTTTTAGCAAATCATCAACTATCAACGGATTTGTTTTGTCTTTACCAAAAGCCGTACCCTTTTGGACTAGTTAGTTCTTGCAACCATGGTGAACTAATTACCCTATAAATGGTTTTTCCACAGCCTTTACCACAAACCATTTTTCATGTGGGCTAGCCAACTCTTCACTATTTCAGATATGGTGAGTTGATTACCATACAACTTATTAGCAAGTTGTCAACTATATAACGGATTTGAGATATCTTTACCAGAGCCGTTTGCTCATGGATTAGCCAGTCCTTTTGTTTAACATGGTGAACTGATAACCTTTTGTTGTAATCATCTCAAAAACCATTTATTGCAGTTAACTTTTGTTTCAAAATAGTTTTCACTTAACCAAAAGTTTTTCTTTTAAAAACATTTACTGGTTTTGTGCTGCAAGCATTACTTTGATTAAAATACTGTTTGTCCAGCAGTACTTTGAATAAAGTACTTATTTTACAAAAAATTATACCATTAAACGTCATACCAGTACTTATGCTTCATCATCAGCCATAGTTGTCCATCTGATATATAACTCAATAACCATTAGGGCTATTTCATTCTCTTCTTCAACTTCCATTCCATGATCCAACATCCTTCTAATAAGATCACTAGTCAAAGGATATCTTCTTTCAGCTAACATATGGATCATAGTTCCATCTTCCAATTCCAAAGCATGCACTCCTAATTCTTCAAAAAATCTCCAGCTTGTAATCTCCCAATTTTCTTGATTTAGCCAGATTTCTTCAGTGCTTGTTTCCTCAGTTTCCCAGATAGTTGTCAGATCTCCTAGCAATACTTAGCCAACTCCAGTTGATGGAATATGTTCAAAGTATTCAAGCACTAATTGATACAATTGAAACAGATCTGCTCTATCTTTTAAGTGCAGTATATCCCATAGCAAATTGAATACTCTAAAGCTTTCATCCTCCTTATGGAACATCAGATAATTTCCATCCTTAGATTCTACTACTTCAAATGTAATTATCTTGGACTTCTTTACTATAGCATCTTTGGATTTAGGATTCTCAAAGTCGATAACTCTTATGTAATTTCTCAGCTCATCAACTGTATCAGACCTTAACTCAATATTCTTTGATGACTGTTCAACTTCAGTTGTTCTTTTTCTTTTTAAGCTTCTTTTACTTACATCTTCATTCCTCTTTTCATCATCAAATGGAATAATTCCAGCAACTTCCTTCTGATATGCTTCTCTAACAGCATTATATAAATCTTTCATCTCTAAATAGTTCAGCTTCTGTAATCCAGTATATCCTTGACTCTTTAGGTAAGCCATCATGGCATTTCTTTCTTTAGCCTTACTCATTGGTCTTCTAGGTGTAACAATTGACTTTTCTGGTATAGCAGCCTCAGGTTCCTTCTCTGGTTGAGCAATCTCAGCATCAAATTTAGCTTGTAGCTCCCTAGCAGCTGCTTCATTCTTAGCCACTTCAATAGCTCTTAACTCTGCTAAAGTCAGTTTCTTCTTCTTTGTTTCCACCAATTTGTCTTTGCCTTTGTCCTTAGGAGCTAACACTGGTTGAGAAGCTTGTGGTTGTTCTTCAGCAACCCCTGGAATAGTAACACCTCTTGGTCTTGTCATACTCAGTAATATCTCAGCAATTGTCTCATCATCACTTGAAGTGTGCTCCTTTTGTTGAATTTGACTAGGACCAACTTCTTCTTTATTTAGGACTGTTGATGGACCAGCTTCTTCATCAAAATTAAGTGTCCTCGGTGTAATCAGTTCTTGTCTATGTGTTCCTTGAAGAGCAGTACCTTGATCAGCAGCACCTTGATCATCAGTACTTTGTACACCAGTACTTTGAAGTCCAGTTCATTCAGGCTCAGTACTTTCAATGTTTACTTGTGCTTCAGTACCTTGAGGTTCATCTTCTTTTTCTTCATGAAACTCAGCATGTTCATCTTCTTTATCTTCATGAAACTCATTATCTTTTTTCAAATTATCTTGCTCCAGATTCCTCCCCAATTGGATAGAAAATTGCTGTTGAACCTTTTTGCCTGTAGAAGACTGTGTAAACTTCCTTCCTTTCTTCTTTTGAGACTTTACCCACAACCTGTGATGTTGAACCAGAGGCCAGACAAATTTCTTCAATCTTTTAAATTTTTTGTTCAATTTCATAAGTTGTACAGCTTGAGCTTCAGTAGTTTTCTTCAGTCTCACTAACTCCCTTGTTAAAACATAATTATCCAGAATCAATCCCTCAGGAGGTATCTCTCCAGCATCTCCTCCAGATGATGGTGGATTGATTTCTGGTTCCGAGTCAGCATGTTCAGTATGTTGTGGAGATGGTGTAGGTGAAACTGTAGTACCTTCTTGTGCAGCAGTACCTTGTGAAGAAGCAGTATGTTGAGAAGCAGTACCTTGAGTTGATGCAGTACCTTCTCGTTCTTCACTTGTAGCAGCTTCATCTCTAACCGCCTGAGCAATCTCCATCATAGAAGTAGTTAAAGGAGTGTTCCTTCCCGTAAACTTATCACTCTTCCTAGCCATGAAGGTGAATATTTTTGCAGGTTGTACCACAACAGGTAATAAGCTTGAAGGCTTTGGTACATCCTGAAGTTGTTTATTCAAGAATACTTGAATAAATCTTGGATACATTAGCCAGGGTGATCCATGAGAAATGTGAGATAGCATACCATCTAGAATGAGTCTTGAAAAGTTGAAGATACATTTTGTAGCCAAACCCACTAAAGCAAATGCTGTATTAGAACCAAATTGCTCCCATGAAGTACTCTTAGAACTAATACAATGAAGCAAGACATGTACCAAGTACTTCCAATGTGGACTAAACAAGGGTTTCTTGAATGTTGTTTCAGTTAAAGACCCTTCATACCCAATGTCTCTTAAAGTATTCCAAAGAAGTTGTTTATCAAAACGGATAACTCCTTCTTCATCATCAAACAATATATCTTCTCTAATTGAGGCTTCACTAACTTTCACAATCTTTCCAGCAACTTTAGCATGTATATATGACTCATCATTCTCCATGTGAGTTCTAGCAGTCCCCCAAAACTGTTGAATCCATGGCTCAATAACATCTGGTTCTACCAAAAGTGCATAACTGATTGGAGATCCAGTGAGAAAATCAATAATGTCATGGAATGCGACATTAGCTTCAGTTTTATCCAAATTAGCCACCATGTTGTGTTTAGAAACTATATTGCGATTCGCCATTGGTTGGTGTTGACAAAAGTAAGTGATTCGATGAATATTTAATGTGAAAGAGAAAGAAATATAGAAAAGATTGATAAGTATAAAGATGAGAGGGAAAATCGGAGGGTAGTTATTTATAGGTAGGATTTGAAAAATCACAGCCCATAATAACAAAGTTACCGTTATTTGAATTTTACCCCATCTTTTGACCGTTGGAACAGTACGTTGATAAGACAAGCAGCTTTCCACGTGCGCAGTACTTTCCAAAGCAGTACTTTCAGATCAGTACTTTCATATAACCAAAAAGCAGTACTTTTTCATTCTCTTTTCTATAATAGCAAAAACTCCAAATAGGAATTGGATTGCCTCCCCTCAAACAATGCATAGGACTGTCTATCTTACTAATCAGTCCTCCCCTTAAATATAGCTTAGTAATTAATCATACCAATACTCACCACTAAGTGATTAAATCTTGAAACATCAAAGCCTTTTGTGAGTAGATCAACTACATTATCATCTGTGAGCCTATGCTCATAACAATCTCTCATAAAGTGATGCCTAATTTGAATGTGCTTGGTCTTGGAGTGATAAACTGGATTCTTCACAATGCAAATGGTACTCTCATTATCAATGTTGATAGGAGTATTCTTGAAGTTGAACCCATAATCCAAAAGTTGATTCTGCATCCACAAGACTTGTCCACAACAGCTTGCAGCAGCTACATATTCTGCTTCAGTGGATGATGTTGCTGCAATAGTTTGCTTCTTACATTGCCATGAGACTAATACTATTCCAAGATACTGGCATCCTCCAATGGTTGATCTTCTATCATAGTTATCACCGGCATAATCACTATCTGAAAAAGCTTCCAAGTGAAAAGGTGAATCCTTTGGATACCACAACCCCAACTTAGGTTGTTGTTTCAAATAACTAAAAATTCTCTTCATTGCATTCATATAGGAGACCTTAGGCGAGACTTGATATCTTGCACATAAACAAACAGCAAACATGATATCGGGCCTAGATGCAGTTAAATACATAAGACAGCCAATCATAGATCTGTACAACTTGACTTCAACAGGTTGACCATCTTCATCCTTTCCTAATGAGTTGATGGATTTGATAGGTGTAGTGACTGGCTTCATAGCATCAAAATTGAACTTTTTAAGAATGTCAGAGACATACTTGTCTTGACTTATGAAAATTCCCTCCTTTGACTGTTTAACTTGAAGCCCCAAAAAGAAAGTTAATTCACCCATAGAACTCATTTGAAATTCATGTTGCATTAGCTGCTCAAACTCCTTCACCATGGACTGTTTTTTAGCTCCAAAGATGATATCATCTACATAAACTTGAACCAGCATGATATCCTTCTTATCTCTCTTGATAAAAAAAAGTCTTGTCAATTGCTCCACTCCTATAACCATGTTGCAATAAGAAAGTAGAGAGGCTTTCATACCAAGCTCTAGGTTCTTGATGTAGGCCATAAAGAGCCTTAACAACTTTGTAGACTTTGTTTGGATGAGTAAGATCTTCAAAAACAGGAGGCTGTTTGACATAGACCTCCTCTGTAATTGTGCCATAGAGAAAGGCACTCTTGACATCCATTTGATAAACCTGAAATCCCATATATGATGCAAAAGCAAGGAATATTCGAATAGCTTCAATCCTTGCTACAGGAGCAAATGCTTCATCATAATCTACTCCTTCTTCTTGTCTATATCCTTGTGCTACTAGCCGTGCTTTGTTCTTGATAACATTCCCTCTTTCATCTCTCTTTACTCTGAAAACCCATCTTGTACCAATGACTTTCTTTCCATCAGGTAGATCACATAGTACCCAAACTTCTTAAAGTTTGAATTAAAGTAGTTCTTCTTGCATGGCTTCAACCCAACTCTCTTTAGTGCTTGAGCTATATTCTTGGGTTCTTCTTGAGAGATAAAGCAAGTGAATAAGCATGTTTGATGATCTTTGTGATTCAGCCTGTTCTGTTTATAGACAAAGCTAAGTAGAGCATTATGTGGTTTAGAAAAACCTTTAACTTTGGTCCTTTTAAGCACTCTAGAAGTAGAAGGCCCAATGATTTGACAAGTAGGATGATTCTTATGAATTCTTAAGATAGGAGTCTGTGGAACTTCAAGATTATCATCCAAATTTGTGAAATCAGCACCTTCATTGGAATTTGAGAAAATACCTTCATCTTCAAACTCATCATCAGTATCTTCTAAGTCAGGCATGTTAGGATCATCCAAATCATCCAAAGTTCAGTCAACAGGTGCAACAGTACTTTGATCTAAAGTACTATGATCAAAAGTACTGTGAGGGTGTTCTGTAGACTTACCCTTTTTCTTTGCTTCTTCAAAAGCTCTTCTTTGATCATCATCATAAGATTGTGCTACTACATCCTGAAAAAGCATCATGTTAAGCTCATCTTGTATAGCTTGATCTTCAGCAGATAATGAAGATTTTGGTTCATCAGTACTTTTCTTTGTGTCAACAGGTATGGGTTCTTCATCAGGAACAACATCAGGTCTAATAGGGACTCCATGAACAATGTACTGTAAATCATCCTCTTTGTGGACAACTTGATTTTCTTCTATAACAGGTACATAATTCATAGAAGGAGTCAAAACCTCAAGATCAAACATCTAATCAGGACCTTTACCCTTCTGATTTTCTTGATCTTCTAAAAATTCAACATGAAGACAATCTTGAACCTTCTTGGTGACTCTATTGTACACTCTAAATCCTTTGCTGTTGGTACAATATCCCAATAGATATCCTTCTTCTGACTTTCCATCAAATTTTCCCAAAGCATCAATAGTGTTAAGAATAGTCAGAGGACATCCAAAAGGTTTCATAAAACGTATGTTAGGTTTGTTTCCCATAAGTAACTCATAAGGTGTCTTCATCTGAGGTTTAGTGACTGATACTCTATTCAACACATAACAAGCAACACTTACAGCTTCAGCCCAAAATTGAATAGGTAATAAAGAATCTGCAAGCATTGTTCTGGCTGCTTCAATCAAAGTTCTGTTCTTTCTCTCTGCAACACCATTCTGCTGTGGAGTTCTAGCAATACTAAACTCCCTCTTGATCCCTTTCTTGGCACAAAATTCATCCATAAGCTTGTTCTTGAATTCGGTCCCATTGTCACATCTAATACCTCTTACTTTGAGTCTCAATTGATTTTCAAGGGCTATTATAAGATCATGAATAGCATCAAACGTTTCAAATTTAAAACCCAAGAAAAATACCCAACTAAATCTACTGCAATCATCTGTCACAACCAGACAGTACTTCTTCTTGTTTTGACTTGCAACAGAAATAGGTCCAAACAAATCCATGTGCAGCAGCTCCAAAGGTTCTCTAATGGTTCTTTCCTTAATCTTCTTGCATGAAGCTTTGTGCTATTTACCTTTCTTGCACGCCAAACATGAGTGATCATTCCTGTATGTTTTGGAAGGTAAACCTCTAACTAAATTTCCTTTAACCAGCTTGTTGATATTATTGAAATTTACATGGCCTAATCTTCTATGCCACATATGTGCTTCTTCAAGTGTTGCCTTTGCTACTAAACATGTTTCTCTTTCAGAAGAGAGAAGACTCTTCATATCCACACTGTACACATCATTGGTTCTTGGTACTCTTAGTACTACCAAGTTATCATCAACAAGCTTGAATTCAGGGGAAAAAATGAGACATTCTGTGTCAGCGAATAGCACAGGGTGCTTCTTGTCACAGATTTGAGAGACTGACAAAAGGTTGAATTTGAGTTCCTTCACATAACGAACATTCTCAAAATCTATGCTTTCTGCCTTGATAGTTCCTTTGGCAGTTATTCTTCCTCCACTAGCATCATTCCCAAATGCAACTCTTCCTCCACAATAAGATCTATAATCTGACAGAATCTCTTTGTCTCCTGTCATGCTTCCAGAGCAACCACTATCCACAATTAGATGATCTTTAAGCTCCTCTTCTGGGTTGCCCTGTACAAAGATAAAAGAGTTAGTTAATTTTAGGAACCCAAGCCATTACTGACTTGTGTTCCCCTTGTGGAGTTACATACTTAAATTCTTTAAGTATGTAATTCCCACTATCTTTAAGCACATGATCAATTATCTTTGGTTGTTCAAAACCTTGTGTTGGTTTTTCAATAAAAATCTCTTTTTCATCCAAGTTCTCTTTATTATTTTCAACAAAAATCTCTGTTTCACTCACACTTGCTGAAAGTACCGTTTGTTCCCCATCAATACTTTCTTTCTTAACCCAACTGGTTTTAACTTTTTGTGTAGGTTTCTTTGATCTGTAACGCCTTCTAGATTGATAGTAATTAGATCTCCTAGGGCTTCCATTCCAAACAGTGCTATCAGTACCTTGATTGGGTGTAAATTTAGCAGTACTTTGAGAAGGTACTAGTGATTTTGAAAAAGATCTTCTCTGGTGAGGGTACCTATGGTCTTGTGAGAAATTGCTTTGGTTAACCCTATGTGAATGATTCCAGACAGGTTTATTCTCCCTTGGTTTTTGGTTGGCAGTTCTGGTCTTTGGGAATTTGCTTAAATAGTCTGAGTGAAAGTCACAGTCCTTAATCAGATGATCAGGACTATAACAAACAAAACACAATTTTTGACCCATACTCTCAAAAAATCTTCCTTTAGGTCGATGATTAAAAGTATGTTGTCTTTTTGGTGAATGATGAAAACTGTTTTGACCAAAATTATCCCAAAAAGGTTTAGCAGTATTTTGAAAAGATTTTCTTAAAGGTACTGCTGAAGGTGTAGCAGTACTTTGAGTTGAAGGTACTGCTTGACTCTTAACATGATCAACCTTAGGTTTTTCAACGGTTTCTTTTGGGGTTTCAGAAGTAGATTTACCAGTAAGCTTCTTCCTAAACTCTAGGTTGTCTACTCCAAAACAAGAAACATCTATCCTAGTTGGTTGAAAACTACCAGTTGGTGGAGGGACTGCATGATAACCTATGTCTTTCTTAAATTCTGGAGGTGTTTGACTAATTGATTCTTCATCACTAGATGTGTTATCTACATAATTAATGAGTTCATCATCACTAGATGTTA
The DNA here is from genome assembly GCA_019973895.1 of Chrysanthemum seticuspe. NCBI lineage: Eukaryota > Viridiplantae > Streptophyta > Magnoliopsida > Asterales > Asteraceae > Chrysanthemum > Chrysanthemum seticuspe. Next base: position 189,960,889 of record BPTQ01000003.1, read on the forward strand.
TATCCTCAGAATCAAGTTGTTCCTGATCACTAGGTGGGTTTTCTTCTATGCTACTAAAGTCCATACCAAATATTAGACCAATTTTAATGTGTGCTCTTTTCTGTTTTTCAACAAAACTAACATGTGAAAGGCCAGATTGTCCCCAAGTAGCAAACTTTTCTAGCAATTCATCCATTTCTTTAGTCATTTTTTCTAATTCAGCAACCTTACATCCTAACTTCCATTCACTTAGTTTTAACTGATAATCCTGTTGCTCATATTTTTCTGCCCAAGCCATCTCATTATTTTTATGTGTTATTATTTTGTCTTCCATTGTATAACAACCCGTAAAATTTCGGATTATTATAATAATACTCAAGACGTCAGAAAATTTAATTCAATTATTTTCTGACAATTATCGATATTCAAGTCTAAAAACGAGAAGTCATTCGTTTCCTTAAATACCCGACACCGCACACACGATACTTATCCACTGAGTATCTATGGGAAATTTATTATTGTCCCAGTTAAAATTTAACTATACATAAGCTTAATCCATTAGTTATTCCGCATACTGCAGCGCAGTAACATGCAAAACCTAAAAATAAATAATGAGATGAGTAAAATATATACATTTTATCATTCAATGATAATTTACGAAAGAAAACGAGAAGTTATCTCGTGAATTCAGAAAGTCACGACACCGCACGCATACCGACACCAAATTAATAACGGAAAACATTTATAATCAAATTTCAACGTAATAAGAATGTCATAATATTACGTTTAAGAAATCGCTTCCAAAAATATAATTTCTAAATTTTTCGGGTACCAGGAAGGTACGTTTGTTCGAGGATTCGACAAAACACGGGGTACAAACTAAAGTTTATATACAAATAAAACAAAATAAAACCTACTCTAACCCTGCTCCTACCCTTCGCTACTCTACTCCTTCTTTCCCTGTTTCTGCTTTCTTTATTTTCGTCTCTCTCCCAAGCTATTATCACAATCACAGACAAAAACTTTCATCTTTTTGGTAAAACATAGGAGCCACCCTAGTCTCCTTCTCCAAATAGATGCCTATCCACCTAGCACATCCCTACTTGTGTTGAATGAGCGGCGGTGGAACAAGACCTGAGCCAAGAATAGCTTATCTTCATTCAAGATCAAGAAAGTGATAGTCCAAATGTCCTTTATTTTCATCTATTTATAGCCACGCAATTTATTTCAGCTTGATCACTCATCAGACTCAATCAATCAAAAATTAGGGTTTCATGATTCAAAGGGGTTTCCAAAATTGATAAGGGGGTTTTTGTTAATACAAATAAGCCGTAAAAACGTTTATTTATATTTTACGATCTTCTAATGTTTTGTCAATAACAAACGTAAAATCATGTTAACGAAACAAATAAAATACGTAAATGGTTTGAACTAATAGTTTCTAACATATTCACACTTTCACATAAAACACTAAAACAAGTATAAGTGATTTTATGATTTAGGAATACATATGTACAACAACTAGTGTTTACATAATTGGGTATAATATACACATAACTAGTATGTAGTATATTGGGTAATATAAATGGGTAGAAACTTAAGTATCACAACCCATTGGGCAAATACATTGAATGTAGTTGGGTATAACCCAAAGCCCATAACCCAAAGCCCATAACCCATGGATCTTGACCCATAACCCATTGCATGACATCATGCTTATATCATACATGGATAATATCCATAACCCATGGATCAACCCATACCCAAGTGACCAAGTGCATCGCACTCAAAGATATATTGTATCTAGCCAAAGATCCATGGTTCAACCCATGACCCATGACCCATAACCAAAATACCCATGGGTAAAAGGGAGCGTCTCACGGATCCCTAGCTTAACGCTAGACGGATCCCTTGTGGAAGGGATCCGTGGGATCCGGGGAATAGTAGGATTTTTCCTCTATAAATAGTGAGCCATGATGTGTCTCGCGACTACTAGTTTTAAATTTATAAAAAGGATTACCGAATTAAGCTAAGAACACGCAGGCAAGTATGACCCTTTCGTATGTAGTTAGTTTTGGTTGGTAAGCCGAGGTCTTTCACTAGGATTTGGGTGTTTTCAATTGTGAAGAATCTATGTAATAAAAAGTAACACGAAAGTGGTAAATGGTTGTCACGTCCCAAAATACCATATAAGCAACAATGTAACACGAAAATAATGATTAAGCAAATTCAGATGATTAAAACTACACTTGCTTAAACAAGTTTCTTATCCTTGATTAGTATGATTGTGTTAACCTCTTCTTAACATGTTGGTTATGATAATTAGTTGGTGTAATAATCTGATGTTCTTACAAGTTAAACCATGATCAAGAGTTTAGTTTATAAAAACAAGCATTAAGTCTAACCAATCAATTCAAGATCAATTCAAGTTTCATAAGTTTACTTTCATAAACTTAAACACAAAAACATCCGTTTGTTTCATCAAATTGCTTAAGAAATGGTCAATACAAAAGGTAACCGATTATAGACAAAAGGTTACAATTGATTGTAAACAACTAATCTTACGACCTTTTAGATGTTTCCAATCAATCCAACTTGATAATCAAAAAGCGTTCTTATTACAACCACACTTTAGTTTCTTTGTTTAACCAAGAATAATGGGTAAAAACAATCATCCATAGACAAAATGATTATAACTAGTTAAATAACAATAAGTTCTTTCGACCTCTACGATTACTATCAACTAGTCAAACTTGATTAACAAATGCCACTATGAAACTTTAGCACAATTGGATCTTAGAATCAACTTGAAATTGAATTAAAACATGTTAACACAATCATAAACTAATCATACGATAATCAACATCATTTAAGCAAGTGCATAAAGAAACTAGCCACTCATAGCAAACATAAACATAAACTAAGAACTTTGAACATTATAAAACATGATTAAAGGTCTTACAATGATTGAAATGAGATTACAAATGATGTAGTAATGATGCCTCAAGTATTGGTGATGACTTCTTGATGGTTTGACCTCCAAATGATGACTTCTTGGACCTCCAAAGTTTCCTGGAACTTAATGGACCAATTTGGGCTTTGAGAGAGTAGTAGTGGTGGTAAGATAGGTGTGAGAGAAGATCTCTCAAGTTGTGGTGTATGAAATGAGGTTGCAAAGGCCTCTATTTATACTACTTCCAAGCCTAGGGGTATTAAATGTTGAACTTGGCCTCCAAGGAGTTTAGAAGTACCTAGAAACTGAGTGGGAAGGACCTAGAATCGTTTGGAACAAGTTTGGAACCTTAGTGATGATGAAATGGCTGTACCAGGCTTCCCAACCGAATCGGTTGGGCTCCAACCGGATCGGTTGGTTTTATTGACCATTCTCCAACCGGATCCGGTTGCGGGGCTCGACCGAACGGTTGGTGCAAAATCACAAAAATTCATAAATGTCAAAGTTGTAGATCTTTCTCTTAGCTTTCCGTGGCCGTGAACCGGGGGTCAAACGGAGTCCGTATGCAAAAGTTATGGCCAAAATGGTGAAGGTGTGTTGGGAACAACGAGTATTCCAATATGTCTTTGTTTAAGCTTCTTTTCTTCATTTCTTTCTCGTTTTCCTTCTTGAACTTTATTCATGAGTCTTTGGACCACTAACTTGATGACTTTATCTTCTCGAATATACTCCACAAGTCTTTCTTTTGTCGGGAATTCTTCGTAAATGGAGAAATCTTCATATTTTACTTCTTTTTCCGTCTTTTTCTCCACTTTCCTGTACGTGGCTACAAATGAACTAGCAAATACACTTTTGTACGATTAAGTAACAAAATCATATGATTATAGCCAAATAACACACATAAAAGCACGGATAACGCTACTAAAAACATGCACAATTTGAGCGTTATCAAATTCCCCCACACTTAAACCTTGCTTGCCCTCAAGCAAATCTAAGAAAAGAAAAATTAAAAGACAAACCTAAATGACAAAATGAATAGAAAAAAAAAGTAAATAATTTTTTTATTATTTTTTTTATTTTATTTTATTTTTAATATATATATATAAAAACAAGCGAAAAATGAGCGCATACTCCCCCACACTTAAGGTTTTGTTTGCCCTCAAGCAAATCTAGATATTAAAAAAATAAATCCCACATAGTGCATGAAATATGATTAGAAAAATGTGATGCAAATCTACCAAGTACAAGTACGAGATAAGATTCATCATTTTTAAGCTTCTAGAGGTGAAAAATCGAGATGTTTGACAATATCCCATGGATTCTCTCGCTTGATAACATGGCTAAGCACCTCACGAAAAGGAATGAGGTGAAATTCACTCAACACTCGATATATTTAGTGATGGATAGTATTAAGGAATAGTACACTCATATTGCTCAGTCATGATCTAAATATTACCATAGGCTTGTACAAGAAACAAAACTCCACCGACGTGGCGTAAGCACCAAGTGTAAACATCTAAAGAGGGCTTTTATTCGGGTTGAAATGATAGGCTTAGGGTGAATAAAGGGTATGGATAAGGCATGGGAATGTTTATGAAATTGGTTTTAAAAGAAAAAATAAAGTCAAGTCTAATACCCATGTTGCTAGTCACTGAACAAACCACAAACCCGTAATGATTATAGTTACTATCTTCTCCTCTTCAAATATCGATCACCAAATATATATATCACGTCTTAGCACATTGGCTAATCGATATCTTAAACATACTTCATCTTCCTTCATCTACATAATAATATAGCACATTGGCTATAATTGTCATCACATATTTTTTTTCTTTCATTTTTTTTCCGATGACTTATTCTTTTTCTTTTTTTTTTCACATTTTTTTTCAACACTTCTTCTTCATACATCACATCTCCCCCACACTTCCTATAAGCATACACCACAAAAATACAAATAAGAAGTATGCATCCTTCGTCTTTGTCGGAATGGCACACACGATTGACAAAGTGCGGCTAACTCATAATCATCAAAAACAATCCAATCATACCAAGCAACTAGCAACCAACCATTTAGACATTGACAAGGGTAGGGCTAAGGTTTAAAGGTGTAAAATATTTTTGTATTTTTCTGGATTTAAAAAAATGAAAAGATTGGCTCGGAGGGTGTAACTAGGGGTATCTAGCGCTAAAGATGAGCGCTAACAAATGGGTCCATGTAAAGGTGGTTAACTAACCGATGTGGTTAGCTAATATAGCATAATATGAAAAATGGAATGCCATTTGGGTTTATTCCTAAGGTTGCCTCTTTATCACGCGAATACACTTATATCACACGAATGTGATCTCACTGCGGTCTGGTAATGATTTACAAGTACAAGTTCTAGAATAAATAAAATCACCGGCACACTCATAGCAAAAAGATTCAAGCATAAAAGATGTATGCTATTAAGAAATAGGCTAAAATTCTCACAATTTAGTGGAAGGGCTATAAAATGTGCTAACAAATGTTATCGATCCCAGAATGGATTGCAATATTAATCAGGACACATCTCGAATTTTTCAAAATTACCGATTTCACAACTGGAATGATCCAGTTATTCTAATATATTAACCTATAAGCGTGAAAACAACTAGATCACAAGGGCAAACAAGTTCACAAAATTTAAAAATTGACCCAAAAATTTGGA
>BPTQ01000003.1:189970896-190001059 GCA_019973895.1 Chrysanthemum seticuspe
CCTACAAAAACACAAATTCAAATACTTTCATTTGAATACTTTGAACTTAACTAGAACTTAACTAACCAATCTGAAGTACGAACAAAAATATTTGATTTGAGAACTAGTACCAAATTGAACATTCTTGTTATCTAATCATGTGGTTGATTAATAGTATTGGTTGTACAATTCTTCTCCAATTGTGTTAGTATGATTAGTTCCTATTCTTTGATCAAATTCGTTCACATCAAAATTAGTAGACTTAAGCGAATTAGTAATAAAAGCACAATGTAACAACGAATATACCATAAAACCCTGCACTGTTGGTAAATGGTGAAAGCACAATGAAAAATAATGTATCTAAGAAGTGTTAACTTTTGTGGGTTTAGGATCACTTACTGGAGCCGAATGGTTGGTTTTGATTGATGTATGCTTGTATGTAGTTAGTTTTGGTTGGTAAGCCGAGGTCATTCACTAGGATTTGGGTGTTTTCAATTGTGAAGAATCTATGTAATAAAAAGTAACACGAAAGTGGTAAATGGTTGTCACGTCCCAAAATACCATATAAGCAACAATGTAACACGAAAATAATGATTAAGCGAATTCAGATGATTAAAACTACACTTGCTTAAACTAGTTTCTTATCCTTGATTAGTATGATTGTGTTAACCTCTTCTTAACATGTTGGTTATGATAATTAGTTGGTGTACTAATCTATTGTTCTTACAAGTTAAACCATGATCAAGAGTTTAGTTTATAAAAACAAGCATGAAGTCTAACCAATCAATTCAAGATCAATTCAAGTTTCATAAGTTTACTTTCATAAACTTAAACACAAAAACATCCGTTTGTTTCATCAAATTGCTTAAGAAATGGTCAATACAAAAGGTAACCGATTATAGACAAAAGGTTACAATTGATTGTATACAACTAATCTTACGACCTTTTAGATGTTTCCAATCAATCCAACTTGATAATCAAAAAGCGTTCTTATTACAACCACACTTTAGTTTCTTTGTTTAACCAAGAATAATGGGTAAAAACAATCATCCATAGACAAAATGATTATAACTAGTTGAATAACAATAAGTTCTTTCGACCTCTACGATTACTATCAACTAGTCAAACTTGATTAACAAATGACACTATGAAACTTTAGCACAATTGGATCTTAGAATCAACTTGAAATTGAATTAAAACATGTTAACACAATCATAAACTAATCATACGATAATCAACATCATTTAAGCAAGTGCGTAAAGAAACTAGCCACTCATAGCAAACATAAACATAAACTAAGAACTTTGAACATTAGAAAACATGATTAAAGGTCTTACAATGATTGAAATGAGATTACAAATGATGTAGTAATGATGCCTCAAGTATTGGTGATGACTTCTTGATGGTTTGACCTCCAAATGATGACTTCTTGGACCTCCAAAGTTTCCTGGAACTTAATGGACCAATTTAGGCTTTGAGAGAGTAGTAGTGGTGGTAAGATAGGTGTGAGAGAAGATCTCTTAAGTTGTGGTGTATGAAATGAGGTTGCAAAGGCCTCTATTTATACTACTTCCAAGCCTAGGGGTATTAAATGTTGAACTTGGCCTCCAAGGAGTTTAGAAGGACCTAGAAACTGAGTGGGAAGGACCTAGAATCGTTTGGAATAAGTTTGGAACCTTAGTGTTGAAGAAATGGCTGTACCAGGCCTCCCAACCGAATCGGTTGGGCTCCAACCGGATCGGTTGGTTTTATTGACCATTCTCCAACCGGATCCGGTTGCGGGGCTCGGCCGAACGGTTGGTGCAAAATCACAAAAATTCATAAACGGCAAAGTTGTAGATCTTTCTCTTAGCTTTCCGTGGCCGTGAACCGGGGGTCAAACGGAGTCCGTATGCAAAGGTTATGGCCAAAATGGTGAAGGTGTGTTGGGAACAACGAGTCTTCCAATATGTCTTCGTTTAAGCTTCTTTTCTTCATTTCTTTCTCGTTTTCCTTCTTGAACTTTATTCATGAGTCTTTGGACCACTAACTTGATGACTTTATCTTCTTGAATATACTCCACAAGTCTTTCTTTTGTCGGGAATTCTTCGTATATGGAGAAATCTTCATATTTTACTTCTTTTTCCGTCTTTTTCTCCACTTTCCTATACTTGGCTACAAATGAACTAGCAAACACACTTTTGTACGATTAAGTAACAAAATCATATGATTATAGCCAAATAACACACATAAAAGCACGGATAACGCTACTAAAAACATGCACAATTTGAGTGTTATCGAGCCATTTCTTTATTATTTCTCACCCCTTTCTAACACTCTTTCTCCCTGAGTTAAAAACTCACTAACCTCAGATCCAAGAGATCTATGTTTGTAGTTTTGTTTTTGTGTGATCTTTTAGGTTTCTCTTAAAGGCAAGATTACCACCTTTGAAGTCGAGCAAGCTCAAGTCCATGAGTTGCCATGCTTCCTCATCATCAAGGCTACTGAAGTCTTCTTGTTGATGATTCCTTTCTTTCTTCAAAGAAGTGTAGTGTTGAAGACATTAGTGAAATATGTCTCAAGTGTCAAGACGAAGATATTAGTGAAGGGTATCTATCGTCTATAGCATAAGCACTTGTGGTAGGTGCTTAGAAGCCAAGACAAGAAGCACTAGTGAAAGGTGCTTAGAAGTCAAGACTAGAAGCATTAGTGAAAGGTGCTTAGAAGTGAAGACACAAGACATTAGTGAAAGGTGTCTTGTAGATCTAGTCAAAGGCATTAGTGAAAGGTGCCTTATATGTACATTCAATATGGTGTGTTTCAATGTACAAGATAGACTAGTATTAGATCCAAGGATATTGATATCCTTGATGATGTTGTAAAGGAGTAGATCTCCTTTGGGATTAGTCGTTGGTGTAGTGTGGTAGTAGTTCATCCATTGCAATGGAACTAGGTGCTTAGCCTAGTACCTAATAAAGGGTAGGCGACGTTGTGAAGGTGTAGTTCACCTTGGAGTGAAAGAACAAGGTACTTAGCCTAGTACCTTATAAAGGGTAGGCGACATTGTGTAGGTTTGGTTCACCTTGGAGTGAAAGAACCCGGTGGTTAGCCTAGCACCGGAAAAAGGGTAGGCGACGTTGTGAAGGCTTCTCCACCATAAGGAGATTGGTGTAGTGTTTACGAACTCTCGAGTAGGTTACTCGGGGAGTGGAGTGGGGCAAGGAAGGTGTCCTTGTAGCCGAACTACTATAAATACTCGCGTTGTGGTGTTGTGCTTCTTACTCTTATCTTTTCATTACATATCTTTATATGCTTGTTTATCAACATCCAACACATACAACCATATAGATTGACATAAGTCGATCTAAATAGTTTAAAAGGAAGTTTTAATTGGTAAAACTATTCAACCCCCCTTCTAGTTTTCTACAGTTTTGTTACTTGGGATATAGAGAGTCTAAATCAAGCTTCAATTCGTTCAAGTTCAACTATCTCGTGCTCAATTGGAGTCTTCTTCTATTCGGTTCATTCACCACTTCCATCGAGTGGAATTGTAAGAATAATTAATCCTTGTGTTTTAAACTTAGTTAATAATTCATTTTTGGTAATGTTGATTTTCCAGTATAATTCGAATAAATTAGCATGAATAAAAGGAATTAATTCTAGCCTAATGTTGTTGTTGTTGCGTTGTGGCTGTCAAAAGAAAAGCACCAAAACAGAAACTTAAGATATGTGATTAGCCTATGGTTATTTCGACTTATCTTTCATGCTTATATCGACTTATTAAATTTTTCGGCTTATTACCTGTTTAGTAAATTTTCGGCTTATGTCTTTTAGTTGTCTCCATAGCACACCTTGGTCTTACTCGGCTGTGATAAAATCCCCTCGAAGGGTGCCTTGTTTAGTTGTATTTGTGTTCGACTAGTACATCCTTAGACCGCAAGGGTGACGAGTCACGTGCTCAAGGCGGTTAGTACCCAATTACTATAGTTACCAAACGTAAGCTAATTTTTGTTATGTTGTCTCGGTACACTAGGAACCCCCAAGAATGTTGTTGTTATTTCAAGTCATAAGAGAGGACCCCCGATAAGGGTGTTTGTTGCTCTCGTTATCACAAGACCCTGAGGTGGTCGCATAAGTCTCGATTGCATGATAAACCAAATAAGATCCAGATGTCCTTGCGTATTCCGTGTTTAGATCCATTGCGTCAAAACAGAATCCCAAACTCTTTGAAATAAAAACTCTACACTAAACTCTTGTACCTGTAACTTAACCATACTCTTGGGCCTAAAGCCCTGTTCTCCTGAAGTGTAATCTTGTTGGTATAATGGGCTGAAAAGCCCATCTGTTTAATTAGGGTGCGTTTGGCCCAGTCCAAGTTGAGTATAATTAGTTTGTGGGGGTATGCACCGGGCCGAAGCCCAACCCTGTAAAATCAGTTTGATTTAACAACCCACCCGGGGCGTTAGATTTCATGTGGTCTCGAGTTTCCCTCAACCAAAATTTCGTTTCACTCGACTCACTACCATCTCGTCCCGACTCACTACACGACATACCCTTTTACACTCGATTCATCCAAACTCAACGCGACATACCATGTATCGTTAGCATTAATATATAAAATGAGACATGAAACAATTAAACATGAACAATAGGTTGAAAAGAAATTAACTCAAAACAAGTTTACGTTACTACTCACATATTCATTAGAAGTTTTCACATTTCTAACTATAGGCGATATAAAATTGGAAAATGTGCCTTCACAACTATTAAACCGGATATTAAAAACTTGACAAAAATCTAATATATACTTTTACCCTATGCACCACGAATAAATAAAATGTACACCTATGTTATGTCAAATTTTCGATAAACATATACTATTTTACAATTTACAAATGAAATGTACTCCTTGAACTTACATTGGTTTTGAAATTACAAGTGTATATAAGTAAAGTTACACTTAAACTTCTTTTTCGGAATACATTTATCTTAGACAACAAATGATATGTAAATATATGTATATATTTGTACACTTAATATATATATTGCTTTCGTTCATATCGACGTCGTCAAGGTTACTAAACATGGTTTATAAACAAGTCCTAAGCTATAACTAGTATTCAAAAATTAATCTTTTACATTGGCGAAACTATAAATTCTAAGTTGAGTAGCAACTAATAAAGAAATACCAATTGTGACAAATTTTTGATCATTAACCTTTAAAGGCATGTATATATGAAAAATAATATAACAATGAGTTATTAATTTCTTGTGACACCTAACCACTACATATAATTAAAACATATACACGGATCATGTCGATTAGTGTGTTCTAATTTAGACTCTTTTATTACAACGACTAATTAAATGTGATTACTTCCCATGCATCGTCATTTGATTATCGTCAAACCGAAATCCTTGACATCATTTCTGCGTGTACCCTTCCAAGTATTATCATCTAGTCAATATTAAACCAAAGTCGCAATTCCTTCTTCGAGTTTCCTTCCATGTCATACCCTCATAAGCCGAGATCCATTCAAGTCTTTGTAAATTGTCATAAGATAAATGGTGCCACATCAACAACAATAACAACAACAACAACAACAAAAAAAACATTTAAAAATTTATAAAATTAGTTAAACTTTATCGAGTCTTAAACATAAAGACTAAATATGCCGTACTTAATTAGGTTGCGTGTCGGAGCCGTGCACTATCACTCCTTGATTTAATTCCCTTTAGACTTCATATTGCACATTGCCAAGGTGAGTTTCATAGCCCCTACTTTTAATATGTTTTATACTTGTTTTGTGAGAAGATACATGCTCATTTTACTTAAATGATTTAATTACTGAAATTGTGCATTCTATGCATACTATTCTTTTACACGTTTAAAGTTTCATCATACATAGATGTTTTATGGACCATACCAAAATGTTTGACCTAGAATATTGCGCGGCTTAGCCTAAGTCCTTAGATCCCACATTGCCCTTTTCATGAACCGTCAATTCCTGCTGGGAAGCGCGAATGTTATAAATAGATCTATTGGGGGTGACTCCCCTGTTCGGTTGACCCCGCTTGGGACAAGGCGAAACATATAGCATGTCGGGACCGAGTGTATTGGGATAAACACTCGCCATGGGCTCCTTATTTGTATGACTTCTTTGTGTATACATAAACTGTTGTAGCTTCGGTTGCATGAGCTTAGTGCTAGCGTAATAGACTTAAAAATATGTGGCATTATATTCATTGTAGTGTACATATACCCTTTGCATGGTCCACTAATGAAATTATTTTATGAAATGTAATCATAAATTTTATGACATTATGCAAGACGTAATGATCATCAAAAACCAAATTTGAAATAGTGTATTGAAATCCCTTTTTAAATAAACCTATGAACTCACCAGCGTAAGCTGACCCATTTTAGCATGTATCTTCAGGTTTTGAGGTGATAGCTTATCTTTGGAGGTGCAAGGCAAAGGCATGGCATGGTCATAGATGACTCTGATTTATGTATTGGGACCACCTTTTTATAATGGGCCATTTTTCCGCACAAATCAATAATGTAAACATTGTTTTAAGAAATGAATAAAATTTTCTTTATGAAAATCAAATTTTCTATGCTTATGTTGTGATATCAATTTAGTAGCACCCCAATACTTGTGTGCTTCCGCTGAGCCATTTTGGGGGTGTTACACATTGACTCTAAAGTAATTTGATAACCAGCTACCTCAGACCTAGCCCTTCTACAGTTATCTCTTTCAGTTACATAATCAGTAAGCACCTTTTGATAAAAATCATGACACTTAGAGCATACCTCAGAGATAGGGGGTGAACTTGGTGAAGTAGCTACCATAGCAAGCAGAATAGGTTCTGTAGGATATTGGATTTCACAAACACTCTAAACCATGATCAAAGTAGGCGTATAAGTATGTTAGAGAGAGAAAGTTCTAGTGAGAGAAAGGAAGAGAGTTGGGAACTATAGTGAGAGAAAGAAAATATTATTATGAGCTCCAACTCTCTACCTTGGGAGGTAGAGAATATTTATAGTCTTACATGAAACGCCACACAACGGGCTGTGGATCAGGCATACAGTGGGTAAAGACCCGTCCGTCCTCCACGGTGTTACTTAACTAAATACTACTTAACTTAGAATAACTACGACTACGAGCTTTCTAATGATTACATATACTTGAGGTGACCGACTCTTTAATACCTGGAATTTCTAATTCCTAACAATCTCCCCCTAAGGGAGGTCACTTCAAATATATACTAAAATTACATTGAATACAAACTGATATTACATTAACAATTGTTCTTGCATTCTTGATGTAGAACTTTTCTCCGAAGCTCGTAGTCATTGATTCCACTCATTGCATGTTAGGTTACTCCAGGTGGAGGTCTTTTACTGATCCACGTGATAATAAATTTGAGCCAGCTTTTGAGATCATCAGCTAACAAAAATCTCTGAGACATCCATTGTGGTGTTGGTATAATTTGATGTTGTGACTTTCGGACTGACATGCTCACATTCTGGATCATGATATCTTCTTATCAGAGTAACGGAAGCTTTCGTTGATTCATGATATTGGCAGCAGCGTAGCAGAAGCATGGAGTGAAAATATCAGAGTCATTGATGCACTAATCATGATTTCTGTTGAGATGAATGTGTTAAGTGAGCATGCGGATATGGATGGACCGCTTCATTCTGATCAGCTGCAAACGTAGGATGTACCTGCATAAAACAGTTAGCAATAAAGCGCACGAAAGTGTCTTTGATCACTTTCGTTGAATTGAGGTACACGGCCCACGGTTCCCCGTTGATCAGTACAAGTACTGCCTGTGATCAGGTATAATTCCGAAGAATTTCCTTGACAGGGTTTCGCAGCTGCTCTAGCTGTTCTCAAACCGGAACATCTCAAAGAAGACAACACGGAGTGAGTGAACCAGCGATTTTAAGTCCACTGATTGATGAAAAGAGATTTGAAAAGCAATCGTGTATTTCTCAATAGAAATTGTTTTTGCAATACAACGAAGGTTTTATTGAAAATCAATTATCAATCATAAAAACACCTTTTGATTTGAAAATATAGTACGCGGTCGATGCGCTATAGAAAAGAGTATTTAAGCACAAAGACCAGTTTTTTAAAGGTATCCGTCAATCAATAACCTGAACCAGGATTGATTCAAGAGATTGAATCGCCCCATTGTTTCTGTTCAGTTGTCACATGGTTGATCTATTTGATAGATCTTACATGCCACCCACCAGGAGCTTGTTTGATGTTGGCTCCAGAAGGCTTTCCATCTTCATTGTGAGTATGTTTGCATATCACTCAGATGTTCTGGCAATACCACTAGGATAATGCGTAGGACTCAAGATATAATCTCTCTTTCCACGTTGTGTGAAACAGAGAGTCTTCATTGAAAGTGTCCTAATGAGATTTATTGATGATCTCGTGGCTCTAGACTCAATTTGTGTATATTTTGGATCCTGTGCCGGAGACTAGGGAGAGGGTCTCCTTCTTCAATATCAACAATCTCTAAGAGAAAGTCGATAGATAATGTCGGTTCCCCGTGAGAATGAAACAAGTCCTTTTAAGAGGAACTTGAGTGGTTTGGAAAGTTGAAGTGCACCGTCACTGGGTCCATGACGTCTTGTCTTCAATACCGATGTTACCATCAGTAGCATATGAATTGAACCAGGTTTCTGCCCTAAGGTTGAATAAATGGAGGGCTATTTGTTTTCACCCTTTTCTCATTCAATTCTTTTTAATTCTTCAACCCCTTCAGTGCTTACCGAGACTTCATAGCTAGAACCTTGTTGGGTTTATTCCAGTACTAGTTCAGTCTCAGTCCGCACTCTTCCCATATCTCATTTTTCTCCTTTTATCATCATACCTAAGAACTCTACACTAACTAGTGGATAGTCCCTGGTTAGATCCTTCCGGTTCTGGCGGATCATGGGAACACATACCTAACCTTATCATCCTTATATCACCGTACATAAAGTAAAGTTGGTCGGTCTATTTGGTATTGTTCATCTGCCATTGGAACCAATTGAAACCCATTTGAAAATCAATCCAGATACTTGTGATATAATATCAAAGCATTTTGTACCTGAATTGTTTTTGTTATTTTTAGAACGAGAACTCCCCCTCAACATGTGCATCAAATATTTGAAATCGTTTTGCACATGGAGGCAAGAGAAAGAATTAACTTCTTTGATTACCATTTTCTAAAAGATATCAACATCACTTCCCTAATCAAGACAAGTAGATAAAGCATTTTGGGGAAGGATGAGATTTTCATAATTTTGCTCCCCCTCAATATGTGCCTCGAGAGATTTGAAAAGAGTTTTGCACATACTAGAGGGAACCTGCACATTGAGATAAGTGATCACGTTTCAAATCATAGGTTTAAGATAGATGTTCCCCCTCAACATGTGCATGGTAAATTTGAAATCGTTTGTCACATGTGGGAAGGATAGCATGTACATCCTTATAAAACCATTTACTGAATTATCAATTTAAATCCAATTTAAATCACACATTCTCCCCCGATCACAATTATCAAATCATTTGAGATTTGTGATCTCTTATTGATTTAAATTGATTTTGAAAGCTTTTAAGGGGAATTGTGACTTGATTATTAAAGCGTTTTAACTGATAAGGATCGGATTTAAAGACTTTAAACTCCATTGGTAAAACATGCATGAATATCTTTTGAAAACGATTTAATGCCAAATAACTTTTTAATTTAATTGAAATCATTCTTCCCCTCAATCAATGACATAGGTTGTTGATTGAGAGATTGATATTTTGACAAATAAGTCCAGATGATTATCAAAAATAGAGTCCGAGTTATTTTTCAAAACAATTTGTTTTCAGCAGATAACATGTTAATAGAATCCGAGCATGGAATTTGGTTGATAAGAAGGCTTTTGATGAATGTTCAAACAAATTCTCAAATCTTGAAAAACATGAAAAAACATGGATCTGTTCTTTCTTTGAAAAGCGGGTTACTTCCTGAAATGACAATAAACCATAAGTTTCTCTTTCTCCCAAATATATATATATATATATATATATATATATATATATATATATATATATATATATATATATATATATACATATATATATATTTTATTTATTTATTTATTTTTTTAAGAATTCGAACAACATCTAAAGTCCTGTGTCATTCTTTGAATGACAACACAAAGACCGTAGATATTATCGAACCGAGAAAAACATAACAAATTGAATTTTATTTTTATTTTTATTTTTATTTTTATTTTTTTGAATTTTTCAGATTTTTTATGGATTTTGAAGGTTTTATAATTTTCTATTTGATTTTTGAGGATTTTATAATTTTGTATTTTGTTTTTCGAATAGATATATACAAGAGATAGATGAGCATAGACCTTTACTCCTCGTCTTCCTCCTGAAGACGTTTGAGTGTTTCTGGTTGAAGGCTTTTCAAGCCTAGTCGTGGAAGTATGAACTCAAAACGTTCTCTTGGAAGAGCTTTGGTGAAGATGTCTGCTAACTGATATTCAGACCTCACAAAATAGAGTTCCACCACACCTTTTTCCACTTGTTCCCTGATGAAATGGTGTCGAATGTCGATGTGCTTTGCTCTAGAGTGTTGTACGTTGTTGCATGAGAGAGCAATAGCACTTTTATTATCACAGTACAGAGGGATTTTGTTGAATTCAAAGCCATAGTCAGATAATTGAGATCTCATCCATAAGATTTGAGCGCAACAAGATGACATGGCTATGTATTCAGCCTCTGTAGAGGAAATAGAAGTACTCATTTGCTTCTTTGAGGACCAGGTCACAAGCTTATCACCCAAGAACTGAGCACCTCCAAACGTACTTCGACGTGTATCTTGACAACCTGCATGATCAACATCTGCATAGGCCGTTAGTGACATACCGGTGTCCTTCGGGTACCATAGTCCCATATTGATGGTTCCTTGGAGATACCGAAAGACCCGTTTAACTGCTTCAAGGTGCCTTTTAGTAGGCTTAGCCTGGTATCTAGCACACATGCAAACAGCGAACAAGATGTCTGGTCTACTAGCTGTGAGGTACATCAGGGATCCAATCATACTACGATATTTCATTTGGTCTACCATGATCCCTGAGTGGTCCTCATCTAGTTTGGTTCGATCAATCATGGGAGTGTCAACAGGGTCACTTGAATCAAATCCAAATTTCTTTAAGATTTCAGTTGCATATTTAGATTGATTTATGAAGATGCCTCCGGGACTTTGTGAAATTTGTAATCCCAAAAAAAATGACATTTGTCCCATCATTGACATTTGAAATTTTGAACTCATTTCATTTGAAAAACGATCACATTCCATTGGGTCGGTCGAGGCAAAAATAATATCATCAACATAAATTTGAACGTGAATTAAGTGTTTGCCTGACTTTCTGGTGAACAAAGTAGGATCAACTGCTCCTTTGCTGAATCCAGTAGATAGAAGAAACTTTGACAGCGTATCATACCATGCTCTAGGAGCTTGCTTCAAACCATATAGGGCTTTTTTCAAGCGATAAACATGAGTAGGATGCTCTGAATTCACAAAACCCTCTGGCTGGCTGACGTAAACCACTTCTTTCAGATCTCCATTAAGAAATGCGGTTTTCACGTCCATCTGATAAACAACCATGTTCTTGCTAGCAGCATTTGCCAAGAAGATTCTGATCGCCTCGATACGAGCAACTGGAGCAAAAGATTCCTCAAAGTCTATACCTTCTTCTTGACGATAACCTTTAGCTACTAACCTAGCCTTATTTTTCAAAACATCATCATGCTCATCAAGCTTCACTTTGAAGATCCACTTAAGAGCAATGATCATAGCACAATCTGGAGCTGGTACTAATTCCCATACATCTAATCGATCAAACTCATGAATTTCATCTTGCATGGCATTGAACCATCTATCTTCATTCATAGCAGTTTTAACATCTTTAGGTTCGATCTTTGAGAGTACAGAGTTAAAGAAGCACCATAAGGCATCAGTAGCAAGCTGTTTACGAGTGGATACCGGACGAGAAGGATTTCCAATGATGTTGTCTAATGGATGATCGTGAGTCCATTTTCTGAGGTGTTCATGTGGTAGTTGTTGAGGGACTGAAGTAGCAGAGTTGATGTCTCCTGAAGAAGATGGTTCTGATGAAGATTCAGGAGCAAATATGTTTTCAAAGGGATTAACTTCATCATTGATGCCAGAAACATTTCCATGATGTACATTTGAAGAATGATGATTTGTTGATGAGACTGAAGGATCAGCAGCAGGCGCTTCTTGACTTAAAGATATTGAGACTGAGGGATTGACTTCATTCACAGGAATATGAGCAGCCTCTGTTGTAGGAATCGACACCTCATTAGTACTTGGATCATAAAGTTCATCAAACATAGGATCAAACAATTTCTTTAAATCATCTTCAGATGGAGGTACATATGGAGTTTCTTGAGAAGAGTTTGGAACAAGGGATGAACCAATGGGACTGTTTTGAAGTGCGGGTCCTGAACTGGATTGTCCAGGAGCCATTTGACCGGTCAGCTCATCAAACTTAACGTGAATTGTTTCCATGATATTTCGGGTTCTTTTGTTGTAGATTCGGTATCCCTTTTTTTTTGGAGCATACCCTACAAATACTCCAATGTCTGCTTTAGCTCTAAGTTTTCCTAAGTCTTGTCCCTCATTAGTTGGATAACACAATGCACCAAACACACGAAGGAAAGAGAGATTAGGTTTTCTGTTGTGGACAAGTTCATATGGAGTTTTTCTATGAACAGTGTGAATCAGGGAACGATTTTGTGTGTAGCATGCAGTGGCAATAACTTCAGCCCAGAGAAACATTGGAACCTTTGAGTAAATCAGCATTGTTCTAGCGGCTTCTACAAGAGTTCGATTTCGTCTTTCAACTACACCGTTCTGTTGAGGAGTTCGTGGAACACTTCTTTGATGGCTGATTCCAACGCTTTCATAAAATTCACTGAGTTGTTTGTTGACAAACTCAGTTCCATTGTCTGTTCGGATTATTCTGACTGTTTTGTTAAGTCGAACCTGCAGCTGTTTGATGAGTTTGATGATGATATCAGGAGTTTCATCCTTTGTCCTTAAGAACTTGACCCAGGTGAATCTAGAGTAATCATCAACCACAACTAACACATATTTCTTCCCGAAGATATTCTGCACTCTCATTGGTCCACATAAATCCATATGAATCATATGAAGAACTTCTGTGACAGAGTTAGTAGGTTTGGGTTTATGGGCATACTTCTTGCTTTTTCCCAATTGACATGCTGAACAAAGATGATCCTTTTCATACTTGAGTCTAGGTAAACCTACAACTAAGTCCTTTCTGGAGAGATCATTGATGGTACCGAAGTTCAGGTGATTGAGACGACGATGCCATAACCATGACTTTGTTTTAGAGGCCTTTGACAGCAAGCAAATTGGAGAAGACTTCATCATATCTTCGATAGAGATGGTGTATAGATTTGAACCACGTGAACCTCTTAAAAGTTCCTTACCATCAAGTTTTCTAACGAAGCAGGTATGTTTTCGGAAGGCTACTTCTAGATCAGAATCGCAAAATTGACCAACAGAGAACAAGTTGTGACCAAGACCTTCTACATAGTAAACCCTGGAGATAACACTTTTGCCAACAACATAGTCTCCATAACCCATAATAGCACCGAAATGATCATTCCCGAATCTAACTGTCCTGATGAATTTGCTCACGAAGTTCATGAGCCGTGACCGGTCGCCAGTCATATGCTTGGAACAGCCTGAGTCCAGGTACCACAGAACGATTTGAATGATCTGCACTTGAACACAGACAAGAATGGATAACTGGATAATTGGGATCCCCATGCAAGAATGGGTTCCATTTGGTTAGTAACAATGGTTGGAACACCCACATCAGAAATAGAAGCATTCATATCAGAAATTAAGGCAATGGAATCATTATGAATAGATGTAGTACTAGAGTCTGTATTAGCCCTATTCAAAGTGTGCTCACTTCTTAAGGGAATAGTTCTACCATTAGGCATCCATTTTCTAGTGGGCATTGTCTGATTGTTCTTATGACCAACAGGTATCCAATGATAGCCTATCTTACTAAATGTTCTTCCTGTGGGTTTCCACTGTTTTCTAACTTTCTTTCGTTTTTGCCTTTTAGCCTTCTTAGCATGATTTTTAGCATTAACAATATTAACTGGACAATTAACATCATTAGGCAAAACATTAACACCACATTCATGATTAGAAACATAATTCAAGCAGACATCAATACAAGGTTTGCAAATAGTATCAGAATTTGAATTAATTACAGTACGCCTATGGCTAATACTAGAATCAACGCGATTCATTTTATTCAGCTCAAACTTAAAGTTACTAGGTAGGTCTTCTACTTTCTTCTAATGCACATTCTTAGCTTGCGAGGTTGTGTCCTTCCTTGTATTGTCTTCAGACTTTGACCTGCTTGCTTTAATGTCACTGATTACTCCTGTAGAGGGAATGGGAACATTAGTTGGTTTGACTACTATTTGCTTCACCTGTTTAGATGTGCTGGGATCTGAGCTACATGGAGGCACACTAAGATTAACCTTTTTAACACTTGAATAGCAGGGATTTTAACACCTAGAGGGCACACTCGAGTTTACATTCTTAGCACTAACAGATTTGAAATCTGAACTACTTGAAGGCACATTAGGGTTCGTATTCATAACATTTGGCATTGAATGGCTTGCATGCTTGGCACTAGGCATAGAACACGATATCAAGGGATTGACTTGCTCACCTAAGGTTTTAGGGCATATTGTAATTAGGCATTCTAGAAGTTCTTGAGATCGTTTGGCATATAAGCATGCATGGCCAATTGCGTTATCATCTGGTTTCTCTACCTTACCCACTTCTACAATCTCACGGAGACATTCTAAGCTGTCCTTAAGGTATGAGAAATATGTTTGAATAGCAAGTTTGTTATTCCTAAGATGAGGAGGAACATATTTCACAGACAAAGCATATTTATTACAGACATGTATCTTTGATACACCATTCTACCCATTGGTCATTGGCATCTTCCCTCTTACCTGACTCTTTAGATTCTCAATTTCTTTTTGTAACAAGGCTACCGTTTCATTATTTTTGTTACGAGTGACCTTTATAGATTCAAATAATTCATTGAAATGACGTTTAACCTTTTCATTTTCTTCAAGAAAAACCTCATTTTCCTTTTGTAAAGCATTTACTAAGTTTTGAAGATGAAAATTTTGAGAATTCTGAGAATCTAAAGGAGGAGGCATTTGGGGACCAGTCACATTGTTCGTTTGACCCTTTAATTGAGAGATTTGGGCTTTCAACTTTTTGATCGTGTTGCAATGAGCTTGAATCTGTTCATCACATTTGTTAATTTGAAAAACTGCATCAAACTCTGGAGCATCCGAGGATGTCTTGATATTTGAAGTTTTGACATTTTCTTTAAGATGTTGGTATTTTAGTTGTAAATTAAAATGCTCAACTTCTAGTTTAGAAAAATGTTTAACCAAATTGTCGTGATCATCCAGTTCAATCTTCTCATTTAGTTCAGAATTAGATTTTTCAAGCTCAATGACACGATCATGGGAGACTTTCAAAGCAACAGACAGTTCATGGAATCGAGAAGCAGTAATAGAACAGTTAGTAGCAGTGTAGAACACATCTTGAGCAATACATTCAGAAATCAGGTTCTCATTTAGTGTATGCAAGTTCTTCCTCTCAATCTCATTATATTTTAGTGCTCGCTCATAGTCACTAACCTCAACTATCATTGCATCAAATTCCTTTTCCATTTCCTTAATATCGGTATCTATCCCCTTTTTAAGACTCTCAAAGTGATCTTTTAGAAGTTTAAAGAAAGGCATGACCTCAGTTAAATAACATTCTTTCATTTGCTCAAAACCCCTTTCTCCTTCAGTTATACCAGTGGGTGTGATCCTTTTCTTGCAAGTTTTCTCAAAATCAACAAATAGTTGAAAGATAACATATTGGCTAATTAAGGTCTTGCTTTTAGTGGCAATTGTTCTAGGAACAAGATGCATTGGTGTATTAGGAGGATACACAGTCGCTCTAGGCATTTTCCAAAGGGGAGGGTTTGTTTCAACAATATTTTCCGCTTTCTGCTTATCTAAATCCATTTTCCAGAAAACTTGTTCGGGAGTCAACAATGTCTGAGGCTTAAACATGTTCAAGGAAATCCAGTTTTCCTTCTTGTAATCATGGGGTGTGATCTTAATTTTCTTCTCTTTACATTTAGGATCATCTAATTTCTTGTTCATCTTTTCCCTAGTGACTTCATTTGATTTCTTATCTTCCTCAGTGCACTCAACGCAACTAGGTTTATGTCGAGGTTTAAGGATTTCATTGCCATCATAAAGAACCTTATGAGCATTTCTAGCCCTTTTAATGACCTCTGGATTTGGTTCCTCAACAAGGGGAATGCTATGCTTATCGCTTAAGACTCTATGCTTAGTGATCATGTGAGCAGTCTGAATGGTGTTCCCTTGTATGTACAACTTGTTTTCAAGTTTGTTTTTCAAAGTTTTCAGATTAGAAAAATCTTTCAAGAGTTTTGATTCCTTTGCATTAAATTCTTGCTTAAGCATTTTCACATTTTCTTGAAGTTCTTGTTTTTGCTTAGCAGTTTTAGAAAGCTTTTCTTGCAAGGAATTTAACTCTTGTTTTAATACTTCTTCTCGAAAATTACTTTTTCTAATGATTGTACGCACTTGGTCATCCATTTCCTGCTCACGAGTGGTCAACTCAAATTTTGCACGTTGTTCATAGATAGCAACACGTTCTTTATAGGCATTTAGTTCAGAAATTACAGAATCATCAGGGGCACATGCAGTGTATTCATAAAAAATATAGTCATTCTTGACTGCAGAAGGTGCATCACTTGGTACAACTTCACTTTCACTTTGTTTCACATATTGATCATATGGGACAACATTGATATTACCCATATTTTCAATATTTGATTCAATAGTTTCAGTTAATTGTACTTTGTCATGCATCTTTTGCACATCAGCATCATCGTATAGTTTTAATACCTCAGAGACGAGTTTGTCTTTGGATGGGCCAGCTTGTGGTGAAGAAGAGACATTGGGAGAAACCATTGGAGAAATGCTAGCCATAAAAATTGTGTGTGCAGTAGGTCCATCATCCACATCAGAGTCGTATGCATCACAATCAGCTACTTGAAAGGCATTCTGATGATTGTGACCTATCTCCTGAATAGGCTGCTCATCCACATCTGCATCATAGGTCTTGGCATTTCCCTCAGCAAGAAACAACAATTCCTCTTCATCCAAAGCAGCACCATTATCCTGAGCTTGTACAAGCAGCATCTTATCTCTGAAGTAATCAGCATTCTGTGGACGTTTTGGAGATGTGCAGTTCCTTGCAATGTGTCCCTCACCACCACAGTTATAACATTTGATCGGCTTAGCTTGACCTTGATTACCATTCCTTCCTCGATTCTGATTACCAACATAACCTCTACCAGCTCCACCTCTTCCCTGATCATACTGTCTTTCCTGAACTGGTTGCACCACGATCCTCCCATCTTTAACAGTAGCTTGATTGTGTGGGTTAGATGCTGTTCTGAGGTTGTTGTTGGTTTGTGGGAGAGAATTCATGTTTTGACTAAGCAGAAGAGCTAGTTGATTAATGATGTTACCCACGTGTGCATCAGCATCAGCTTGTTTGAACATAGGATCAGGAATGAGTTTGTGATTACCATTACCCATGGGTATGACTTGTGAGGCTTTGGTTGTGATTCCGATGTTTGAGTAGAAGGCAGTTGAGTCATTAGATGAGCTTGTCTCTCCCTGGTTGGTTTTGAACTGATTAAGAATCATTTTTTCAAACATAGCATGTCTCTCATTCTGAAGGAGGAAGGCATAGAGTTGCTCATAGTTTGTATTCTTCAATCCTTTAGTGAGCTTCATAGATGTGACAAACTTGTGCCATTCGGGATTCATGTTGTTCACAAATTTTGAGTTCGGCTGAATGTTAGGCATAGTCATTCTGATGTTCCTCATGTCATTCACCAGCTTATGAAATCTCACATAGTACTCATAGACACTTTCATCTGGTTTCATCTTGAAGTGCTCAAATTCATCATACAACTGTGATTCTCGGTCTTCAACAGTTAGCTCAGAACCAGAGAGAAGCATCTTGACATTATCCCATACAGCTTTTGCTTCGGTGTTGTGATTGATCAGCTTGTAGATGTCTTTAGGAAGACCTTGAAGAACAATGTTAGAAGCCCTGATATCAGCATCGAATCTCTTTTTCTCCTTATCATCAAGCTCATCATACATCTTTGGTCTGTCCATTCCGTAAATCAGAGTTCCTTCTTTAGTAGTATCAAGTACATCTCTAGTCGTCTCAACCCGATACGGTCCTTCATCAATGGATTTGAGAATGTTGACTCCATTTTCTTTTCCAAGACAGTACAATCTGATTCGTTGAGCCCAAGAGTCGTAGTCAGTTCTGTCAAGCATGGGTGGACGAGTATCTGAACCAGCTGCTTGAACATCCTCGGCAACAGTGGAGATGATAGTAGGAACGTTTGTAGACATGTTTCAAGCTCTACGGGATTTTACTATTCTTTGATTAAACCGGAAAATTGATTCTTTCACGGGATTTTACTAAACCAGAAGAACAACCGTAAGAGTGTATCACGAAGAAGTAACAAGCCTAAATGAATAAGTACCTAACTATACAACTCGCTTAATTAACAACTCGCTTAAGTAATCAACTCGCTTAATAGCCAAGTCGCATCAGCATCAATTCGCAACACAGTCAACTCGCTTAATGAATCAAGTCGCTAAATAGCCAACTCGCAACACAATCAACTCGCTTGAACACTAAGTCGCTTAAATTAACTCGCTAACGTTACAACTCGCTAAATAGCTAAGTCGCTTTAGATCTCAAGTCGCTTAAAGAAACAACTCGCTTAGAACCCAAGTCGCATAAATATCAACTCGCTAAACAGCTAAGTCGCATGTACCAACTCGCATCAAATAACAAAGCAACTCGCTTTAAAGAAACACAAGTCCGAGACTCAACTCGCTTAGTCCTTCTTTCACAAATAACCACTTTATCAATCCAAAACAACCAAACCACAATGATTTAAGCCTTCTAATTCAAAACATAACCACATATGATGATCCTAAACACAAAAGTACAAACAAAATTCAAACTTTACCACTAGAATTTGTCCAAATGAATCAAACTCTCCTAAACCCTTAATACACCAAAAACCTTATGAAATCCACCAAAACAAAGAGCATGAAAGATGAGTGATCAAACCATGGCTCTTGATACCAATTGTAGGATATTAGATTTCACAAACACTCTAAACCATGATCAAAGTAGGCGTATAAGTATGTTAGAGAGAGAAAGTTCTAGTGAGAGAAAGGAAGAGAGTTGGGAACTATAGTGAGAGAAAGAAAATATTATTATGAGCTCCAACTCTCTACCTTGGGAGGTAGAGAGTATTTATAGTCTTACATGAAACGCCACACAACGGGCTGTGGATCAGGCATATAGTGGGTAAAGACCCGTCCGTCCTCCACGGTGTTACTTAACTAAATACTACTTAACTTAGAATAACTACGACTACGAGCTTTCTAATGATTACATATACTTGAGGTGACCGACTCTTTAATACCTGGAATTTCTAATTCCTAACAGGTTCCTCTTCACATTCCATGCTCCAATCAAAGCTTCCTAGACCATCTCTGGATTCCAAAGCAGCAAGTCCAGGTTCCTCATCAAAGGTTGTGCTTCAATCAAACTCTTCCACTGATTCTTCCACTGCTACCATATAATAGGTTACTGGTTCATCATCAAACTCAGCACTCCAGTCAACCTCTGATATATTTTCTTGAGCAACAAAAGCTTTTGTTTCAGTTATAGGGATTTCCTTTAGTTCAAGCTTAGGTTTCTCAGTCATCCTGTTTGCCTGATATTTAGCAAACTTGCATTCCCTTGCAAAGTGTCCAGTCTTTTAACAGTTAAAGCATTCAATCTTTGACTTGTCAAAGGTGATACCCTGTTTGGGTTTGAAGTCAATGCCTCTTCCTGTTTTCTTCATGAACTTCCTGATCCTAGCAGTGATCATAGCAACTTGCCACCTTATATCAATTTCTTCAAGAGCATCATCTTCTATTTGTGACAAATCCTCTTCATAAGTAACAGGTAGAGTGGCTTGCTGAGCAAAGAATGAGCATATAACTTCATCAGAATGGATGGTGTTTGTTGGTGCTGAGCTGGGGGTAGGATAATTAACAGTACTTTGAGCAATAGTACTTTGAGTAGGGTAAGCAGTACTTTTAGTGGAAGTACTGACTCTCTTTTTAGACGACACAAAAGCAATACTGTGAGATTTTGAACTTGTTTGTTCATTCATCTCATGCTCATACACCTTCAAATGGTTGTAAAGATCATCAAAGTCCATAACATCCAAACCAGGTTGTCCTCTGATCATAGTAGCAATCACATGCCATGTGGATGGCAAACTCCTTAAGAACTTCAGATTTGCATCTTCAACAAATACCTCTGCTTTGTATAACTCCAGCATGCTGAGAAGATTTTGGAATCTGTCATAGGCAACATCAAGACCTTCTCTTTCACCAACAGTGAATGTTTCAAACTGTTGCTTCAACATATTTCTGTGCATCTTCTTGGAAGCATCATTACCTCCAAACCTTGTCTTGAGAGTAGCCCATAGTTGTTTAGCATCCTTAGCATCATGAAACTTGAGTAGGTGACCATCAGGTATAGCAGACAATAGGATGTTGAGAGCCTTTTCTTGATTCCTTATTGTAGCTGCTGGCAAGACAGCCTTAGGTGGTTTAGGTTGTCTAGGAACTTCAATAGGATCTGCAACAACTTCATTACCATTGACAATTACATTCCACAGTGCATGGTCTGTAATAGCAATGTACTGCATCATCTTCATGCTCCAAAGATCATACTCTCCCTTCTTGATGATAGGAATTCTGAGTGAGTTGATGGATGGGGGTGGTGCAGCTTCAGTCGACATCTTTAGGGTTTGTTGTTAACTAGGTTTTAAGGGTTTCTTCTTAATCAGAGTTTCCACACAAGCTCTGATACCACTTGTTGGATCGATGTACTCTAACCAAACTAACTTATGTAGCTTGTAAGGGCTTAGCAACTTCGGATAAATCATAAGTCACTAACAATGAAACACTGAATTAACTCTATTAAGTATGCGGAATTTACTTGAATAAAGCTAAGAAGAATTAGCTTTAACTTTAACGATTATATTAAAACTCTGAACCTGCTTGATACACAGATTCACTAACAATCCCTAACAGCTCTAATATCGAACTTGATAAACTCTAATACTCTCTAATAATGCACGTACGTATAATGCGAATCTAGGGGTCCTTTTATAGACATAAGGATAACCCTAGTCGGTTTACAATTCTATTCCTTGTACGTCAAGTAATACTAAACTAAACTTAGAACATTCTAGAATTACATTATAATCCTTAACGATTTTGCATAACAGTCCTTTAACCATGCAGTACTTTGATAAACAAGCAGTACTTTGACTTTCTTCTTTAGCAGTACTTTGACTCTTCAGCACTTTGACTCTTCAGCACTTTAACTTTCTATATCCCAACAAGTTTGTTGCTCCTTCAGGTTCAGATGTGAAGTTTTCAAGTCATCATAGAAAGATTTGATATACCATGGTTTTTATTTTGTCATACTAGGTTGTTTTGGGTAATATTTCATGGTTAGAATTTGATTGTTGCGGTGATTTTTTGTGTTCATTATCGTTTCAGTACATGCTGCTGCATTTTGAATTTCCCCAAATCCATACGGCGTATGGCTCTCAATATACAGCGAATGAATGCTAACAGGTGGATACGGCGTATAGATATTTTGTCCATATGGCGTATCCAAATTCTGTTCAGAATCTTGGATCTTCGTATGAGCCATTTGGGAGTATTTTTATTTTATCATATGGCGTACCCAACTTCTGTTCAGAACCTTGGATCTTCGTGTTAGCCATTTGGGAGTATTTTTCTTTTATCATATTCTTCAGCTACCCAAAAATCATAACCAAAACGGCAAAACCATTCGTGATTTATTCGACTGAAGATCTTGTTGTGGTTTTGTTTTGCTTTCGAACCAGGTGTGA
The DNA here is from genome assembly GCA_019973895.1 of Chrysanthemum seticuspe. NCBI lineage: Eukaryota > Viridiplantae > Streptophyta > Magnoliopsida > Asterales > Asteraceae > Chrysanthemum > Chrysanthemum seticuspe. Next base: position 189,993,107 of record BPTQ01000003.1, read on the forward strand.
TATTTTTTTTATCAAAGATGATGATGGGTATATAGGGTTAAGAGGAAATTAGATACTACTACCATATCTTACTGGGTAAGAGCTTCTAGGTCTTGCCGCGTAACTCACAAGAGAAAAACAAACATGCTAATGTCTGACCGCGACCGGATCAGATGTCAGAGGCCAGTAAGACTTTTTTGGTAAAATACAAACACAACCTTAGTATTTAAGATCCGAGGTTATGTTTTTGTTCCTATTCGTTAGATCGATGAGGGTTTTTTTGGATCTTTAAATTTTTGTTAATAAAAATTCAACCTGATATCTTGTCAAAGTGATTTAATGGTGTTTCTGGAAATAAGCTAATAGTTTGATGTTTTCATATGGTTTGATGTTCTTTTTTTTGTTACAAGATGTGATTTTCTTTTGTGTATATAAGTTTGCTTTGTTATAGTGGTGTGGGTTTGAGTTTTATTATTTATTTATTTATTATTATTATTTTTTTCTTCTGGTGGTGATTGCCGGATTTTGTAAAGAGGAGAGAGAGTGATAGTGGTGAATATTGTTGATAATGGTAATGGATGCTGTGGGTTTTATATATTGCGGACGCACGGAAGTGGAGGAGAGAGAGAGAGAGAGAGAGAGAGAGAGAGAGAGAGAGAGAGAGCCTCACGTGGGGATCAAATGTTACCAATTAACGAAAGTTAGTTAACGTCGTTAGAGCGAAGGACAAACGAAGGATAACGTTTGCCTGTTAAGGGCGAACGGTGCATTTTTTCGGTCAAAGGACGAACGGCTGCAGTCAATGCAACCACAAGGACGAACGATGTAATTTACTCTTAACGAAAATAAGGGTGAAATAGATGAAAAAAAATGTTTGGTCTTGTCTATTAGATCAAATTTGGATGGTTGAGATTAGTCCCTCAGTATTAGGGGTGAGCAAAACCGACCGAAACCCGAATCCCGTCCCGATCCCGAGTCCCGAATCATGTTAGTCGGGCTTGTCGGGCTTGTCGGGGTCGGGAGTCGGTTTCGGTTTTTCGGTTAGTCGGGTTTCGGGCTTGTCGGGATCGGGTCGGGACGGGTCGGGACGGGCCGAAAACCAAAAAACAACAAGCAAAACCGATCAAATCCCGAATCCCGTCCCGATCCCGAGTCCCGAATCATGTTAGTCGGGCTTGTCGGGCTTGTCGGGGTCGGGAGTCGGTTTGTGTTTGTCGGCTTGTCGGGATTCGGGCTTGTCGGGATTCGGGTCGGGTCGGGTCGGGATTGGCCCGATGCACAGCCCTACTCAGTATGGCATTAAAACAAAAATTATATGGCCAATACTGTATGCTAAAGATGGTGACTTAAACCTGTTAAACATTTGACTCGATATGGTTGACACAAGAAAGAAAATTAGTTTTCATAGAGAAACACTGCATTATTTGAACGAAAAAATGAAAACAAACAAATGATAGATTTAAAATTAAGAAACTATATCAATATGAGAAGAATAAAAATAATTTCTAGCCTCATATTTCAAAGCAAGTGAAAGATATTTAAAAGAGATGCATCTTTTTTTGTAAGTATATCTAAAATGTGATTATATAGAGAAAATATATGATACGAAGAAAAACTAAAATAAAAAAAATGATAATAATTTTTAGCCACACATTTCAAATAAGAGTGCAAATTTTAATGAAAGATGCATTTAATTTAGTAAGTGGATCTGAAATGTGACCTTTCTCAAAAAAAAAATCTTAATCCTAACTCTTTATAATATAATAGTGTATAAATCAACTCAACGATACTTGTATGACATAACTAAGAACTACTATTGAGAACAAAAACAATAAGAAACACGTTGTCCAATAGTAGCATATTTTTATGGGTTTTGCTAACAACAACCTTAAGGGTTGTCATTAAGCAAATAATTTTCATTACAATATCTCTTTTGAATGATTCTGATTAGTTGATAATCCCGTAAAAAGAGGAGAAAATTTCAGAAATATTACAAATACAATTAATGATTGATTGTGATTGGATGAATTATATTATTACAAGAAATTGTAGTAAAACAAATCAACTTAGCGACAACCCTTAGGGCTGTTGTTAGCAAAACCCTATTTTTATTAGAGAAAAGTACAAAAATAAGGCAAAATCTTTTTTGAAGTCCCCTTTTTGGTCAAGTTTTAACCCAATGTCCAAAATGGTCATGCGCAACCACTCGACTGCGCAGCTCCATCCAAAATTCGCCACGTGTCCAAATAAAAGTACACTTTTTGTACTTTCATTTGGACACGTGGCGAATTGTGGGTGGAGCTGCGGAGTCGAGTGGTTGCGCACTTGAAAATTTTGGGTGGAGTTGCGGAGTCGAGTGGTTGCGCATGACCATTTTGAACATTGAGTTAAAAAGTGACCACAAAGAGGACTTCAAAAAAGATTTTGGCTTATTTTTGTACTTTTCTTTTTTTATTATTGTTTTAACAACAAACATAATGTCCTCAATAGTACATTTATAAGGTGCAGTTTGGTTCCCTGGTTTAGGATATATTTAGTGGGACCAAAGTCAAATCCATTGTTTGTTTCAATTATCATTGTTTGCTTTTGGAAGTGAATACTAGAAATATGGGCATATGTAAAAGTTAGGGGAGTAGGCATCTTTAGCCTACTTTTGATAATATAGTGGGCTCAATTAAAATTTTCTCTCTATCTTTCTCTTCTCTTTATATTAAAATATAATTAATTTAATATTAATTTTATATATAAATTTATAAAATAATAATTTATCATTTTATAATATATTTTCTATTTCCTACATCAAATCAAAATCCAATCTAAATCTAAATCCAAATCTTAATCATAAACCCGTCTACAAACCAAACGGGCCAAGAACGTATCTAAACAGTTTTGGGTTGCAAGCCCTCTGTCCCAAAACGTTTCATGGTATTCCCCATATATTTAAATTGTCTGTAGACCGCCGGGTGATCATCGGTTACCAACTCTGGAGCTGGCTCGATTATTGCATCTTTTGACGGACAATAAAACAATGGTATAGATATTCGTTCTTTGTCACAGTTCACCACGGCTCGATGCAAAACACTCTTGTATATATCATTGCTCAGTACCTGTTTAATTAGCACGAATTAACACAAGTTCAGTAATATAAGCTTTAGTGTGGAATATATAATGCATATGGAAAGAGTTAGATACTCTTTTATAGACGTGCGAACGTGCAGAAGAAGACCAACTAAAAAGAGAAATAACTAGTTTTAATCTACTATTCTACTTATTGTTACCTTACCAGGCCTGCCTTATATGCCTGTTCGGCAACACTACAACAATCGCCGCTTTCGCAGGCGAATTTCAGGGCTTTCCCCGGGGACATGTCCCCTGCGAAACCTTTCTCCGGGGACATGTCACCGGCAAAAATTCCTCGGGGATACCTTCTCGGGAATACTTTTCCCGGGGACTGTCTACCACTTTTACCGGGGACACGTGGGTCCCGCAGCCGATTGTCTCCGGGCAAACATGTCCGATGTGGCACGTGGTTTTGCCGGAGACACGTCCCCGGGGAAGAGTGTAACCACTATTTTGGTAAACTATTTCGTCGGGAACATGTCACCGGGTAAAGTCGTAAATTAAATATGCTTTTGAACTTTCTCCGAGGACATGTCCCCGGGGAAGAGTGTAACAACTATTTTGGTAAACTATTTCGCCGGGGACATGTCACCGGGTAAAGTCGTAAATTAAATATGCTTTTGAACTTTCTCCAGGGACATGTCCCCGGGGAGGAGTTTAACCACTGTTGAGGTAAACTATTTCGCCAGGGACATGTCACCGGGTAAAGTCGTAAACTTAAGTATGCTTTTGAACTTTCCCCGGGGACATGTCCCCGACAAAACAAGCTGACCCACTATGCAGAATATTGCTGCAAAATGGGTAATTTCCAGATTTTTTCCGGAAATTTTCCGGAAAAAATCTACAACCTGTTATCATAATATGCCAATCCACAACCTGTTTTACCAATGTAACAACCTGTTTTAATATGCCAATCATAACACAAATTCGCTAACATAATATCATATATACAACATAGTTATCCTTTTCCAAAATCGCCAAAACGGTTCCTAAACCGTTAACGCATGATCATCTGCAAAACTATCCAAAACAACGTATCCGCAAATGGTCCAAAAGTATAACAGTATATATCAACAAGATAATTATAATACATAAATAAATAAATCATTAAATAAATAAACAAACAAATAAACACATTTAACCACTCGATAACAATTTCATTCAAATAATTAAGTGTTGTTCTACAAATTACAATTCGAGATTAATCTTCCACATCATCAACATAAAATTCAACATTATTAGTATTGTCATCTTCATCATCTTTATTCTCGTGGCCATCATCATCATCAGATGCTAAATCATGAGGAACGTGATCATCAAAATCAATATCATCTTCGTCTTCCACAATAGTGATAATTGGTGGTGGTGCCTCAACTTCCGTTGGTTGAACATCTATATTTATAATGTTATAATCCAACTGATCCAACTCAGCAGAAAGTGTGATATGTGATGAGTTGTTGTCATGTACAACATCCTGGTTGTCTTCTACCACAATGATATCCGGGTTCCAAATCTTTCGATGATAAGAATCTCGGACGGCCTTCCAATTACCACGTTTACCCGGGAAATCAAGGTAAAATACTTGTGTTGCTTGCGTTGCACGAATGAATGGTTCGTTTTGAAACGATACACGATCGGTCATAATTTGCGTAATGTTGTTTCTATAGGTACAGCGTTTTAGGCGATTAGTGTTATTAGTGTTGAACCATTTGACTTTGAACAACACAACATTGAATGAAATATATGAAAACTCGAGAATCTCTTCAAGCTGGCCATAATGCATTCATCCATCAGGGTTAGGAGTTGAAATTCCGCTGTTTTGAGTTGAACGACGTAAATCACGGTCGTGTACAGTAAACTTCACACCGTTGACTACGCAAGAGTTGACTGAGACTGCAGTACATGATGGTCCACAAGCCAAAGCGAATAACTCAGCGGTACAAACTAGGTCCTTCTGTACTTTTAATTCACGAATCTATGAAAAAGTTAAGAATAGATAGATATGAGTAATAGACGTTATTTATACAGGGTAATGCATACAATAAGTCTACCTTCATCTCAAACCAGCGAGGAAACCCTTCTTCCAAGTCTCTGCCAGGAAATGCCCTGTAAATGTTCATGATATTAGAATAAGTCGTCGAATAACAACTTACGTGAAACAAATTTTGAAATAAAACGCGTACCTCTTGTACGCGTTCATGTACGGGTCGATTTCATGACTGTTGTGTAGTACGTACCATACTACTTGCTTCATTGTGTCTGCTTTAAACCGAACTAATGATTGTTTACCATTCTTTTTGCAGACTGATCGAAACACCTCAAATCGACTTGTTGGCCTTGGACCGTCCTCATTTCGGTCAGGACGATTAAATCTCGTCTCAACACCCCGAAAATAATGCGAACAGAAAGTTAATGCTTCATCAGCAATATAACCCTCCGCTATTGAACCTTCAGGCTTGGCTTTATTTCTGACATAATTTTTGAGCTTTTTCATGTATCTTTCAAATGGATACATCCACCTCATGTAAACAGGACCGCCTTCAATAGCCTCTTCCGGTAGATGAATAACCAAGTGAATCATAATGTCAAAAAAAGCTGGAGGATATATTTGCTCGAAACTGCACAAAATATTGATCAGTTGATCTCTAGCTTTCAACATGTCATCCACCATCAAAGTTCGAGCGCATATTTGTTTGAAGAATGAACAAAGCTTGATTATTGGTGTTGCAGTGGTTTGGTCCTTCAAGTAGTTTTGAAGTCCAGCAGGAAGCAACCGTTGCATCATTATGTGACAGTCATGAGCCTTCAAGCCTGTTATGTTGCTATCGTTGTCGGTAACTTTATGCTTGAAGTTAGATCCAAACCCATCAGGTAGTTTAACACCTTTGATGAATTAAGAAAAAAAATCATGATGTTAGAATAAGTTGTCGAAATGAATACGCGAATTAATTCGAACAAAGAAATTTTCAAATAAAACGCGTACCTTTAATGAATTGACAAAAAAAATTCTTTCTTCGGTTGTGAAAGAGTACTTAGGATGAGGCTTAGAGCACTTCCCATTTCCTTTGTTGACGAGCCACAAGTCAGTACGAATATTCAAATTTTGTAAGTTTTATCTTGCCTTGTTGGTGTCTTTTGATTTGTCATTCATTAACAAAGTACCCAACACACTCTCACACACATTTTTTTCGATATGCATGACATCTAAATTGTGTTTTAGTGTAAGAAAAGACCAATACTCTAGCTCGTAGAAAACAAATTTTTTTGTCCAATTGAATTCGCGATCTTGATCACGTTTTTTTTTCGCACCCCCATATCTTGGATGTTTCCCCAGGACACGTTTAGGAAATCTTCTTAGTTGATCCAAGATGTCATCACTGGTAAATTTTCTAGGAGGGTCTGTATTATCTACCTCTGTATAGAATGCCCTTCTGTTCTTCCGCCATTTATTGGTCATGCTTAAGAATATTTTGTGACCAACATAAGCGGTTTTGTTTAACACGCGCATAGCTGGAGTGTCTACATTACATGTCAGACATACCATGTAACCTTGCCCACTCCACCCAGACAAACTACTTCGAGCGGGAAAGTCATTGATAGTCCATAAAAGCGCTGCTTTCATACAGAATTCGGTGCCTGTAACAGCATCCTTAGTCATGACTCCATCTTTACATAAAGTCTTTAGGTCATCAATCAAAGGCCTCAGGTAAATATCAATATCCTTTCCTGGTGATTTGGGGCCCGGAATTAACAATGTCAACATAAGAGAAGTCTCTCTCATACATATCCAGGGAGGCGTATTGTATGTGGTTAATATGACCGGCCACATGCTGTATGACTGACTAAGGTTGCCGTACGGATTGAAACCATCAGCAGCCAACCCTAACCGGACGTTTCTTTTTTCTTTAGCAAATTCCTTCGAATACTTGATGTCAAATTTCTTCCATGCTTGACCATCAACCGGGTGTTGCATCTTACCGTTCTCCGTAGACTGCCCAGACGCATGCCAAGTCATATGTTTTGGAAGCGTTGTAGTCTAGGAATGATAGGAAAGTAACGCAACACCTTGTTAGGAACTTTCTTCCCCAGTGTGTTCTTTTATTTCCATCTACTAGCGCCGCAGATCGGACAAGTCTGCAAATCTTCGTTACCCGCCCCCCGATATAAAAAGCAATCATTTACACAAGCATGTATCGATTCATATCCTAACCCGATAGTTGTAAATGTCTTCTTTATTTCATAGTATGACGATGGCATCTTGTATCCTAGAACGGGCGGGAAAACTTCCTTGAATAAAGTTAGGAACTCATTAAATGTGGTGTCACTCACTTTACCTTTGACCTTGATGTGCGTAATCTTTGCCATAAAGTCTAATGAAGACATCCACTCACAGGCTAGGTATAGTTTTTCGTTGGCAGTGGCAAGTAACTCCTCATACTCATTACGTTAAGGAATTGCGTCGTTACTTGTCTCGCCAATATTTCCTTGAGTTGGATCATCTGGTTCGTTATTCGGACCAATATCATGGAGGAACTCAGCCATGTCACTCATCACAGGGTGTCTTGTGTTGTGTACGGTTGTTCGGCCATCCGGCTCACCATGATTATACCATTTCGTATAACAACGGTCCCAGCCATTTGTGTGTATGTGGTCAAACAAAAATTCGTGCTTTATCCATTTTACGTTTAAACAAAGAGCACAGGGACATTTTATATTCCCATCAATATTCACCAAGGACTTGCAATGCTTGCAGAAAGCTCTAAGACCAACTAAGAATTCTCTACTGGTACGTGCTAGTAAGACCCAACTTTTATCAATTGGCATAACTGCGTTTTAATGAAGCAACAAATAATT
>BPTQ01000003.1:190001069-190011629 GCA_019973895.1 Chrysanthemum seticuspe
TGTATAATAGCTTAGATTTCAAAAACTTTGATTGAATTTTAGCCGTTTTGATAAGTTGGGGGGAAGATCAAAAGGTGTATACCCTTATATTTTACAGGGATACGAGCAACAAATTTGGATGGGACCTATTTCGTGCTTATAAACAAACTGGTGTATGTTCGTTTACCGACCCTGGTATCAATATGCTTTACCATATTAGTACCACTCGGCCTACGGGCTTGTCAGCATGTGTTGTGTTCTGTGGGACCCTACTCACTGTACCGACTCAAGGAAGTACTATAACCAGGCTTATTGCTTGGTCTACTAGGTTGAGTTCCTTTATAACCGCTCTGTTCATTGCTGCGTGAAGGAGTTGTATTACTCATCCCCACAGTCATCCCAGCCCAACTGGGCTAGGCTTGGGCTTGGGCTTGGGCTTTGGCTTGGGCTATTCCGGAATAGCCCAGCCCAGTTTAGCCCATTTTTTAGCGGGTTCGGGTTCGGGTTCGGATCGGGTCAACCCGACCCTACTGACACCCCTACTCATTATGTTGAGGAAGTGCGTCGTTACTTGTCTCGCCAATATTTCCTTGAGTTGGATCATCTGGTTCGTTATTCGGACCAATATCATGAAGGAACTCAGCCATGTCACTCATCCCAGGGTGTCTTGTGTTGTGTACGACTGTTCGGGCATCCGGCTCACCATGATTATACCATTTCGTATAACTATGGTCCCAGCCATTTGCTTGTATGTGGTCAAACAAATATTCGTGCTTTATCCAGGGTAGGTTTAAACAACGAGCATAGGGACATTTTATATTCCCATATGTGGAAAACTAGAAGGGGGGTTGAATAGTTTTGCCGATTTTAAGTTAGTTTCAAAAACTTTAGATTCGATAATATGTGAGATCGTATGGATGTTGAGAAAGTATAGATCTAATGATAAAGCAAATAAATAAAGTAAAGCAAAGGGATAGAAATGACACAACCGATTTATAGTGGTTCGACTACAAGGACACTTTCCTTGCCCTACTCCACTCCCCGAGTCACCTACTCGAGAGTTCAAGCACTATGTCAACAAACTCCTTCAACTTGGTGGAGAAGCCTTCACAACGTTGCTTACACCTTTTTCCGGTACAAAGCTAAATACCGAGTCCGTAACACGGTGGACCAAACCAACACGACTATTACACAACAAATATGTGAAATATCAAATACAAGATCTTCGGTACAGAAATCTTGCGGAGGAACAAATCAATCAAGGACCCCTTGCTTGGATGACTTATAGAATGCTCGTGATCTCGCCTTAGAGAAGGACCTATATGAGAATCACTAAAGAAAGAAAGAAGGAAGTACTCTCTATATCAAGTGATCTTTTGTTAGAAGAGAATGAGAGTATATGAGAGAATTAGTAAGAAGAGGGGTGAGTTAGAATGAATAAATGGCTCTCTATTTATAGGCAAATTCTGCCACTGTTCCCTGGATCCCACGGATCCCTCCCACAAGGGATCCGTCTAGTGAAAACCTAGGGATCCGTGGGACGCTCCTCTTTGCCCATGGGTTTTTTGGTTATGGGTTGGTCCATGGGTATTCCTTTAGATTCTATGTATCTAATTGTTGAATCGATATACTCTAACCAAACTAACTTTATGTAGCTTGTAAGGGCTTAATAACCTTGGATAAATCCTAAGTTACTAACAATGAAACACTGAATTAACTCTATTAAGTATGCAGAATTTACTTGAATAAAGCTAAGAAGAATTAACTTTAACTTTAACAATTATATTAAAACTCTGAACCTGCTTGATACACAGATTCACTAACAATCCCTAACAGCTCTAATATCGAACTTAGTAAACTCTAATAATGCACGTACATCTAATGCCAATCTAGGGGTCCTTTTATAGGCTTAAGGATAACCCTATTCGGTTTACAATTACAAACCTTGTACGTCAAGTAATACTAAACTAAACTTAGAACATTCTAGAATTACATAATAATCCTTAACGATTTTGCATAACAGTCCTTTAACCTTGCAGTACTTTGATGATCGAGTAGTACTTTGACTTTCTTCTTTAGCAGTACTTTGACTTCAGTACTTTGACTCTTCAGCATTTTGACTTTCTATATCCCAACAATCCTCCCCTAACTTGAATTCTATTTGCTTGATTTCAAGTTCCTTTATATATTTAACTTTAATATCTTTGTCTTCAAGGAAAGATTGTGTCTTTATCTTTAGATTATATCTTTGTATTCCCTGTGCTTGTATCATCATCATCAAAGTAGTCTTTATATGTAATCCTTTACAGCAACAATCAGTAAGCTCCATCTTTTCAGCAACTCAGCAACATATGGCAATTTGTACATCAGTTCATTTAAGTTTCAATCTATTCTCATCAGTTCCAGGTGTGTAAACTCCTGTGTGAGGTAAATCATTGAAAATTTAATGGATTTTGATGTCTCTTTACCAAAGCCATTAACTCTGAAGTAGCCAAATGTTTAGGTGTGTAAGACCATGGTACATTGATAACCATATGATTTTTAGCAAATCATCAGCTATCAACGGATTTGTTTTGTCTTTACCAAAAGTCGTACCCTTTTGGACTAGTTAGTTCTTGCAACCATGGTGAACTAATTACCATATAAATGGTTTTTCCACAACTTTTACCACAAGCCATTTTTCTTGTGGGCTAGCCAACTCTTTACATTTGCTGATATGGTGAGGTGATTACCATACAACTTATTAGCAAGCTGTCAACTATATAACGGATTTGAGATATCTTTACCAGAGCCATTTGCTCATGGATTAGCCAATCCTTTTGTTAATCATGGTGGATTGATAACCTTTTGTTATAACCATCTCAAAAACAATTTGTTGCTTTTATCCACTGTTTCAAAATATTTTTAACAAAAATTTTCTTTCAAAATCATTAACTGGTTTTGTGCTGCAAGAAGTAGTTTGATTAAAGTACTGTTTGATCAGCAGTACTTTGAATAAAGTACTGATTTATCAAAAAAATTACAATTAAAAATCATACCAGTATTTATGTATCATCATCAGCCATAGTGGTCCATTTGATGAATAATTCAATGACCATCAGTGCTGTTTCATTCTCCTCTTCCACTTCCATTCCATGATCTAGCATTCTTCTCATAAGATCTGATGTGAGTGGATATCTTCTTTCTACTAACATATGGATCATGGTTCCATCTTCTAGCTCCAAAACATGCACTCCAGATTCATCAAAGTATCTCCAGCTATTAATCTCCCATACTTCTTGATTATTCCATATAGCATTAGTACTTGTTTCCTCTGTTTCCCAGATAGTTGTGTGATCTCCAAGCAATACTAGACCAATTCCTTCTGATGGAATGTGTTCAAAATAGTCTCGCACTAGTTGATATAAATGCCACAAATCCTCTCTGTTGATGATGTGCAATATGTCCCATAGCAAATTAAATGTTCTGAAACTTTCATCCTCTCTATGGAACATCAGATAATCTCCATCTTGTTGTGATTCTACAACTTCAAAAGTAGTTATCTTTGATTTCTTTTCTGCAACATCTTTAGATTTAGGATTCTCAAAGTCAACAACTCTTATGTAATTTCTCAGCTCATCAACTGTATCTGATCTTAACTCAATCTTCTTTGATGACTGTTTAGTTTCAGTTGTTCTTTTTCTTTTCAAGCTTCTTTTACTAACATCCTCCTTTTGCTTATCATCCTTAAATGAAATAATACTCTCAACTTGCTTCTGATAGGCTTTTCTAACATTTTAATACAAATCTTTCATCTCTATATAATTCAGCTTTTGTAATCCAGTATATCCTTGACACTTTAGATATGCCATCATGGCATTTATTTCTTTAGCCTTACTTAGTGGTCTTCTAGTTATAACAGCTTCAGGTTCCTTTACTGGTACAGCAACTTCAGCATCAAATTTAGCTTGTAGCTCCCTAGCAGCTTCTTCATTCTTGGCTACTTCAATTGCTCTTATTTCTGCCAAAGTAAGCTTTTTCTTCTTCTTTGTTTCCACCAGTTTGCCTTTGCCTTTGTCTTTAGGATCTAACACTGGTTGAGAAGCTTGTGGTTGTTCTTCAGCAACACCTGGAATAGTAACACCTCTTGGTGTTGTTATACTCTGTAATATCTCAGCAATTGTCTCATCATCACTTGCAGTATGAACTACTTTGGGTGTATCAGCTTCTTCTTCTTGTAGAATTGTTGATGGACCAGCTTCTTCATCAAAATTAAGTGTCATTGGTGTAATCAGCTCTTGTCTATGTGTTCCATGAAGAGCAGCAGTACCTTGATTAGCAGCACCTTGAACATCAGTACTTTGTACACCAGTACTTTCAGGCTCAGTACTTTCAATGTTTACTTGTGCTTCAGTACCTTGAGGTTCATCTTCTTTTTCTTCATAAAACTCAGCATCTTCTTTCAAATTATCTTGCTCCAGATTCCTCCCCAATTGGATAGAAGATTGCTGTTGAACCTTTTTGCCTGTAGAAGACTGTTTAAACTTCCTTCCTTTCTTCTTTTGAGACTTTACCCACAACCTATGATGTTGAACCAGAGGCCAGCCAAATTTCTTCAATCGTTTAAATTTTGTGTTCAACTTCATAAGTTGTGCAGCTTGAGCTTCAGTAGTTTTCTTCAGTCTCACTAACTCCCTTGTCAAAACATAATTATCCAGAACCAATACCTCAGGAGGTATTACGCCTGCATCTCCTTCAGATGATGGTGGGTTGATTTCGGGTTCTGACTGAGCATGTTCAGAATGTTATGGAGATGGTGTAGGTGAAACTGGGGTAAAAGCCATAAAATAACAACGTACTTTCTAAAATTTACCGAGTTGAAACACATACTTTTTTATTAACATATACACCCATGTACTTTCAAATTTTGTTCCGACTTTACCCATATTGTAATAAAATAATATTATTTAATATAATATTATATTAATATAAATCGTGCATATGGGTGAAGTCGGAACAAAATTCGAAAGTACGTGGGTATATATGTTAATAAAAAAGTATGTGTTTCAACTCGGTAAATTTTAGAAAGTACGTTGTTATTTTATGGCTTTTACCCGTGAAACTGCAGTATCTTCTTGTGCAACAGTACCTTATGAAGAAACGAATTGAAGCTTCACTAACTTTCACAATCCTTCCAACAACCTTAGCCTGTATATAGGACTCATCATTCTCCATATGAGTTCTAGCAGTTGCCCAAAACTGTTGAATCCATGGCTCAATAACATCTAGTTCTACCAAAAGTGCATAACTGATTGGAGATCCAGTGAGAAAATCAATGATGTCATGGAACGCGACATTAACTTCAGTTTTATCCAAATTAGCCACCATGTTGTGTTTAGACACTGTGTTTCGATTCGCCATTGATTGTTTGTTAACAAAGAAAGTGGTTCGATGAATAGTAAATATGAAAGAGAGAGAAATATGGAAAAGATTATTAAGTATAAAGACGAGAGGGAAATTCGGAGAGTAGTTATTTATAGGTGAGATTAAAAATCACAGCCCATAATAACAAAGTTAATGTTATTTGAATTTTACCCCTCTTTTTGACTGTTGGAACAGTACGTTGATAAGACAAGCAGTGCTTTCCACGTGTGCAGTACTTTCCAAAGCATTACTTTTAGTGCATTACTTTCATATAACCAAAAAGCAGTACTTTTCAATTTTCTTCTCTATAATGGCAAAAACTCCAAATAGGCATTTGATTGCCTCCCCTCAAACAATGCATAGGACTGTCTAACAAACTAATCAGTCCTCCCCTTAAATGTAGCTTAGTAATTAATCATTCCAATACTCACCACCAAGTGATTGAATCTTGAAACATCAAATCCTTTGGTGAGTAGATCAGCTACATTATCATCTGTGTGAACCTTAACAACATTAATGAGCCTATGCTCATAACAATCTCTGATAAAGTGATGCCTAATCTGAATATGCTTGGTCTTGGAATGATAAACTGGATTCTTCACAATGCAAATAGTACTCTCATTATGAATGTTGATAGGAGTATTATTGAAGTTGAACCCATAATCCAAAAGTTGATTCTGCATCCATAACACTTGGCCACAACAGCTTGCAGCAGCCACATATTCTGCTTGAGTGGATGATGTTGCTGCAATAGTTTGCTTCTTACATTGCCATAAGACTAATCTTCTTCCAAGATATTGGCATCCTCCAGTGGTTGATCTTTTATCATAATTATCACCTGCATAATCACTATTTGAAAAAGCTTCCAAGTGAAAAGGTGAATCCTTTGGATACCACAACCCTAACTTAGGTTGTCGTTTCAAATAACTAAAAATCCTCTTCACTGCATTCAAATGGGAGACCTTGGGTGAGACTTGATATCTTGCACATAAACAGACAGCAAACATGATATCAGGCCTAGATGCAGTTAATTACATAAGACAACCAATCATAGATCTGTACAACTTGACTTCAACAGGTTGACCATCTTCATCCATGCCCAATGAGTTGATAGACTTGATAGGTGTAGTGACTGGTTTCATAGCATCAAAATTGAACTTCTTAAGAATGTCAGAGACATACTTATCTTGACTTATGAAAATTCCCTCGTTTAACTGTTTAACTTGAAGCCCCAAAAAGAAAGTTAATTCACCCATTGAACTCATTTGAAATTCATGTTGCATCAGCTGCTCAAACTCTTTCACCATGGACTGTTTTGTAGCTCCAAAGATGATATCATCTACATAAACTTGAACCAGCATGATATCCTTCTTATCTCTCTTGATAAACAAAGTCTTGTCAATTGCTCCCCTCCTGTAACCATGTTGCAATAAGAAAGTGGAGAGCCTTTCATACCAAGCTCTAGGTGCTTGATGAAGACCATAAAGAGCCTTTACAACTTTGTAGACTTTGTTTGGATGTGCAGGATCTTCAAAACCAGGAGGCTGTTTAACATAGACCTCCTCTGTAATCGTGCCATAAAGAAAGGCACTCTTGACATCCATTTGATAAACCTGAAATCCCATATATGATGCAAAAGCAAGGAATATACGAATGGCTTTAATCCTTGCTACACGAGCAAACACTTCCTCATAATCTACTCCTTCTTCTTGTCTATATCCTTGAGCAACTAACCTTGCTTTGTTCTTGATAACATTCCCTCTTTCATCTCTATTTACTCTAAAAACCCATCTTGTACCAATTACTTTCTTTCCGTCTGGTAGATCACATAGTACCCAAACTTCTTGAAGCTTGAATTGAAGAAGTTCTTCTTGCATGGCTTCAACCCAACTCTCTTTAGTTAATGCTTGAGCTACATTCTTGGGTTCTTCTTGAGAGATAAAACAAGTAAACAGGCATGTTTGGTGATCCTTATGATTTAACATGTTTTGTTTATAAATAAAGCTAAGCAAAGCATTATGTGGTATAGAGAATCCTTTAGCTTTTGTTCTTGTAACTACTCCTGAAGTAGAAGGTCCAATGATTTGCTCAGAAGGATGATTCTTATGAATTCTTAGTATTGGAGTCTGTGGAACTTCAAGATTATCACCCAGGTTTGTGAAATCAGCATCTTCATAGGAATCTGAGAAAATACCTTCATCTTCAAACTCATCATCAGTATCTTCTAAGCCAGGCATGTTTGGATCGTCCAAATCATCCAAAGTGCTGTCAACTGGTGCAGCAGTACTTTGATCTAAAGTACTGTCATCCAAAGTACTGTGAGAGAACTCTGCAGTCTTGTTCTTTTTCTTTGCTTCCTCATAAGCTCTTCTTTGATTATCATCATAAGATTGTGCTACTACATCTTGAAAAAGCATCCTATTAAGCTCATCTTGAATAGCTTGATCTTCAGCAGACAATGAGGAATTTGGTTCATCAGTACTTTTTACATTCTCAACAGTTATAGGTTCTTCATCAGGAACAGCATGAGGTCTAATATTGACTCCATGAACAATGTACTGCAAATCTTCTTCTTTATGATCAACTAGATTTTCTTCTTTAACAGGAACATAATTCATAGAAGCAGTTAAAATATCAAGATCAAACATCCAATCAGGACCTTTACCCTTCTGATTTTCTTGATCTTCTAAAAATTCAACATAAAGACAATCTTGAACCTTCTTGGTGACTCTGTTGTACACTCTAAATCCACTTGTTCTGACTTGCCATCAAATTTTCCCAGATTATCAATTGTATTGAGAATAGTTAGAGGGCATCCAAAAGGCTTCATAAATCGAATGTTGGGTTTGTTTCCCATCAGAAACTCATAAGGTGTCTTCATCTGAGGCTTAGTTACAGATACTCTATTTAACACATAGCAAGCAGTGCTTACAGCTTCAGCCCAAAATTGAATAGGTAATAAGGAATCTACAAGCATTGTTCTGGCTGCTTCAATCAAAGTTCTGTTCTTTCTTTCTGCAACGCCATTCTGTTGTGGAGTTCTAGCAATACTAAACTCCCTCTTGATTCGTTTATTAGCGCAAAACTCATCCATAAGCTTGTTCTTGAATTCAGTCCCATTATCACATCTAATACCTCTGACTTTGAGTCTTAATTGGTTTTCAAGGGCTATTATAAGATCATGAATAGCATCAAAGGTGTCATCTTTAAAACCCAAGAAAAATACCCAACTAAATCTACTACAATCATCTGTCACAACCAAGCAGTACTTCTTCTTGTTTAGACTTGTAACAGAAACAGGACCAAACAGATCCATGTGCAGCAGCTCCAAAGGTTCTCTAATAGTCCTTTCCTCAATCTTCTTGCATGAGGCTTTGTGTTGTTTACCCTTCTTGCATGCCAAACATGAATGATCATTCTTGTAAGTCTTGGAAAGTAAACCTCTAACTAAATTTCCTTTGACCAGCTTATTGATATTCTTGAAATTCACATGTCCTAATCTTCTATGCCACATATGTACTTCTTCAAGTGATGCCTTTGCTACTAAACATGTAGCTCTTTTAGAAGAGTGAAGACTCTTCATATTCAGACTGTACACATCATTGGTTCTTGGTACTTTCAGTATCACCAAGTTATCATCAACAAGCTTGAATTCAGGGGAAAGAATGAGACATTCTGTGTCAGTAAATAACACAGGGTGCTTCTTGTCACAGATCTGAGAGACTGACAAAAGGTTGAACTTGAGCTCCTTCACATATCTAACATTCTCAAAATCTATACTCCCTGCTTTGATGGTTCCTTTTCCAGTGATTCTTCCTCCATTAGGGTCATTCCCAAATGCAACTCTTCCTCCACAATAAGATCTAAAGTCTGACAGAATCTCTTTGTCTCCTGTCATGCTTCCAGAGCAACCACTATCCACAATTAAATGATCTTTAAGCTCCTCTTCTGGATTGCCCTGCACAAATATAAAAGAGTTAGTTAATTTTAGGAACCCAAGCCATTACTGACTTGGGTTCCCCTTGTGGAGTTACATACTTATATTCTTTAAGTATGTAATTTCCACTGTCTTTAAGCACATGATCAATTATCTTTGGTTGTTCCAAAACTTGTGTTGGTTTTTCAATAAAAATCTCTTTTTCATCCAAGTTTTGTTTATTATTTTCAACAAAAATCTCTGTTTCACCCATACTTGCAGAAAGTACTGTTTGTTCCCCATCAGTACTTTCCTTCTTATCTCATTTGGTTTTAACTTCTGGTGTAGAGTCCCTTGATCTAGCTACTTTCTTTGAGTTGAAACGCCTTCTAGATTGATAGTAATTAGATCTCCTAGGGTTTTTATTCCAAAAAGTGTTAGCAGTACCTTGATTGTTTGAAAATCTAGCAGTACTTTGAGAAGGTACTGCTTGAGAAACTTTTGGCTTAATCAGTACCTTGAAAATTATTTGAAGGTACTGGAGGTTTTGAAAAAGGTCTTCTCTGGTGAGGGTACCTATGGTCTTGTGAGAAGTTGCTATGGTTAACCCTATGTGAATGACTCCAAACTGGTCTAGTCTCCCTTGGTTTTTGGTTGGCAGTTCTGTTCTTTGGGAATTTGCTTAGGTACTCTGAGTGAAAGTCATAGTGCTTAATCAAATTATCAGGACTGTAACAAACAAAACACAATTTTTGGCCCATACTCCCAAAATTTCTTCCTTGAGTTCTATGACCAAACCTAACCTGACTTTTTGGTGAATTATGAAAATTATTTTGACCAAAATTATCCCAAAAAGGTATAGCAGTATTTTGAAAAGATTTTCTTGAAGGTACTGCTGAAGGTGTAGCAGTACTTTGAGTTGAAGGTACTGCCTGACTTAAAGCATTATCATCCTTAGGTTTCTCAATTGTTTCTTTTGGAGTTTCAGATCTAGATTGACTAGTAAGCCTTTTCCTAAACTCTAAGTTGTCTATTCCAAAATGAGAAACATTTGTCCTAAGTGGTTGAAAACTACCAGTGGGACGAGGGACTTCATGATAACCTTTGTCTTTCTTAAAATCAGGAGGTGTTTGACTAATTGACTCCTCATTACTGGATGTGTCTACATAGTTAATGAGTTCATCATCACTAGTTGTTATATCTTCAAAATCAAGATCATCCTTAACACTAGGTGGATTTTCTTCTGTGCTACTAAAGTCCAT
>BPTQ01000003.1:190039018-190060184 GCA_019973895.1 Chrysanthemum seticuspe
TTTAGGTTTGGGAAAACACAGTAATTTGGTGAAGTGGCAGGGACAGAAAGAGAGGAGTGGGTAAAAAATTTTTGGGATCTTTGACTTTTTTTTTATACTTTGGGATTTATTAACTCCCCCAAATATTTCCCTCCCACCTCACAGCTAGTGAGGTTAATACCAGATCTTATAAAATCGAGCATCTGAACATCAATAAATGCAACAAAACATCAATTAATCAATCACTCATCGCATCTAATCAAATTACATTGTGGCACCTCCTTCCTGCCCAGAAATGGGTGATATAGGGACTAGGTGTCCGGCAGTCCTCCAGCAAATCAAACATTGATATTTATGGGAAGGGTGATTCCCTTCCCACAACGAAGAACCTTAGATTGGAAAGTGTAAAACATAATGTTGAGAGAAAGTTCTTGTAGGAGAGAGAGGATGTTCTTGAAAGAGAGTTGTAATACAAAATGTGAAAGGTTAGATTCCAAGAAGCAACACCCTTCCCTTAGTGGGAAGGGTATTTATAGTTACAAACTAAACGACCTCCTGACGGCCTGTGGATCAGGGATATAGTGGGTAAAGACCCGTCCTTCCTCCACGGTGTTACATTAAACTAATCTACGCTACTCACTAACTAATTAACTACAAAACAACGTAAATAACTACAAGTCTACGAGCTAAAATATTCTAGACCATAATTGGAGTGATCGACACTCCACCCTCCCTTTATAAACCCCCTCAATTATTTAGGGTTTCATATTTTTTTTTCAGTTTCTAGGGTTTTTAAAAAATGGGTGAGGAGAGAAAGACAGGGACGGTGAAGTGGTTTAATGACACAAAAGGGTTTGGATTTATAACGCCAGACGATGGAACTAAAGATATGTCGTTTTAATTTTAAAATAGTTTAGGGTTTTACGTAATGAAAAGACTATCCAAGCATCGGGGTTTTAGTTATGTATTAATAGTTGCAACAAAGTGTAATTTTGTAAATATTACTTTTGCCGGGGACATGTCTTCGGGGAAAGTTTTGGAGGGAATTTTCTCGGGAACAATTAGCATTCTTTTGACTTTGGTCAAATTTTGGTAAAAGTGAAATACACTTTCGGCGGGGACAAGTCCCCGGAGAAAAGTTACGTTGAATTTTGACTATCCGGTCAAACTTTGTTAAAAATCCAACGTACTTTCGTCGGGGACTTGTCCCCGGCGAAAATGTTCGTTGAATTTTTCCTAACCGGTCAGTGTATTCATGTGCCACGTCAGATTTTATTTTGTCGTTTAGTGACTTTCGCCGGGGACACTTAGTCCTCGTCGAAAGTCTCCTCGCCTCTCCATCCGATTGTTGTAGTGAACTGACAGAAATACGGAACTGAAACTCATAAAAAACAGTGTTTTACTGAAAAGTAAGGGGATAAAAAGAATCTTTGACTTTTACCCCTTGATGTGACATAAAAAGAGGTTCCTATAACAAAGGGAATTGATTTGCACACTTTCAAAAATGATTGAGACACTTTATTTGTGTATCAAATACTTGTACGGTATTAATATTGTGCTTCAACTTTTTTACATATGAGTGTCCCAATAACATTTTGAAATGTGCAAATCATCTCCCTATCACAAACCCACTTCCAATTTTGCTTCACATACTTCAGCTACCATATCATGTTTCAGAAAACAGTACTCAATGGCTTTAACTGTACACCAAGGATCCATAATAATCGCTAAAAAGAAGATTTTACAATACTCATCCAAATAATTTTCATATTTTGTCTTCATATATTTTCCCATTTTTCTTATGATAGGATCTAAACTGTGTATTGGTTGTTCAATATTAGACTCAATTTTGTATACACTGAAAACATATAAGTTGGAAATAAGATAAGAGTTATCTGAAAACAATGTTGTGATCTCATACAAAATTTTAAGAAACTTAATTGATATCCATAATCCTTATCCATTTGTCTTATCATGGAAAACTCTCATAATTTATATCAACTAGATCCAAAGGTGTATACGCATTCTGATAAGCTAATGCACACTCAAGCATCATGTAAGTCGAATTCCATCTCGTTTGAGAACGTTCATTTTACACATATATTTAGTCGTGTTACTGGTCGTTTATATATGTTACGTTATCGTTTCTTGTGAACTTTTTATACTTAAATGGTATGAAAATATGTTTCAGGTTCACTTGGATATCGATTGTGGAAAGAAGAATATGAATGAAGCTTTTATTAAATAATGCATGCATCGGTCTTAAGTGTAAAATATGCTAAGTGTTGAAAGATCAAGACCAACAAAGTGCTCCAGTTTTACTCTCAAGTGCGATGCACAAGTTAACCCTTGTTAAAGCTCATGTCCAAACACCCGTGAAGCAAAGTATGCAAGTTTTACTTTATAATACGTCGCACTTCTTTGTAATTATGAAACTTAAGCGCCAAACAAAAGGTGAAGTACGCTGGTCTAGTGGAATAGTAAGAAGCAAGCTA
This sequence comes from Chrysanthemum seticuspe, assembly GCA_019973895.1. Classification (NCBI taxonomy): domain Eukaryota; kingdom Viridiplantae; phylum Streptophyta; class Magnoliopsida; order Asterales; family Asteraceae; genus Chrysanthemum; species Chrysanthemum seticuspe. The sequence goes on from BPTQ01000003.1 coordinate 190,041,493, forward strand.
CATTGTCTAAATCTTCAGCCGAGGTTGAATATAGATCAATGCTTTCTGCTACTTGTGAAGTTATGTGGACTGTTAAGATCTTAAAAGATCTGGGTGTTTCTGAGAGTTTTTTACTAGTTGAGTTACACTGTGATAATAAATCTGCTATACATATTGCTGCTAACCCAGTTATGCATGAGAAAACAAAGCATTTTGATATTGATGTGCATTTGGTCAGAGAAAAGGTAGCATCTAGTTTGGTCAAAACTGTTAAGGTTGATTCAAAAGATCAAACTACAGATGTCTTAACAAAGGCTCTTGGTTATGTGCAACATGGTGTGATGGTTAAAAAAACGAACGTGGTTAATATCTTTGCTTCATCAGTTTGAGGGGCGGAGGGGGGGGCGAGAGTTAAAAGTATAACATCTTCTTTGCAAACTTACGAATCTTCAGAGGTTAAAGGTGTAATTGTTTTATTACTATTTTGTCTAACCAATAACTTTTGGCTGTGTTTGTTAGTTTGGTATATGTGCAGGGTTAAGAGTGTAAAGTTGCAATATATAGACTCCTCTTCTTAACTAGGGTTTCATTATTTCTCTCACAACTTCACATACGATTTTGGTTTTCTCTCTCAAGTTTTTATCTGGGTTTCACCTCTGATTGTCAATACAGTTTGACTAGTGTTTAGTGGTTCGTTTATAGTTTTTAGTATTGTGACATGTGAGGATGGGAGGGTGGAATGGAGGTGGCGCGTAAGGCTCAAGTCACTCGATGAGAGCTCACCTCCACTTCGTCCAGTGTTATATATGAATTACACATTGACGCTTTGTAGTATCCTACATCGCGACTTAGTGGAGGCTCGTTCTTACTTGGTGTGACGCCTCCATTCCTTTATTCATATCTCACATCCATTGGAGAGACTGGTTAAGCTCTTGGCACGTTTCTAAAGAGAAAATTCATCGTATGTATGTCATCATCGCGACTTCCTTATGGTGGATTTGGTGGTTTTGTAATAGTGTCACTTTTAACTCTACTCTATGAGGAAAAGTGACATCTTTTTCTTAGTTTAAGTATAAAGGTCGTATGTTTTACAGTTGGACTGATATGTTTAAATCTTCCCTGTAATTACTAATTGCTAGCTTCTTGCTAGTTTTCTTTAATTGAAATGCCGCCGTTAAAAAAAAGTTTGTAGTGTCAACATTCAAATTTTTAAAACTTATATATCTATGGGATTACACAGATGTGGATGTTAAATTCAAATGTTTATATTCAGATGTGAATGTTTACATTCAAATTTTAATACTTAATCACATTCAAATGGGACGAAAAAGTAGATTGCTACCCTTAGCTGTTTTAGTTGTTTTTTGAGCTTATAAACAATGCCCACGCGGCAGCGCGGGTAAGCAAAACCTCATTAGTAACTAGGGATGACAACGGGGCGGGGAATGTCGGGGATTGTATTTACCATCCCCATCCCCGTTTTCACTCTCCATCCTCATCCCCGTCCCCATCCCCATCGGGGAATTGCTTTAAATCCCCATCCCCGCCCCCAATGGGGATCGGGGATCCCCGTGAGGATTCGGGGATTTTCAATCCTTATGAACTAACATTAATTTTCCACCAACTCATCAAAAATATAAAGAATTTTAACTCAAATTGTTTCAAGAAACGTGCGTACATCACACATAGTTGGATTCATTATGATTTCAATTCAACTTTAAAGCATCCTCAACATTGTAACATAACATATAATATAAAAACAAGACTAAAATACACCGTTGGTCCCTAAACTTGGCAAAACGCATCGTGATGGGACAAAACTCGGCTCTATCATCGCCAGCGGTCCAAACCTTGGCCTTTAAATGCCAAAATCGTCCCTTGACTAGGATTGGCATAGTCAAACATAATTTTCTGGATTTCCTTCGAGGGTATAATAGACCATTCACATTTTTGACCCAACCTAGTTAAAATGTAACCCAACCTTCAACCATGTACGTATGCTACGACCAACATTGAACCCTAAAATACAATCAACACACATTCTACCCAAAGCAAAAAGAAACAATAATGGCACAAAACGATAAGGGGAAGGCTTTGTTGAGTTCGTTGACGAAAGCAGACTACCCAAATGAAAAGGTTTGGGGTGTTAAGAAGGAGAAGGAAGAGGCTGACATCTTGTTATCAAAGTTTCACGATTTGGGAGAAAGGATTAAAAATCTGGAAATATTGTTTAAATATCTTAACGAAAGGAAGAAAAAGAAGGAAAACGATGATAGGGAGAGTTGTGCGTCTAGCTAAGTGTATGTTTAGATGATAGTAAACATTTGTAGTTCTTGAGAACATGAAATCGATGAATAAAAAATTGGGTTCTTATTTAAGTAGTTGTGTTTGAAATCGTTTTGCATTTCTTAATATGTTTGACTTACCCAAGTCATACCACAATAGTAAGTTACAATTTGTTGGCTTTCATAAGTTTGTTTGACTTTGGTAAGTCAAAATTCAAGATGTTACAATACACCATTGTCAATACATTGTTGTTTACTGCTAAAGCGTTTGCATTTTCAACCCGTGTTTTTAAACCACTGCCTCTAATTTTGCTGATACGGGGGTGTTTGGTTTTGCTGTAACAACTTTTGCTGATAAAATGGGCTGTTTGGTTTAACTGATACAAGGGGATGTTTGTTGATACATTATGATTTAGTACTAAAGTATTTGCATTTTCACCACATCTTTTTAAACCATTGCCTTTGCTTTTGCTGATACAAGGGGGTGTTTGGTTTTGCTGATACAAGGACCTGTTTAGTTTTGCTGATATAAGGGGATGCTTGGTTTTGTTGATACTAATTATACTAAAATACACCCAATATCACAATACAAGAACAGATTAAACAACACATAACCCAAATGATATTTTATCATTAATAAAGTTTGTTAAACATCATAACCAACTACATCAAATCTAATTTACATACCCTTTTTAGCAACCTATATTCCCAAAACTATCACCCAAAAGACCACCTTTATCTACCCTATGGAAAACCCAAAATTCAGGCATTATGTTCAGCCATTTTCTTAACAAACTCTTGGTTGAACCGAATACATTCATCTGTTTGACCAACAATCTGTATGAGTTGGGCAAGTTGCTTTGTTTGCCTCGACTGGATTTTGGTCAGCGCATCCACACAGTCAAGCGCAATTCCACGAGGTCCCAGAGCTTGATTCTCTTTTATCAGCTCCATACGCTTGATGATTCCTGTCTTCAGATGCTGAATGCACTGAAGAACTAGCTTCTTCAGAATCCCTTCTTGCGTAGCCTCTTGTTCAAACCAGATAGCCATATGATCATTCAAATTTGGTGAATCAGCAACCTCCATGAGTTCGTTTAAAATGGGGAAATCTGCCATTGGAAAATTGTTTGTGTGTGGAAAAAGTGGTAGATGAGTTTATCGTTTGGTGTGCACTAGTTAATATCGTCTCCGGTAAGAGACGGTCAAGGGTCTAATAGTTACTTATTTTTCACACTCGGTCCCTGAATTTGTCTTGGTTGTCGTTGTCATACTTAAAACTCCCGCCCAATAATCACTTTAGAATACACAATTGGTCCCTCAAGTTGCCAACTTACGTAAAACCATTAGAAGTTTGACTTTGTTAAGTCAAACTTCTATAACATATCAAATTATCAATTAGCTCCAAAACAAATATTGAGTAATGGTTTTGCAATATTGACTTTACAAAGTCAAATATTGAGTAATGGTTTTGCAATTTTGACTTTACATAGTCAAAATGCAAAGACACAATACAGTCATAAGACAACCTTAGATCTGGGACAAGCCCACACATATCTAGAAGAAGTTGTAGCATATCTTCATACCAAAACAGCACCATAAGAATCAATCAGAATGAAGAAACTCCACATTCCTAAACACTCGTTAATACCATTCTATATACTATTGAACATTCCACTAGCCATCCTTATCATCAAACTTCAAATACCATTCTGCCTTTTGCACTTAAATTTCCAAAGGTTTTCAATCCTTCTGACATTACGACTCTCCTTGACAGTTAACCCATTCACCATTTTCAAGTATTGACTAACTAAAGTAAACTGGAAATGCAGTTTTACTTGCTACAATCAAACTAAAATGCTAAATGAAAGTTTGACATTCGAATGTCAAACATTCATCACCTACAATACGCACAAACAACAACATATGAACAATCTAATTTTAAGCAAACCATATAAACAATTACTGTACCAAATTACCAAAACTATTTTGCAAAATTAAATGTCATAGGGTATTCAACCCAAACATAAACTACAACCACTCAAAGAAATCTACCACGGCTGTGGGGGAAGCTCGGTGGAGTTTCAACAGCGTCCTAGCCAACTCCCAGTTGTTCCTGGTATTTTCATTCCCATCATGACTCCTATCGCTTTGCCTGATATTGATTGTCTTTAGCGACCGGGAACACGCAAGTATACACTTTATTAAAGTTATTTCATGCTCTGTTCTAGGAAAAGCTCGAAACACCACCGTCTGTAGCTGGCCATGGCTCAATGTGTTTCTGTCTACAACAGTGGAATTTTTTTGCAAAGGTAGATCACTAAGCGTGTTTGCAGCCTGAAAAATCAAATAGTGTTGAGATACACAAATGATAACGCTACACGCGTCGTTCGGGGTCAAGGAAACTTCCTTTTCTTCGAGCAAGTTTTATAACACCCTAGGCAGTGAACCTAATCGTTGTAGTGTAGTAATTAGGGTAAGCCACGGGTATTGATATCGTTCTCTAGGGGAATAGGAATGCTAGTGAGAAGTTACTACGCTAAGGTTGAGGTTGAGGAAGATTATTTTTTTATCTTTTTATGTTTTTTAGAAAATGAAAAGGTACGAATTTCGGGTATTGGATTTGGGGGGTTTGGTATTGCTACCGATTACTCTACTATTATCTAATTATCTAAGCTAAGGTTGTGATAGTCTATGTCTAATTTGATGTGTACTCGTATGATAGTTTAAAGATGTGTTTACTTAGGTTTTACTACTCCTTAATTATCTCCTATTGATGGTTGATTTGTCACGTCCTTATTCCTAGTTGCGTTGTGATTCTAAGGCTATAGGGCGTGCTTATTTCCCTAACTCTTTGAAACTACCAAAGGGTCTTGTTTACAAATCCTCTAGTGATTTATAGACGCCTACTCTACGGTTGTCCTTGAATACTTTATCCTACAATTACCTAGATAATTATATTCTAAAGTTCACAAAGAAATTTCAAGCATTAAGTACACAACGAATAATCTAGCGCACTCTAGATCATTAGTCAACTAAGATAAGTATCAACCAATCAATATTCAATAACTAAGTTTCATATTCCCTAAGCAAACACACAAATAAATTAGCCGGACATGGAGAACATGCAAGCATACACACAAATAATCAAAGACATAATTAAATTAATGAAGTAAATACTTAGCTTGATGTATAATAGGGTTTAGAACCCTAAAATACTGCACAAGAAAGCCTTGGTTCGGTTTTAGGTTTTTACTCCAAAAGACTACACACCAAAAACTGAAAAATTCGGATTCTATATATAAGATTACATCTGCGACGGCGTCACCTTATGTTTCGTGACGCCGTCGTGTCGCCGTCATTAGGGTTTCGTCTTGGCCACGTAAACCTTTCGACGGCGTCACCTTATGACTGTGACGCCGTCCCCTTCAGCTCTGACGTCGTCTTGGCTGCATCTAGGCCGTCTGAGTAGCGACGGCCTATTCCTTTAGAACCTGACGTCGTCCCTTGAAAACATGCAATTTTTCCTCTGAGCCGTCGCAACATTCCTTCCCGACGGCGTCGCAGATATGCAGTGACGCCGTCGCCTTATGTTTCAGCAGCTTTGAGGGTCTCGATTCTGACTTTGGCCATTTTCTTCGTATATTCGCGCCTTTTCGTCCAAATAAGCATCATTCCAGCATTTTGCCTTCAAGAGACCTAAAAAGTGAAAAGGAACGATATTAAGCAATAACGGATACAAAAGTGATCGAATAAGGGCTTAAATGACCCCTCAAAAAGGTACCTTTTAAAACCTTATCAAATATCCCTACACTTGGTATTTGCTTGTCCTCAAGCAAATGTGCTTTTAGCCAATTAATTTATAAGTTAGGGGTCATGAAGCATCCATTCAAAACGGTCCACAACACATATAAGCCCCGCAAAAGTCATAACAAGCACGGAAATTACATACTAGCACCTCACATGGGGTGTTTGGATACTCACATCTCTCTCGGGTGTATATAAGGAATATAACAAATCGGAAATGGAAGATAAACACTCATTAACCGGTCCTAGTACATAGATTACCATAGGCTTGAGAATAGATCAAACCTCCATCGCTTTGGCGTAAGCACCTAGGAAAGACTATCAAAGAGGTCTTTAAAGGGTTGTAACGTTAGGCTTACGGTAAGGAAATAAGGGTTTGGTGGGATAGGCTATATAGTGGTGGATAGTCAAAAATCTCTATGTTGCAAGTATACGAAGAATGGCGTTGCTAAGTCAAGACTCGACACTCTAAAACTCTAGGCAACGAAAATAAACAAACATAATTTAAAAGATAGATGTAGGATGGTAGCCCGTATGGTTGGTTTTTTTTTTTTTTTTTTTTTTTTTTTTTTTTCTATTTTTTTTTTATTTTTTTTTTTTTTTTTTTTTTTTTTTTTTAATCATACACTTTTACTCTACCATCCTCTACGGTACATCAAAATGATAGGGATTTATAGACACATCCCTACACTTGAGTTTTTATTACTCTAACACTAATTTGACCCGAATTGAAAAGATCAAAACACTTGGAGTACATTATTATGCAAACAAAGGGAATTTGAGTTTAACGTTCTCTTTCCTATGTTTCATAAACTTTAACTTTTCCCATGAATCCCAATCATCCCAAAACTGTATACAAAGGATATGACTCGACTTAGCAACTCATGCAAGCAACCAGATAATTGAACTAAGGGTTTTGGGTGATAACATAAATTTGCACTAAAAGTGAGTGCAATAAAGGTAGGCTAAGGCGATTTGGGTGTATATTTGGGGGTGGGGTGTAAACAATGCTCTTCATTGATATTCCGGAAAGACCGAAACATCACGAGAACCACGAAAAGGATAGGCTCTGAGGGGTTAACTAGGGGTATCGTGTACTAAAGATGAGTACAACGCAAAGGGTGTGGGGGAATTACTCAACCGATATGGAAGAAGTAATTATATTACGGGTATCAAACAAGGGTTATCCTAATGCCTCTTATCATTTAGTTATTCCTAACTACACAAGTGTAGTCTCACTAGCGATCTCGGAATGCATCACAAAACAAGTTCTAGAATCTAATATACTACCGGTTCACACTCTAAGCATTAAAGATGAATGCTTTAATTCCTACTAATCTAAGGGCGATCCTCACATTTTGGGTGGAATTTAGGTGGTAAGGGTTTTTTTTGTGCTAGTCATGCAACTTCCTATCCATGAGACGCTTTTGTTAAGACTAATGGCCCACTCTTATACGTCATGAAAAAATTTTAAATTTGGCTAAAATTACCCTAACCTACATTTTCTCATGGTTTATTACACAAATACACTTGGACAAAGCAAACAGTCAAGGATAAGCATAGTTTCAAAGTTCCCGTTTATTTTCCCTCCCTACACTTAAACTGAACATTGTCCCCAATGTTCCCCGAAAGTATCAAAGTTATGATAATAGAAGGTAATTAAAAACGAAAGAAACTAATACTCCCCTGATTAGCTCGGTAGGATCCGTAAAAAGTGGTGGTTAAATCTTTTCCAAGAAGAGTTTTTGCGTGAAAGGCTCCTTCCAAACTTGTGTAACTTCTTCTTGACAAACTAAACCTGCACACTAGAAGAAAACAAACGAAACCTTCGCGTAAAATCGGCGGTAATAATATACATAAGACTCGATTTAAACTAGGATATAATGCTTGTGGAATGGATGTTTACAGAATTTATTTTGAAAATTAAGATCTGGAAAATTCCAAAATTTTACAAGTAGCTCAGAAAACGAGAAAAAGTAAGCTGAAGTTTTTATTCCTTCCTGACGCCGTCAGGTTGCAATCCTGACGCCGTCAGGTTATCCTGACAAAAACTGGTCTGCGATTTTCTGGAAAAAATTCTGGAAAATTTGCATCTTTAAAATCTGGAAAAACTTCTGCAAAAACATCCATTATGACTCGATACAAGCATTTGACTCGAACAAACAAACATATATATCTTTTAGTTAATTGTTATTCTCATGTTCACGTTTCTTATGAAAACGTGTGTAATCCTCCCTACACTTATCCTTTATGTAAAATACCTTTATATGTAATTAAGACGAGGTTAAAAACAAAATAAAGCATTTTTACAAATTTCAAACATGAGGACAAACAATTAATAAAAGATATATGACACTAACAAGCAAACAATTAAGCATGGGTTGCCTCCCACGAAGCGCTTTTCTTTATTTAAGAGTCTTGTAGCTAGACTCGTAGTCCTACCCCTACGTTTTTGCATCACCGCCCTCTTCTTCTAAAACAATGTCCTCATCGTTCATCATTTCAATATTATCCAATTGATAATGCTTCACCCGTTGTCCATTAACAGTGAATTCTCTTCCCTCATGGTCTAGTAACACCACCTCCCCATTGCTCATCTGCTTTCTTACTGAAAAGGGCCCATACCATCTGGATTTGAGTTTTCCCGGAAATAATCTTAGTCTTGAGTTATACAAGAGCACCTTATCTCCTTCCAAAAACTCTTTAGGATTCTTTATTCGTTGATCATGCCATCTTTTTGCCCTTTCTTTGTAGGTGATTGATGATTCGTATGCTTCCAGCCTCAGTTCATCCAATTCTTGGAGTTGTAAGAACCGATTTGACCCTGCTTCAGAATAATCCATATTGCAGGCCTTAATTGCCCAATATGCTTTTTGCTCCAGTTCGATGGGGAGGTGGCATGCCTTTCCGTAAACCAAGCGAAAAGGGGTTGTTCCAATAGGTGTTTTGTAAGCAGTTCTGAATGCCCAGAGTGCCTCATCTAGCTTGAATGCCCAGTCCTTCCTATTCTGGTGGACCGTCTTTTCAAGTATTCGTTTTAATGCCCTATTTGTGTTTTCTACTTGCCCATTTGTCTGAGGGTGATATGCAGTAGAAAACCTATGTGGGACGCCATACTTCTTCATCACCTTTTCCATTTGAGCATTGCAAAAGTGAGTCCCTCTATCACTGATCAATGCTTTGGGAATCCCGAATCGTGCAAAGAGTTTTTTTAGAAAGTGGATAACTACCCTTGCATCATTAGTTCTAAGGGCTTGAGCCTCTACCCATTTGGATACATAGTCGATAGCCACGAGAATGTATTCATTTCCTCCAGAAGATGGAAAAGGTCCCATGAAGTCTATTCCCCAAACGTCAAATATTTCGCAGACTTGGATATAGTTCTGAGGTGACTCATCCCGTCGCGAGATATTTCCTGATCGTTGGCATGCATCACACGTTTGAACTAATTTCTTAACATCTCGAAAAATAGTAGGCCAATAGAATCCGGCATCAAAAACCTTTCGTACCGTGACATTCACACCATGATGTCCTCCAGATGGTCCTGCATGACATTCTTTCAGAACTCGATCAATCTCTTTACCGGCCACGCAACGTCGAATGATTTGGTCGGGACATATGCGGAAGAGGAAGGGTTCATCCCAGAAGTAATGTTTTAATGTAGTGAAGAACTTTTTTTTATCTTGCTTGGTCATGTAATTCGGCAAAACCCTACTGGAAAGGTAGTTGGCATAATCCGCATACCATGGCTCAATCTCCTTAATGGCCATCAGCCGTTCCTCGGGAAAAAAATCGCGAATCTCGGTGCGGTCTAATTCATCTCTATCAGGGTTTTCCAAACGTGATAGATGATCAGCAGCGAGATTTTCAGCTCCCTTCTTATCCCGAATTTCAATGTCGAATTCTTGAAGTAATAAGATCCACCTAATGAGCCGGGGTTTAGCATCTTGTTTTGAGAACAAGTAGCGTAAGGCGGAGTGATCGGTGAAAACGACAGTCTTAGAAAGGACGAGATATTGCCTGAACTTGTCGAAGGCAAAAACAACGGCAAGAAGTTCTTTCTCAGTGGTCGTATAATTCTCTTGTGCTACATTCATGGTTTTGCTAGCATAGTAGATTGGTTGAAAATGCTTCTCCTTCCTTTGGCTGAGCACAGCTCCGACAGCATAATCACTAGCGTCACACATGATTTCGAATGGCTGAGACCAGTCAGGGGTGACCATTATAGGTGCTTGAGTGAGATCTTTCTTTAGTCGGTTAAATGCTTCTTTGCATTCTCCAGAAAAATCAAAAGGGGCATCCTTAACAAGAAGCTGTGTCATTGGCCGGGCAATTTTCGAGAAGTCTTTAATAAACCTTCGATAAAAACCTGCGTGACCAAGAAAGCTGCGAATGGCTTTTACAGTAGTAGGATAGGGGAGTTTGGAAATCGCTTCAATTTTTGCCCTATCGACCTCAATTCCACTCCCAGAGACTTTATGCCCTAAAACAATTCCTTCTTTTACCATGAAATGACATTTCTCCCAATTCAAGACCAAATTGGTTTCCTCGCACCGTTTCAACATCTTTCTAAGGTTGGAAAGACAGATGTCGAATGAATTCCCAAATACCGAGAAATCGTCCATGAAGACTTCCATGCTGTCCTCAATCAGTTCGTGGAAAATGGCCATCATACATCGCTGAAAGGTAGCGGGTGCGTTACATAACCCGAAGGGCATTCGCTTGTAGGCAAACGTCCCGTAAGGACATGTAAATGTAGTTTTTTCCTGATCTTCAGGGGCAATGGGAATTTGGAAGTATCCTGAAAAGCCATCAAGGAAACAATAGTATTCATGCCCGGCTAACCTTTCGAGCATTTGGTCGATGAATGGTAGGGGAAAATGATCTTTTCGAGTAGCATCATTCAACTTTCTGTAGTCAATACAGACACGCCATCCAGTAACTGTTCTTTGCGGCACCAACTCGCCCTTCTCATTTTTTACAACCGTCATTCCTCCCTTTTTTGGAACCACTTGGACCGGGCTGACCCATGGGCTATCTGATATGGGGTAGATGAGACCTGCGTCTAGAAGCTTAATGACCTCTTTTTTCACTACTTCCTTGATGTTAGGGTTTACCCGTCTTTGTGGTTGAACGGTTGGTTTGTAATTTTCCTCCATGAGGATTTTGTGAGTACAGAATGTAGAATCAATTCCCTTGATGTCGGCAACACTCCATGCAATCACCCCTTTGTATTCTTTTAAGACTTCTAAGAGCTTCTCTTTCTGACTAGTGGTTAGCGAAGAGCTTATGATGACAGGAAGTTGGTCTTCTCCTTGAAGGAAGGCGTATTCCAGGTGACTCGGGAGATCTTTTAGTTCCAGGGTAGGGGGTTCTTTGATTGATGGTTTTAGCTTGTTTTCCTGTTTCTGAAGCTCAATAGGTTCAATTTCATCCTGACGCGGATAAAAAGAAACAGCTCCGACCATTTCTATTTCTTGGTTGTTGTATATTTCGTTGTTATCATTATTCATGAATTCGTTTAATAGATGCTCATCAATGCAGCCATCTATGTCATCAACAAATTCATCAACTTCCTCAACTAAATATACCGGATGACCGCAGGAGGAGGAATGCCTCATAGAATCCTTAATGTCAAAGGTTAAGCTTTCTGACCCCACTCGTAAAGTGAGTTTACCATCATGAACATCAATGATGGCACGAGCTGTAGCTAAGAAAGGTCTGCCAAGGATTATTGGGACAGAGTTATCTTCCTCCATTTCTAAAATTACGAAATCGACTGGGAACTTGAATTCTCCTACCCTTACAAGAACATTCTCACAAACTCCAATGGGATATTTGATTGATCGATCAGCCAATTGGATGCTCATCCTAGTGGGTTTCAGTCCTGGATATCCGAGTTTAAGAAACATGGAGTGAGGCATTAGGTTAATGCTTGCCCCAAGATCAGCCAAGGCGTTTTTCATCAAGAGTGCCCCTATAGAGCAAGGAATGGTAAAGCTGCCCGGATCTTCCTTCTTCTTGGGCAGGCTTTTCTGGATGATAGTCGAACATTCTTCTCCTAATGATATCAACCCTTCAAGCTTCTTCCGATTAGATATCAATTTCTTGAAGTATTTACTATGTTTAGGGATGTGATAAAATACATCGAGGAGTGGTATGTTGACGGATGTTTGTTTCAAATAAGACAATATTCGTTCATTGTCTTCTTCAGCCTTTTGGTTTTTTAGACGAGAGGGATAGGGAATTCGAGCGAGAGTTGGTCGTTGGGCTGGTGCTGGTGTTTGCGGCGGAGGATCATGAGGAGTTGAAAGTGGTTCAGGAATTGTCTCATTTCCTAACACGGGTCCTTGTGTGGTGGGGGTCTGGTTAGGATGTGGGGGGTCCTTGGTAGTGGTTCCTGACCGAGTGGTGATTGCGCAAGTGGGATCGTGAGGGGCTGGGCAAGATCCACCTATTCTTTCGTGAAGGTTGGTGAATTGACTTTCTAATTCAATTTGCTGCTCTCGGATAAACTCCCCAAGACCTTTTAAGAGTGTGTTCCCTTCCATGGTAAACTGCCCGAGTTCTTCTTCAAAGAGGTCACGGGTGGAGTATTCAGATCCTTCCCTTCCTTCAGTTTTCCATTCTAGATTGCCCCAAGGATCACATTCATCGTTTTGATAGAACGTGAGGAGTGAGGGGTCATCATAGATGTCATGACTAGAAAGAAGTACGCTCTCTTGGAGGGCGTCATCGCATTCATCGCTCTCGTGTGGCGCTCCACAAACGTCACATATGAGGTATGGGTTAATTAGCCTTTTTGGTTCAGGCGATCTATTGAGATAGGCTAACTTCTTTTGTGCTTTCTCGATCCGATCATCGAAGGATAGCTCTTTACTTGAGAAAGTAGAGATACTTAACGCATTCGTTGGTTTGTCCCAATGGCTGTCCTGGTATTGAATGTATTCCTCAATTTGGTTCCACCCTTCTTCCGCAGTGAGGTTCACTATTCTTCGGCCAGTTGAGAAATCAATCCCTTTTTTATCCTTCCGGGAGACATTGTCGTAAAAGATTTGAACAAGCAACCAGAGGTCGATACCGTGGTGTGGGGCTTGCTGAATAAGATCTTTATAACGACTCCAGGAGTCGGTGATAGATTCTTCATCAGTTTGATGGAAGTGCAGAATTTTGCTCCTAACTGCTGCAATTCTTCCAGGGGGAAAGAACTTTTTTGTGAACTTGGTTGAGAGTTGTTCCCATGTGAAAATAGACCTTGGAGGGAGCTTATCGAACCATTCCTTGGCTTGCCCTTGAAGAGAAAATGGGAAGAACCGGAGTCTAGATGTCTCCTTAGATGCTCCGTCGGTATAGATAGCATCAACGATTTTTAAAAACTATTTGACATGGTGGATTGGGTTTTCGTTGTGGGATCCGTGGAATTGACATGCCTTTTGGATTAACCAAATATCAGACGCATGCAATATCTCATTGACCTGTTCCGAAGGATAGACAATGGCACTGGTGAAACCAGATGCCGAGGGGGAAGAGTATTCCCCGAGGGTTTTCGTTTTAGGAGGATTTGTGGATCCGTTGGCTGGAGTGGCAGGAACTTCCTCGCCATTTTGACTCCGATCGTCAACGACGGTGGTTTCAGGGGATTGTGGGGAATGAGGTGACTCTTCATCAGACGTGACTTCATCAAAATTGATGGAAGTACCTTGATGTTCTGAATTACGGAGGGCATTTCTTCGCTTGTTAAGTTCTCTTTCTGGTTCTGCAAATGGTTCAAAAAGAGTTTTGGTGGAACTGCGGGTTCTAAGTTGCTTAAGGGGGTTGGTATGAAGACGTGGTTGTTGGTTATCACCTTCCATGGTGAAAAGTGATGGGTGTTACGAACAAAGGTCACGAAGAAGGGGGATAGACTAAGAGAAAGCTAAAAATGAGAAAAAAAAAGTTTACTTGATATGAATCAAGCAAAGAAACCTAAACGAGGTGGACTACTAACTAGCTATTCTATTCCCCGGCAGCGGCGCCAAAAACTTGATAACGCTACACGCGTCGTTCGGGGTCAAGGAAACTTCCTTTTCTTCGAGCAAGTTTTATAACACCCTAGGCAGTGAACCTAATCGTTGTAGTGTAGTAATTAGGGTAAGCCACGGGTATTGATATCGTTCTCTAGGGGAATAGGAATGCTAGTGAGAAGTTACTACGCTAAGGTTGAGGTTGAGGAAGATTATTTTTTTATCTTTTTATGTTTTTTAGAAAATGAAAAGGTACGAATTTCGGGTATTGGATTTGGGGGGTTTGGTATTGCTACCGATTACTCTACTATTATCTAATTATCTAAGCTAAGGTTGTGATAGTCTATGTCTAATTTGATGTGTACTCGTATGATAGTTTAAAGATGTGTTTACTTAGGTTTTACTACTCCTTAATTATCTCCTATTGATGGTTGATTTGTCACGTCCTTATTCCTAGTTGCGTTGTGATTCTAAGGCTATAGGGCGTGCTTATTTCCCTAACTCTTTGAAACTACCAAAGGGTCTTGTTTACAAATCCTCTAGTGATTTATAGACGCCTACTCTACGGTTGTCCTTGAATACTTTATCCTACAATTACCTAGATAATTATATTCTAAAGTTCACAAAGAAATTTCAAGCATTAAGTACACAACGAATAATCTAGCGCACTCTAGATCATTAGTCAACTAAGATAAGTATCAACCAATCAATATTCAATAACTAAGTTTCATATTCCCTAAGCAAACACACAAATAAATTAGCCGGACATGGAGAACATGCAAGCATACACACAAATAATCAAAGACATAATTAAATTAATGAAGTAAATACTTAGCTTGATGTATAATAGGGTTTAGAACCCTAAAATACTGCACAAGAAAGCCTTGGTTCGGTTTTAGGTTTTTACTCCAAAAGACTACACACCAAAAACTGAAAAATTCGGATTCTATATATAAGATTACATCTGCGACGGCGTCACCTTATGTTTCGTGACGCCGTCGTGTCGCCGTCATTAGGGTTTCGTCTTGGCCACGTAAACCTTTCGACGGCGTCACCTTATGACTGTGACGCCGTCCCCTTCAGCTCTGACGTCGTCTTGGCTGCATCTAGGCCGTCTGAGTAGCGACGGCCTATTCCTTTAGAACCTGACGTCGTCCCTTGAAAACATGCAATTTTTCCTCTGAGCCGTCGCAACATTCCTTCCCGACGGCGTCGCAGATATGCAGTGACGCCGTCGCCTTATGTTTCAGCAGCTTTGAGGGTCTCGATTCTGACTTTGGCCATTTTCTTCGTATATTCGCGCCTTTTCGTCCAAATAAGCATCATTCCAGCATTTTGCCTTCAAGAGACCTAAAAAGTGAAAAGGAACGATATTAAGCAATAACGGATACAAAAGTGATCGAATAAGGGCTTAAATGACCCCTCAAAAAGGTACCTTTTAAAACCTTATCAACAAACATGGCAATTTAGGAATGTTTATTTGATACATATGCATTACAGCATTACACTTACTCTGGTATCCAGCATTTTCAAATTCGGAGATGACCGAATCATTACAATGGTGAACGCTACCATAACACTATTTCCAAAATCGACATCAGACAACTTAAGGTTAATCAGGGATACAAAAGGCACCTTCATCCTAGGATTAGCTTCATGTATCAACTACAACAAGTTTTAAAGATTAAATTTCATTACTGTTACACATCTCTTTAACATTGTAAAATTATAAGTTGTAAAACTGAAATTGTTCTTACCGTGCAATCACCAAAATCCAATGTAAGGGTCTCAAGATTTTGAAGTCTTGTCAAGTGAAAGATATTGGATGTTGTGATTGTCGTCACAACATTATAACGACCTAATGACAAATGTAACTTCTTCAAATTCCTAAGTTTTGCAATATCCCATAGTCTCATCTCGTTTGTACTAGGACGATTCATTTTAAGAGACTCAAGTGAGGGACAACCAGCAATAAAGTCCCAAATTGTACCGCTTAGAAAATTGACATGAATCAATTCTAAGCTCAGTAGATTTGGAAAGCCATGAAAATATTCCAAAGTAGCCATAGCACAAACATGAAGTACCAGATGTTTCAACTCACTATGAGAGTAAAGTTGGGTTGGGAACGTAACTGGATCACCATACCAGTTTGTAATAATCAGCTCCTCAATTCCATGGTTAGCCAAAAACAAGAGCCACTCATGAATCTGTTCATAATGAAAGTTGTCTATTCCAATAATTGATCTTGGCTCTACAGCGAATACAAACTTTCTTATTGGACCCATAAGCCGATTTAAGAATCAAGTAACAAGCCTCCCATCAAACTCATATGTTAAATAATAAAAGACATCCTTATCAAGTATGACATCGGTGAGCAAAGTCCACTTAGACCTCCAGTTTCGCGCTAAACTAGAGGTTCTCACCGCTTCTAACAAAGGCAACCGATTCAAAATGTTAGTGATCACTTCATCTGGCATGATGCTAATACGATCGATCGACATGGCTTTGTTGGAAGTTGGGTTGGTCTTTTGACTTCTGGAAATGAGGATTTATATTCTTGATTTCGATTTTCAGTTTAACGTTTCTAGATAATGGTGTATTATGATTGGTAAAGTTGTTTGTTGGGTGGGTGTATTGGTTCCCGCGAAATTAAATGCAAGCGTATCAGGGAAGAAACGGCTAGTAGCCATACTCACAATTGGTCCCTGGGTTGAAGGTTGGGTCAAAAATGTGAATGGTCTATTATACCCTCGAAGGAAATCCAGAAAATTATGTTTGACTATGCCAATCCTGGTCAAGGGACGATTTTGGCATTTAAATGCCAAGGTTTGGACCGTTGGCGATGATAGAGCCGAGTTTTGTCCCATCACGATGCGTTTTGCCAAGTTTAAGGACCAACGGTGTATTTTAGTCTAAAAACAATATGTATCATGTGTCTATTCGGACAAAATAATAAGTAATATGTAATTGGTGCTTATGTTTTTAATTCTAAAGGTACTTGATTCTATAAATATCACATATGCATATAAATATACATGTTGATACTCATAAACATATATACATATACATATACAAGTTAATCGAGTATGGATATAACATATAAATTCTAAATACTTGTACACTAGAAAGATCGGAGTCGGGGTCGGGTTCGGGGATTTATGTTATCCCCATCCCCGCCCCATCCCCGGTTTCATATTTTGGGGATTCCCCATCCTCGTCCTCATCCCCGATCAACTCGGGGATTCTCTAATCAAAATCGGGTTTGGAGATCGGGTCTACATCGAGTACGGATTTTTTTGACATCCCTATTAGTAACATGAGTGATTTTTACTGACTTGACGTTGATTATTACAATTATGAGTGATGGAGGCGTTTACGATATAAAAAGGGAGGTGATTTGTACACTCCAACAAATGATTGGGACACTCCAAAGTATTGTGTTTGGACATTTATACCCTCACATAGATGAAATTGTAAAGATAACTGTGAGGGTATAAATGTCTAAACACAATAGTTTGGAGTGTCCCAATCATTTGTTGGAGTGTACAAATCACCTCCCATATAAAAAGGTATTGATTTGTGGATAGCTATGTTGATAAAGGAATGGATTTGAAGAATAATGTTTTTTGAATGAGATGGATGGGTATAAACATATTGCCATCATCACTTCAGTTACCTTCTTTACCAAAACAAATATCTACTACACAACCAATACACCTTTTCACTTAATGATTTGTTTTCCTGTTACAACAAGCTAAACTTTTTTTCTTCTTTTAGATAAGTTTTTTTACTATCATCTACAATTCTACATGCAAGTGTCCTTTCGTATTGTTGCTCATATAGAATAAAAAGAGGGCACTAAGTTCTTACAAGAATCCATAAAGTGGGGTTTTGTGTGTATGAACAAAAGCATAATGACAAATAATCTACGATCATAAAATGTTTTATCATAACACTTCACGTGGTCTAATAAATGGTTTTATACTTTTATGTGTGATTATACTTGTATGATGGGATTAATCCGTTATATTAATGGCATTGTAATACAGCTAGTTTATGCAGATACGCAATGCATTTTTTGTTATGTTGTTCGGAGTACTAAATTAGATTAAAATTGAGCAATGCCTTTTTATATAAAATGTTATTTTGTAAACAACTATTTTTTGAAGTTTTGTTAATAACAGTTCTTGAATGAAGGTAGATAAAATTTCTTTTTGCCAATTCTACGATATATATATATGTTTTATGTTTATAAAACAAACATGCAAAACTTCTACATTTTTCAGAACCAAAAACTTGATTGCTTCCATATGATTGAATCGGATTGAATATATAGTTGCATATAGACGAACACCCCAACATTTTTTGGTATAAAGACGTAAAAGGTATTTAATAGATGCCGTTCTTGATCTTGGCCCAAACCTGATTGGGTTGCCCTGCGTATGGAGTTGAAATTAGGACATATCTATTTTGGTTAGATAAAGAGTCAAATCAACTTTAAAAATGTAAGGTAGAAAACAATTGTTCCCACATTCACAAGTCCTGCTATTTGACAATGACACAACGGACCAGCCAATGATTATTCTTTTTCAATGTTTATGTTAAAATCCTTTGGAAA
>BPTQ01000003.1:190060829-190075524 GCA_019973895.1 Chrysanthemum seticuspe
CAAACGAGCAAACTTACAAAATTACAAACTATCTAACAAACAAACGAACGAACTATTAAGGCCGTAGCAGTTGTAGTTCAAAAACCGCGGCGACGGCCCCTGAACACAAACATAAGAACACAAACGAACGAACAAACTTACGATTTAACGAGAACGAGTACTTTTTTTTTTTTTTTTTTTTTTACAGAACTCACAACCGGATCCGGTTACGGGTAGTGACCGAACGGTTGGAGTGGTTTGGGTGTTTTTGGTGGGTTTTTTCGCAAACGTTTTTCGAGCAACTTAGAAAGCAATCATTGAAATGAGCATTTTAGAACACATGAAACGAAATCCCAACATCAAAAACATGATTTTGATGCAAAGATCATTTGAGCAATTATGAGAAATTAGAGATTTTGGAAAAAGACAAGCATTCAAGCAATCTTCATGAGCAAACATCAAGAGCAATCAAACAAGAGCAAAGAAACAATCATTCATGAGCAAGAGCAATTTAGCATTCAAACAAGCAAGCAAACACAAGAATACAAACACAAGTCCCCGGCAGCGGCGCCAAAAACTTGATGTTGACGATGCCGGAATTATCAAGCAAGCAAACAAACAATCTATCAAACATTAAAACATTCAAACGAGCAAACAAGTGCAAAACAAGTCCCCGGCAGCGGCGCCAAAAACTTGATGTGCTTCATCGGGGTTTTAAATTTGTAACAAGAATTACCGATTAACTAGGAACACATTCGGGCAAGTATACCCTAGTCAAGTTGTAGTATAGTATATGGTAAATCAAGGTCTTCCCAAGAGACTTGGTTGCACTACAAGTGTCGTTTGTTTGTTTAAGCAAGTAACAAGTAACAAGTTGATGGTTATGATTGTCACGGATCAAACCAACAAGAAAAGCATTATAAGAACAAGTAACAAGTTGATGGTTATGATTGTCACGGATCAAACCAACAAGAAAAGCAATATAAGAACAAGCAAGTATCAAGACATTCATCATTATTCCAATCAAACACAAAATCTCAATAATCATATCAATAACAAACATCTTTAAATAGAAAAGTAACAAGGTTTACCCAAAGTATGAATTACAATAGGCAAAGATGAAGGATTATAGCACTCCTTCAAGCCTCCAATCAACTACAATAGTTCTACCAAGCCGGAAAATAATGTCCAAACGCCTTCGACAACCCTTGAGCACACTACACGAATTTGGCAGAGGTTTGTGGTCTTTTGGGGAAGATAAGTTGGTGGATAATTGGTGGAAATTCGTCCTTAAGGGTGGAGGCTTGAATTTCACACAAGTTGGGATAGGATAGTTGGTGGAAACTCGTCCTTAAGGGTGGAGGCTTGAGTTTCACACCTTTGGGGTGAAGATATCGAGAGTGGTTGTGTTCTCTCTAGGTGGAAATTCGTCCTTAAGGGTGGAGGCTTGAATTTCACACCTTTGGTGAAGGTATTGGGAGTGGTTGTGTTCTCTCAAGTTATGTTTGCTCTCTAGGGTGGAAATTCGTCCTTAAGGGTGGAGGCTTGAATTTCACACCTAGAGAGGAGTGGTGGATGAAAGGGTATGAGAAAGGATGGAGAAGGGATGATGAAATGAGGTGCCAAATGGGTTCTATTTATACTACTACCAAGGCTTAGGGTATCAAAAGTATTTCTTGGAGGGCCAAGGAGCGTGGAAGGGGACTAGACACATGTAGGACAGGGACTAGAATCATTTGGAACACGTTGACCTTTGGAACATTAGTGATGGGAAAAATGGCTGAACAGGACTCCAACCGATCGTTGGGCTCAACCGAATCGGTTGGTCTTCTTGACAGCTCCCAACGAATCGGTTACGGGGCTTCGACCGATCGGTTGGAGCAAAATCACAAAAAGTCATAAGCGGCAAAGTTGTAGATCTTTCTCTTAGCTTTCCGTGGCCGCGAACGGGGGGTCAAACGGAGTCCGTATGCAAAAGTTATGGCCAAAATGGTGAAGGTGTGTCGGGAACAACGAGTCTTCCAATATGTCTTCGATTAAGCTTCTTTTCTTCATTTCTTTCTCGTTTCCCTTCTTGAACTTTATTCTTGAGTCTTTGGACCACTAACTTGATGACTTTATCTTCTCGAATATACTCCACAAGTCCTGCTTTTGTCGGGAATTCTTCGTATTTGGAGAAATCTTCGTGTTTTACTTCTTTTTCCGTCTTTTTCTCCACTTTCCTGTACTTGGCTACAAATGAACTAGCAAACGCACTTTTGTACGATTAAGCATCAAAAGCATATGATTATAACCAAATAACACACATAAAAGCACGGATAACGCTACTAAAAACATGCACAATTTGAGCGTTATCAAGATTATATGATGCTGAGACAGAAGCTTATAAGAAGGATGTTGCAAGTATTAAAGATTATAAAGATGAAGTTACTTGGACTGAAGCAGAAAGAAAGAAAAGTTTAAAAAGAAAAAGGAAATCTGATGTTGAAGATAAACAGTTTTCAAAGAAAGAAAAAGTTGAGTTAAGATCTGAAACTAAGGATGAATTAAGAAATTATCTCAGAATAGTAGACTTTGAATATTCCAGAGAAGATGCTGACATGAAGATGAACAGATTTCAGATTACTACTTTTGAAGTTGTGGAATCTAAAGAAGGAAGCTACCTGATGTTTCATAGAGAAGATGAAAGCTTCAGAGTGTTCAACAGACTATGGGATTTATTGCATATCATAGATAGAGTGGATCTATTCTATTTATATCGTGTGGTGAAATAGTATTTTGAACATCATCCTTTAGAAGGAATTGGTTTAGTTTTACTAGGAGATCTCACAACTGCATGGGAAACTGATGAACAAAGCAATGATGAAATTTGGAAGAATCAAGAGAGCTGGGAAATAGTTTGGTGGAGATTCTTTGAAGAATCTGGAGTTCATGTTCTAGAGTTGGAAAATGGCATAATGATTCATATGTTTGCTGATAGAAGATATCCTCTTTCAGTCGATCTTATGAGGAGGATGCTAGAGCATGGAATGGAGGTTGAAGATGACAATGAAATTGCTTGTATGGTCATCAATTTGTTTATCAACTGGACTACTATTGCAGAAGATAATGAATAACTGGTATAAGACTTAATTGAATAAATTATTTTTGATAAATCAGTACTTTATTCAAAGTACTGCTGATCAAACAGTACTTTAATCAAAGTACTGCTTGCAGCTTTTAACCAGTTAAGTGATTTTTGAAGAAAACTTTTGTTAAGTAACAAATAATTTTGAAACAAAGGTTGAATAAATGATTTTTGAGATGATAACATCAATAGGTTATCAATCCACCATGGTTACAAAAGGATTGACTAATCCATGAGCAAACGGCTCTGGTAAAGATATATCAAATCCATTTTTAGTTGACAACTTGCTAATAAGTTGGATGGTAATCAACTCACCATATCAGTAATGTGAAGAGTTGGCTAGCCCACAAGGAAATGGCTTGTGGTAAAGGCTGTGGAAAAACCATTATATGGTAATTAGTTCACCATGATGAAAGAACTAACTAGTCCAGAAGGGTACAGCTTTTGGTAAAGACAAATCAAATCTGTTGATAGCTGATGATTTGCTAAAAATCATATGGTTATCAGTGTACCATGGTCTTACACACCAAAACATTTGGCTACTCCAGAGTTAATGGCTTTGGTAAAGAGATCTAAATCCATTAAATTTTCAATGATTCACCTCTCACAGGAGTTAACACACCTGGAAGTGATGAGAATAGTTTGCAACTTAAACTGAATTAATGTACAAATTGTCATATGTTGATGTGTTGCTGAAAAGATGGAGCTTGATGGATGATGCTGTAAAAGATATTTCTAGAGATACTTTGACTATGCACAGAAACTACAAAGATACAATCCAAAGACAAAGACACAATCTGTTTTCAAAGATGAAGCTGATAAAGATAAATTTACAAAGGAACTTGAAGTCAATCAAGTAAAATTCAAGTTAGGGGAGGATTGTTGGGATATGAAAGTACTGAAGATTGACAGAGTGTTACAGAAAGATAAAGTACTGTAAACTATAAAGTACTGGAAAAGTCAAAGAGTCAAAGTACTGCTTAATGGTAAAGTCAAAGTACTGCATACGAGGTCAAAGTACTGCAAGATCAAAGAACTGTTTTATTCGTTTATAGAAAGTCTTGTAATTCTAGAATATTCTATATTAGATTACTTAATGTACAAGGATATATATTGTAAACCGACTAGGGTATCCTTGAGCCTATAAAAGGACCCCTAGATTGGCATAATACGTACGTGATTTTATTAGAGTTTTAGAGAGAAGTTCGATATTATTAGAGTTGTTAAAGATCTGCATAATAAGCAGAGTTAGAGTTATTAATAAAATCGTTCATAGTTAAAGCTATTCTTCTTAGCTTTGTTAAGTAAATTCCTCATACTTAATAGAGTTTGCTCAGTATTTCTCTGTTAATAACTTAGGATTTATCCGAGGTTATTAAACCTTAACAAGCTATTTAAGTTAGTTTGGTTATAGTACATCGATCCAACACTTTGGAAACTCAAAAAGCCAAGTCTGAGTTGTTAACTTGTCAAAAACAGTTCTCTGAGTACAAAAAGCATTCAACGAAACGAATAGATAACTATCTTGAAGAAATTGTCGACTTACAAAACAAAATCAAAGAGTTTCGAAATGTTGTTTATAAACATGGTGAGTCAATCACAACTATTCAAAAGTTTACTTTTAAAACAAATCCAAATGGATATGGACCGAATCTTGCTGATTACAAACCAAAGTTTTCAAATAGGGCATTCAAACCAACTCCTGAAGTCTATAGTGCAGAACATAGAATTAATGATTCCATTATGAGTGTTGTTGAATATAATCGTCAAGAGGAATTAGATGCAGAAGACGAGAGTCGATCAAAATTAGAAAATGTTGTTTATAACAAACCATTTAACTATTCAAAAGCCATCACTTTCGTCAAACAACAGGATACTTCTAACACACCTTGGGTTATCACACCTATTTCTGAGTCTTCTAATGTTGGTCCCCAACACAATGGTGCACAAATTAATGGTCCTTTACCTTCACTTAGTGAAGTTAAACCTAAAACCGAAAGTTGTCAAGTTATTATATACTTTGAACTTTTCTTATTTGACATCAAACTTTTGGAACATGAGATTGAATTTCATTTTGAAATAAAAGTTGAACATTTTCAATCGCCTCTGGCGCGAGAACAAAGAGATATTTTTCAGAAAAGAATTTTACCCCATGTTCAAAATTTGAAAATTTGTGCACTATATTGGGAAAGGGACTTTCACAAAGAGCTTGGTCTTATGAAAAGAGTTTTCGAGCAAACAGAAACATCGATTTCAAACACTAAACGTAAAAAGAAATTGTTAAGAAAAGATGTTGATCGACTCTTGGAAGATGTTATATGTGCTGATATCAATAATGTTGTGTTATTACATTTTGTTGCATATGCATTTGATTATATCTCTGCTGATTCTGTTGATACTATTGAGAATATCGATAATGTACCTCAGATCGATTCTTTAAAAATTGAAAATGAGCGTCTGATAAATGACCTTTCAAATGCAAAACGTCGTCTTCAATGGTGTCAAAAAGATTATCAAAATCGAGAACTTGCTTTACAAAACAAAATCACTCAGTTGCGTGCCAAATCTTCTGATCCTAAACTTGAGCAACTGGATGATCAAAACGTGTCTTTAAAATGTCAAATCTCAAAATATGAACAAGAACTTGCAAAAGTTAAAAAGGAATATGGTGTCATATTTTATTTACTCAAACAGACTCGTGATGAAGCATCAAAAGAACTTGATGATTATCTTGCACACACTAAAGAAGTCATGAATGTTTATGGAAATCTTCGTTCTGAAAATCAAGATTTGTTGCACACTATTATTGAGTTGAAAGAGAAGTTAGGGAAGTATGAACAAGTTAAGATTAGTAACACTAAGGTACTTGCACCTGTAACACTTAGAAAAAGTGACACTAGAATGCCTAATGTCAATCCACAAGATACTAACGTGCTTCCTTCCACTGCAACATGACTAGTTACTTCTTTTCCCAACGTTAGCACTTCACAGCTTAAGAGCAAATCAACGAAGAATAGGAAGTTGCGACGTAAGAAAAGAACAATAAAGAATGCTGAAGTAGAAGAACACCCTAGGACTTTGAATAAAACTCAAGTTGCACCCACTTTAGATATTGCGTCTGACAAATGTAATGAACAAAGTGATGTAACGAATGCTGAATCTTTAAGTACTCTTAATGTTTTGTTTGAAGCCTTTTGTGTTGGTTGTCGTAAAAGCATGTTTTCTGGTTGTCATGATAAATGTGTTGCTAAGGCTATCTTGAATCGTAAGCGGAATAATAGAAAATGGAATACCTCTAGGCCCACTAATGCTTCTAAGTCTGTGTTAGGTAAACCACCCTCTAGTGTTCCAACTACGATCATTGATGTACCCATAGACCCCCTACACCTCCTAGGAAGAACTTATCACCTAGTGCATTTACTAAGACCAAAGCTAAGACTAGTTGGAGATGGCATAAATGGTTACATAATACACTTGGATTTAAATGGATACCTAAAATCATTGATATGTGTGTTTCTACTATAACTGCTTCGGAACCCTCTAACTCTTCGGGTTCCACATCTACTTCTATTCCATCTGTGTCGTATGTGTGTAATGCAGGTGATACAGATCATCCTTTGGATTGTTGATAGCGGATGTTCCCGACACATGACAGGCAATCTCAAACTGTTATCAAACTTTGTTCCAAAGTTCATTGGCACTGTCAGATTCAGGAATGATCACTTCGCAGCTATCATGGGCTACGGAGATTACATCAATGGCAACATCGAAATTAGCAGAGTTTATTATGTGGAAGGCCTCGGTCATAATCTTTTCTCTGTTGGTCAGTTCTGTGATAGAGATTTGGAAGTTGCTTTTCGGGAGAAAACTTGTTTCATTCGTGATCTACAAGGAAATGATCTTATGTCTGGCACCCGCAATTCAAGTATTTATATAATCTCCATGCAAGACATTATTGCTTCATCTCCCATCTGTCTACTTTTAAAGGCAACATCTACAAAATCTTGGCTATGGCATCGTCGTCTCTCACATTTAAACTTTCAAACCATAACCAATCTTGCATGATACAAACTTGTTGAAGGTCTCCCAAGATTTTGGTATTCTAAAGATCACCTGTGCTCAGCTTGTGAACAAGGGAAAAGCACACGTGCTCATTTTCCTTCAAAGGTGAAACACAGCTCATAGCATGTGCTTCATCTTCTTCACATGGATTTGTGTGGCCCGATGCGCGTGCAGACGATTAATGGCAAATGCTACATCTTGGTAATTGTAGATGACTACTCAAGATGGACTTGGGTTTATTTTCTTCGAAGTAAAGATCAAGCTCCACAGATGATCATCACCTTTCTCACGAAAATTCAAGTTCAGCTCCGGAACACAGTCAGACAAATCAGAACAGACACAACAAAACACCTTAGAATCGTTCAATGATTACCAAACGTTCAATGATTACCAAACGCATGCTACACTCAGAATCGTTCAATGATTACCAAACGCCACAACAAAACACCTTATCAGCTTATCCATAACCGGAAACCAAATCTCAAACACTTTCATGTATTTGGATCTCTTTGTTATCCGAACAATGATCGTGATGACTTTGGTAAGCTCAAAGCCAAAGCTGACATTGGAGTCTTTGTTGGATATTGTGAAAACTCTAAAGGTTACCGAATCTGGAATCGGCATACAAGGGAGATTATGGAAATGATTCATGCAAATTTCGATGAGCTTACTGATATGGCTTCTGAGCATAACAGCTTGGAACCCGGTCATAACCGTTAAAACTTCCCTCAAACCCCATCATCAGCTGAACCTAGTTTACAACTAACTCGACGTCAAATGGAACAGCTATTTGCTCCTCTGTTTAGTGATGATATTGATGAACGTGCCCCAGCTGTATCAAATGTTTCCGCTGCTCAACCTGATTAAAATTCAATACCTGATACACCTGCTACAACAACTACTGTTGAGGAAGCACCACCAGTTGATTCTACAACAACAGTTGAACAAACCGCATCCAACGACGCTGAACCAGCTGATGATATTCTGAATAATGAAGTGCCCCCACCTGCAGATTATGATCCAAATGCGTTCTTCAATTCATTTTCTAATGAAACTGCCACACCCGATGTTGCGGAATCATCTACAAGCCATTTAAATCCTCCCAATCTGCAGAATGTATATCAACATCAACCTTCCACACATCGTTGGACGAAAGACCATCCTCTTGAAAACATTATTGGTAACCCAAATCAACCAGTCATAACTAGACAACGTCTTCACACAGACGGTGAACATTGCATTTATGCTCTCACTGTCTGCCAATCTGAACCTAAAAACATTAAAGATGCAATGACCAAAGACAACTGGATTGAATCCATACAAGAAGAACTCAATCAGTTTAAACGACTTGAAGTATGGGAATTGGTTGAAAGACCAACAGGGGTCTACGTCATTGCTCTCAAATGGATTTGGAAAAACAAATTGGATGCTGAAGGATCTGTAATCAGAAATAAGTCACGTTTGGTGGCTAAGGGTTATAGACAGGAAGAGGGTATTGACTTTGAAAAATCATTCGCTTCGGTTGCTCGTCTTGAGGCTGTACGGATTTTTCTAGCGTTTGCGGCTCACATGAACATCACCGTTTATCAGATGGATGTCAAAACTGCTTTTCTCAATGGACAACTAAAAGAAACGGTCTATGTTAGCCAGCCAGAAGGATTCGTTGATCCAGAGTTCCCGAACCATGTCTACAAGTTGAACAAGGCTCTCTACAGTCTCAAACAAACCCCTCGGGCGTGGTATGATAAGTTATCATCCTTCCTTATCGCCAATAATTTCATCAAAGGTTCGGTCGGCCCTACACTTTTCATACAATATCACGGGGCACACATTTTAATCATTCAAATTTATGTAGATGACATCATTTTTGGGTCAACACATCTAAAGTACTCAAACGCTTTTTCAAAACTTATGAAAAAATATTTTGAAATGTCCATGATGGGTGAACTTACGTTCTTTATAGGACTGCAAGTTCATCAATCACCCCGTGGTATTTTCTTGAGTCAGTCCAAATATGCCCTTGAAATTTTACACAAAAATGGAATGCAAAACGGTGACACCTATGCCACTCCAATGGCACATACCAAGAAACTGGACGCTGATTTGCATGGGAAATTGGTTGACCCTACCAAATACTGAAGTATCATTGGGTCTCTCATGTATCTAACAGCCAGTAGACCTAATATTGTCTTTGTTGTATATCTTTGCTCCCGTTATCAGTCGAGACCAACTGAAACTCACCTCTCTGAGGCTAAAAGAATCTTCCGATACATCAAGGGAACCATTAACTTGGGGATCTGGTATCCGAAGGATTCTGGTTTTGAACTAATAGCTTTTTCAGACGCTGATCACGTAGGTTGCTTAGATTCTCGGAAAAGTACTTCAGGAGCTCTACAATTTCTTGGTGATAAACTGGTGTCATGGAAATCGAAGAAGCAGGACTGTACATCGCTGTCCTCAACAGAAGCAGAATATGTAGCCATGTCGGCGTGTTGTGCTCAAGTCATTTGAATGAGAACACAACTCAAAGACTATGGTTACGTATTTGACATAATCCCGATGTACGACGACAATCGAAGTGCCATTGCGATCTCGTGCAACTCTATTCAACATTCTAAATCAAAGCACATCAATCTTCGATATCATTTCATCAAGGAGCACGTGGAAAAGGGTACCGTTGAATTATACATTGTGGGTACTGAATACCAATTGGCAGATCTTCTCACCAAAGCCTTAGCTCCTGCTAGGTTTAATGAGTTGGTCCACCGGATTGGTATGCGGTGTTTGACTCCAGAGGAACTGGATGAACTTTTAAAACATTCTTAAAACCAATCAAACACCAAAACCTCTTTTCTAAATATTTTCAAAAACAAAATACAAAAATATAAAATCTGCTAAAACCACAAAAATATTTTCTATCTATATTTCTTTTTCGACATGGCAAGTACAAATCTTCCGTCATCACTTTACTCTTTCAAAATTCAGTATTTTCTCGATCAAGTGATGAGGGGGAGAAAGTAAATATTTTTTGGTTTCATAAAACCTTGTACTTGCATGTTACCTTATCTCGGTTGTTTCTTTGATAATGGTGGTCACATTTCTGGTTAATTAACACTCCCTGGACTCAAAATTATAAAATTTCATTATTTATTAAGTCGAGGGGGAGTGTCGTCAAGTTTCTTTCCAAAAATCATTCTTTACGTAACTAAAGTGGAACTTATGGGCTGTGGATGAAAATGGTTAAGTTGGAGGGACTTACATTGTCAAAAGTCTAAACTATTTTTTAAAACACCTCACCAACTTATATAACTTAACATTTATTACACATTTAAGATTTTTACCAAACCTCATCCACGCTCCAAATTCATTACGCAAATCCGTGTTATAATCCTCCAATTTGTAAGTGATTTAAGCACTCTTATGTGATTTCAAACAATGGTTTTTAAACGTTTGCATTTTCAACGGTTTGATTTTGATATAAGAGTGATTATGTGTTCTACGCATAAGCTCAAGAACACATGATCATGTTTGGATGTTTTTGATGATAAGGGTTGTGTTTTCAATGTTTATATCAAGTCTTTAAACCATTTTCATCATAAAAATCCACCCAGAAAACGTTTTCAATCATTATTCAAGTTTTAGGGTTTATGCGTGGAATTGGGTGTTTTTATTTTAGAGTGTTTCTGGACAATTAGATGGTTTAAACAAGTTTGTGACATGCTTAATTGATCAATTCCACACTTAAATCTTACCCAAAAACACTAATTCTGTGATAATTAAGAATTAGGGTTTATGTTCATACGAATTAGGTATTCTTGATTCATGAAGGTTTTGATGTTAAAACTTGTTTAAGTCAACTCATTTTCCCTCTAAGATATCCCAGAAAAGATTTGGTGTCAATCCTATGGCTAGATTTCATACTCGTAATTTTTGAATCCTAGGGTTTAAGTTTCTACGCGTACACATATCCTACGCGTAACCTGTTTTGATTAAGACTTCATGTTAGACTGAAAGGGGTTGAATGTTGTGTTAATGAATATGTTATGATTAATTTGTTTCAGGTTTTACGCGTGAAATATTCAGAATCAAGGTTAACTGAGTTTCTACGCATAAGGATCACCTTACGCGTAGAATGTTAAGCGTAAGAGAAATCTTACGCGTAACCTTTACGCGTAAGGTTCTACAAAGGGGACTACGCGTATCCTGTAAAGGATATGCGTAAACAGTAAGTCTTACGCATAAGGTTCACTCTTACGAGTAAGCCTTACGTGTAAGCTCCTACATACGCTTACGCATAGGCTCTATGCCTAAGGCTCTCTTTTCCTACGCGTAACATTTCTTACGCGTAAGTCAAGATCCTCCGCATAAGCTTATGCTTACGCGTATGACCACAACTGTTTACGCATAAGCTTGGAACTTTACGCCTAAGCCTTATATTAACCAAAATTATGAAGTGTTACGCGTACAAACTTGTAAATATACAAATCATAACGTCACGAAACCAAAATGTCATTAATAAGCTTAAATGGTTAACATGTTGTGATAATTAGTGAAAATTTGGACTTTAAAACTCAAAGTTAATAAATTCACGAAACTTTTCACGACTACTTTGGACTATTGGACAAACAAGTGACATTGGACTCGTAACATTCGTTAACATATCATATTCAATAAATAGACAATAAAATCAACTTTTGACTAACGTAATGTCTTTCGATATGTTGGTTCTTTTGGCTAAATATCTTTCAGATCACGATATTGACGTCCAAATGGAAAATGTTGATGCACCAAATGTTCTCACAGTTGAAGACATCTTCCCCGACGGTTACACAATAAAGATTGGAAAGAACAACCTCAGAGTTGATTTTGACAACTTCACTTGTTCTGAGTCGTCTTGTCAGATTGTTGTGGATATTCTGAAGACTCATCCCTACAAGAATATGCTCACAAAATCTGCAACAGTGCCGGAGATTTACATTCACCAATTCTGGCATACCATACAAAAGTTCAAAGGTCAAAGTGCTGTGACGGTGACACTTAACAACAAACAAGTCACCATCACTCCTGCAGATTTAAAGGCTATTCTTCTTCTTCCTACCATCCAGCCTGCCGATTACTCTGCTACTCCTACTGAAGAGGTCTCTCTCCAGTTCATGGTCGACATCGGCTATGACGAAGCTGCTGGGATCATCACAAAACACTCGTCTGTTGATGTTAAGAACATTCCTCAGTCATGGAGAACCATCTACATCATGATTGCCAAATCTGTTTTTGGACGTGATAGTGGTTTTGAGCATCCTAAGCTCATGGAAGTACAAATATTTTAGGCAATGGTCAACATGAAACACATCGAATTTGCAGCACTGATCTGGGATGACATGATGTCATACCTTAAAAAGCCTGGCACCAAGATCCCTTACATAAGATACACCAAATTGTTGATCCAAAGGGCTCTAGGGAATAATCCTGATATTCCCTTGAGACTTGATGACCCCAAACATCACTCCGTGTTGCTTGAGCCCACACTCAATGTTGTCAAATTTAAAGACTCAACAACGAAGAAACAAGGTGCGGTATTACCAGATTGCCTTCTCACTGCTGATATCAAGGGACTACAATCGTACACACGTTATTTGGAAGCAGTTTCATTAGGCAAAGTGGGATTCATTGATGAAAAATCGTCTGGTACACCTGTTAGGAAGACCAGAAGAGGCAGTACTGGAAGTATTGCGAGCACTGAGA
Organism: Chrysanthemum seticuspe; assembly: GCA_019973895.1. Lineage (NCBI taxonomy): Eukaryota > Viridiplantae > Streptophyta > Magnoliopsida > Asterales > Asteraceae > Chrysanthemum > Chrysanthemum seticuspe. The sequence continues at coordinate 190,073,740 of BPTQ01000003.1, forward strand.
GTATGAGAAGGTACCCAAAGAGAACTGTCACACCCCGCTAAGAGCGGAAACACGAGGTGTAACGAAATGTAACATCGCATAAGATAGTAGAACAACACCATATATGATTTAAGAAATGGGTTTACAATGTTACATAAGGATTTTATACAATACTGAATAATGAAATCATAGGTCTTAATATTATCAAAGTTAAGTCTTTAGAAAAAGGGTCTTGGCCAAGTCACTCGGTCTTTGATATGAGAACAATGTATGACTTCAATATGCATGCCTTCAAAAATATGACTATCGATCACCTGAAAATAATACTCGAAAATGTCAACATAATGTTGGTGAGCTCGCAGGTTTAAGGAAATATAAGTATAAAACAGTTTGCTGTGCATGAAAATTGTAAGTAGGACATGTGTATAAATAATAGCGCAGAGCAAGTAGTAAATGAAATGTAATCCACATAATGAAATCCGACCACCACGTGGTCCCGTGCACAATAGGAATCCAATTAGTTATTATCTCAAACCAGCTGGAGCTAAACTGTAGGATGACTGAAATCAAACTGTAGGATGACTGAAATCATAGGTATCCAAACAGTCACAAAGACTGTAGGGATCGTAGTAACCATAGTCATGAACCAAACACCCCATTACTCAACCGCACAATTAAATACACATGCATGTCCAAAAAAAATAAATATGACTTTAGCACAGCGAAATAAATAAAGTAACTGAAATAGTAGTTGAGTATTATTTTCCCCCAAGAAAATATCAGAAAATGGGGCCACGAGTACTCACCTTAAAACGGATGAGAATATGAATCAAGAGCAAGGAGATAATCGAAAGAAAATCACAAGCTACTCCTTCTTCAATGGATCTACATGAATTATGAATCACTTATTATTTAGCTTCTACTGAATATCATCATGCTTTAAGTTGATGTATTTTGGTTTATTAGAACCAAAAGCATTAGCTTATCAAAAGCGTAGACACTATTATATTGAGACCTTATACATAACTAATTCCTATCAAGATACTCTATAAGATATTGGTTTTCACTTACACATCAAACCATAACACAAAGTGGGCGTATAAGTGGAATTCTAGAGAGAGAAAGTTAGAGGTTTAGGGAACTTAGTGAGAGAAAGTGAAAGATATTATTAGAAGCTCCAACTCTCTACCTTGGGAGGTAGAGAGTATTTATAGTCTTACATAAAACGCCACACAACGGGCTGTGGATCAGGCATACAGTGGGTAAAGACCCGTCCGTCCTCCACGGTGTTACTTAACTAAATACTACTTAACATAAAATAACTATGACTACGAGCTTTCTAACGATTACATATACTTGAGGTGACCGACTCTTTAATACCTGGAATTTCTAATTCCTAACAATCTCCCCCTAAGGGAGGTCACCTCAAACATATACTAAAATTACATAGAATACAAACGAGGTCACCTCAAACATATACTAAAATTACATAGAATACAAACAGATATTACATTAACCATTGTTCTTGCATTCTTGATGTAGTACTTTGCTCCGAAGCTCGTAGTCATTGATTCCACTCATTGCACGTTTGGTTAATCCAAGTGGTCGAGACAAAAACATGAGTACTAGTGTAGGACCAATGAAGTACATGAACACCAGAATCAAGAGGACAAGGCCGAACCCAAAACCTATGCGAACACAGCTACAACCCGTTTGATTCATGAACTAAGCCTCCAATAAATCGAGACCAAACTGTGAATGTGATTAAAATGGTACCTCCTAGTCGACTGAAGGGCTGATCGTGAC
>BPTQ01000003.1:190083481-190232767 GCA_019973895.1 Chrysanthemum seticuspe
AAAAGTTGATAAACAACTAAAACTCTTTTGAACATTCTTTTCCTAGTGTGGGTGACCATATTGACTTCCCCTTTCCCCAAAACTCGTTTGTTTTCTTACAATAAATTGACTTCAGTACGGCAAGAAATTTGAAGATTTTCTAGTGAAACTCTCAGAATTTTTCCCCTATCTTTGACTATAATTCCCTTACCTTTTACTTAAACTACGTTACTATCAACTTCAATCACTGATACTCGCTCGTGATTTTATATTACTCTAACTCTCCTTCTTGAACGTATGTGATTTACTCTTGGACTAAAGACTTACATAACGAGTTCTACACAAAAAGTGACGATGTTTAACAAGGATCATGGGAGACTTTCAGGGCAACCGATAATTCATGAAATTTGGAAGCATTAATGGAACAATTTGTAGCAGTGAAAAACACATCTTGAGCAATACATTCAGAAATCAGGTTCTCATTTAGTGTATGCAAGTTCTTCCTCTCAATCTCATTATATTTTAGTGCTCGCTCATAGTCACTAACTTCAACTATCATTGCATCAAATTCATTTTCCATTCCCTTAATATCAGTTTCTATCCCCTTTTTAAGACTCTCAAAGTGATCTTTTAGAAGTTTAAAGAACGGCATGACTTCAGTTAAATAACATTCTTTTGTTTGCTCAAAACCCCTTTCCCCTTCAGTTATACCAGTGGGTGTGATCCTTTTCTTACAAGTTTTCTCAAAATCAACAAATAGTTGAAAAATAACATATTGACTGATTAAGGTCTTGCTTTTCGTGGCAATAGTCCTAGGTACTAAATGCATTGGTGTATTTGGAGGATACACAGTCGCTCTAGGCATTTTCCTAAGGGGAGGATTCGTTACAACTAGATTCTCTGATTTTTGCTTATCTAAATCCTTTTTCCAGAACACTTGTTCGGGTGTTAACAATGTCTGAGGCTTAAACATGTTTAAGGAAATCCAATTTTCCTTCTTGTAATCATGGGGTGTGATCTTTATTTTCTTATCTTTGCATTTAGGATCATCTAATTTCTTGTTCATCTTTTCCCTAGTGACTTCATCTGATTTCTTATCTTCCTCAGTGCACTCAACGCAACTAGGTTTCTGTCTAGGTTTAAGGATTTCCTTGCCATCATAGAGAACCTTATGAGCATTTCTAGCCTTTTTAATGACCTCTGGATTTGGTTCCTCAACAAGGGGAATGCTATGCTTATCGCTTAAGACTCTATGCTTAGTGATCATGTGAGCAGTCTGAATGGTGTTCCCTTGTATGTACAACTTGTTTTCAAGTTTGTTTTTCAAAGTTTTCAGATTAGAAAAGTCTTTCAAGAGTTTTGATTCCTTTGCATTAAATTCTTGCTTAAGCATTTTCACATTTTCTTGAAGTTCTTGTTTTTGCTTAGTAGTTTTAGAAAGTTTTTCTTGCAAGGAATTTAACTCTTGTTTTAATACTTCTTCTCTAAAATTACTTTTTCTAATGATTGTACGCACTTGGTCATCCATTTCCTGCTCACGAGTGGTCAACTCAAATTTTCCACGTTGTTCATAAATAGCAACACGTTCTTTATAGGCATTTAGTTCAGAAATTACAGAATCATCACGGGCACATGCAGTGTATTCATCAAAAATATAGTCATTGTTGACTGCAGAAGATGCATCACTTGGTACAACTTCACTTTCACTTTGTTTCACATATTGATCATATGGGACAACATTGATATTACCCATATTTTCAATATTTGATTCAATAGTTTCAGTTAATTGTACTTTGTCATGCATCTTTTGCACATCAGCATCATCGTATAGTTTTAATACCTCAGAGATGAGTTTGTCTTTGGATGGGCCAGCTTGTGGTGAAGAAGAGACCTTGGGAGAAACCATTGGAGAAATGCTAGCCATAAAAATTGTGTGTGCAGTAGGTCCATCATCCACATCAGAGTCGTATGCATCACAATCAGCGACTTGAAAGGCATTCTGATGATTGTGACCTATCTCCTGAATTGGCTGCTCATCCCCATCTGCATCATAGGTCTTGGCATTGCCCTCAGCAAGAAACAACAACTCCTCTTCGTCCAAAGCAGCACCATTATCCTGAGCTTGTACAAGCAGCATCTTGTCTCTGAAGTAATCAGCATTCTGTGGACGTTTTGGAGATGTGCAGTTCCTTGCAATGTGTCCCTCACCTCCACAATTGTAACATTTGATTGGCTTTGCTTGACCCTGATTTCCATTCCTTCCTCTATTCTGATTTGCAGCATAACCTCTACCCGCTCCACCCTTTCTTTGATCAAACTGCCTTTCTTGAACTGACTGCCCCATAATTTTCCCATCTCTGATCAAAGCATGGTTGTGAAGATTGGAGGCGGTTCGGATCTCATTGCAGGTGTGAAGTTTGTTGGTGTGAGGTGAAAGTGTCTTGTTCTCTTTAACCATGAGTGTCAGTTGAGTGATGAAATGTTCCATGACAGCATTTGCATCAGGTTGCTTGAACCTTGGATCAGAAATGGGTTTGTGATTATCATCTCCCGTGGGTACAACTTGAGAAGCATTGGTGGTAATCCCATCATTTGTGAAAAAAGCAGTTGAATCATTTGTAGAGCTTGTTTCTCCCTGACCTTTGAACTGATCAAGAATTCTCTTTTCAAACATGGCATGTCTCTCATTCTGAAGGAGGAAGGCATAGAGTTGCTCATAGTTTGTATTCTTCAATCCCTTAGTGAGCTTCACAGAAGTGACGAACTTGTGCCATTCGGGATTCATATTGTTCACAAACTTTGAGTTCAGCTGAATGTTAGGCATAGTCATTCTGATGTTCCTCATGTCATTCACTAGCTTATGAAATCTCACATAGTACTCATAGACACTCTCATCTGGTTTCATCTTGAAGTGCTCAAATTCATCATACAGCTGTGATTCTCGGTCTTCAATAGTTAGCTCAGAACCAGAGAGAAGCATCTTGACATTATCCCATATAGCTTTAGCTTCAGTGTTGTGATTGATAAGCTTGTAGATGTCTTTAGGTAGACCTTGTAGTATAATGTTGGAAGCTCGGATATCTGCATCGAATCTCTTTTTCTCCTTATCATCAAGCTCATCATACATTTTTGGTCTGTCCATTCCGTAAATCAGAGTTCCATCTTCAGCAGTATCAAGTACATCTCTAGTAGTCTCAACTCGGTAAGGTCCTTCATCGATTGATTTGAGAATGTTAACCCCATTTTCTTTACCAAGACAGTACAATCTAATTCGTTGAGCCCAAGAGTCATAGTCAGTTCTGTCAAGCATGGGTGGACGAGTATCTGAGCCAGCAGCTTGAACATCCTCTGCAACAGTGGATATGATAGTAGGAACGTTGGTAGACATGTTAACAGATTGTACGGGATTTTATAACTCTATGATTAAACCGGGAAATAGATTCTTTCACGGGATTTTACTAAATCAAGAGAAAACCGTAAAAAATCACCCAAGTCGCTAGAAGATAATGCACCAAGTCGCTAACACCTAATTCGCTATACCACCAAGTCGCTAAAGTCCCAAGTCGCTAAACAAAGGCAAGTCGCTAAATAGTAACTCGCTAAGCCTCAAGTCGCTAGCAAAATTTTGGCCGCAATTCGCTAAGATTCAAGTCACTAAAGAATCAAGTCGCTAAATAGTAACTCGCTACTCACCAAGTCGCTAACACCAAGTCACTACCCGTAGTGGAGAGTCCACTACTTGTACTGTAAGTCGCTAAGCCTAAGTCGCTAGCTCCAAAAACTGCAACTCGCTACAAAAATGTAAAGCAAGTCGCTACAAGGAAAATAATCCGTAGGTCAAGTCGCTAGCAAGAAAACTTCACAAACATTACTTTTCAATCCAAAAATAACCCAACCAAGATGATTCAAGCTTACCAAATGAAAACCTAAACACTTGTGATGATTCTAAACGTAAAAGTACTAACAAAATCCAAGCTTTAACACAAGAAATCAACCAAATGATGCACAAACCACTAAACTTTTTCAAACTCAAAAACCACTTAAAAACCACTAGAAATTCAAAGATGTGCAAGATATGATCTAACCATGGGTCTTGATACCAATTGTAGGATATTAGTTTTCACATACACATCAAACCATAACAAATAGGTGGCGTATAAGTGGAATTCTAGAGAGAGAAAGTTAGAGGTTTAGGGAACTTTAGTGAGAGAAAGAAAATTCTTATTATGAGCTCCAACTCTCTACCTCGGGAGGTAGAGAGTATTTATAGTCTTACATAAAACGCCACACAACGGGCTGTGGATCAGGCATACAGTGGGTAAAGACCCGTCCATCCTCCACGGTGTTACTTAACTAAATACTACTTAACTTAAAATAACTACGACTACGAGCTTTCTAACAATTACATATACTTGAGGTGACCGACTCTTTAATACCTGAAATTTCTAATTCCTAACAGGACCCTAAACACATATTGCAGCCTCACCCCCATCTGTTGCCACCACCTAATGTCGGCGGCCACTTTATCTCTGGCCACCAGACGTCACTTCATCAGGTTGGTCTTTTTTGTTATTCGCTTTAGAGGTTTAAAACTATTTATATTTTGGTTAATTGGTGGGTACTTGAAAGCATGCTGTCACATTTTGAGCAATGCATATTTATAGATGTAGCTTTTATGGTGTTCGTTGTTCTTGGGTGGAGATTTATATGCTGTCACTTTTAACGTCATATGCCTTCTTCATGCATCGTGTCATATTTTGTGTGGTTTGTATTTAAGCCTTCATCAATGTTACGCATATTTTCTGTCTATGCAACTAGCTGGTCTTTAGAATCCATGGTTCTTGTCTAAAAATTTATGTGTGATGACTTGGTAAGTTACAATGTACGGAGTTACTAGGCATGTCTCGTGATTCATTTGTTCGACTATGCAGGTAATTTAAAACAAAAGATTGGTTAAAAGATAGCAAACATGTATCGGTAGAGGATAAAATGGCTATCTTCCTGATGACAATCGGACGCAACCAATGTTTTTCAGTTTTGAAGCGTAGGCTTCAACGCACGAAACAAGCAATTCATAAGTGTTTTCACGAAGTATTATATTAACTATTGGTGTTTGGTGAAGAAGTTATATAACCAACATCATTTAATCCAAACCTACGTTTCTTAAAAGCATTAACATGTTTAAAAAGAAAAAACGAAAAACAAACAGTCTTATTGGATTCAGATTCAGAAATTTCCGCTGCAGATCCAGATTCAGATGTGCGGTTCAGATTCAGATTCAGAACCTCTTAATAAACAAACAATATAATGGACATAACATTCCACTAGCAAACTATATCTCTTTGAGCCCCGGTTCTGGTCTGATCTAATATTTTTTTGTGTGCAAAAGGTGAAAATATATTATTAAAACCAAACAAATTACACTTATGGAACATTCACTGAATGGGCATTTCCCATCCAGAAAACCAAACAAAGCTATACTATCCGATATCTTGCAATACACAAAGGAACTCAGACAAGTCCTTTTACCATAACATATACAAGTAATTCAGAACAGAAACAGACTAAACATTCAGCAGCATAACTCCATCTTTATGCAACATCAAGAACTATGAATTCACCCTTTAAAGCACCAAAGACCATAACCTATCAATTACATATCCGTAACCATATTCCAATCCTTGACCATTCATCCAGCACCCACAACAGCCAAGAGGACATATGGAGAGGAATCATTGAGAAGGTTATAGCCACCCATCATTCCAGTTAAGGGCTATACAAGGACCTCTACATTTCCCACTTTACAAAAGGCTTCAAGGCCCTGGGAATACACACCTTGAGGGAGAATCTCCATGCCCCTTTTGGTGATACACTGCAAGGACCAAGTTTGGTAATCTTACACCCCTCACTATTCCAAACAACCATGTACTACCCTTCAAGTTCATTCTACCCTTCACAATAAGGAAACCCACTTTATGGATCACTATCTTCTAAGAACTAGGGGTGCAAACAAGCCGAGCTTTTATAAAGCAACTCGAGCTCGAGCTTGAGCTTGGCTCGATCGAGTCGAGCTTTTATCGAGCTCAAGCCGAGCTCAAGCCCAATATATTGGATCGAAACATATAATGAGTCGAGCTCGAGCTTTTGATGGCTCGGCTCGAGCTTTTATCGAGTTTATTCGAGCTTTAATTAAATAAGGGTTAATTTGAATATTAACCTAATTATAAATAAGTATTCAAGTTATGGAAATCATTTTGCTCAAGTATTCAAGATCTATAAAGCTTATGACGTCTCGTGAATATATTTTGTTGAACTATTTTAGACATTCGAACCGTAACTAATATTTACTGATTATGTTTCATTTTAATGTTAGACTTGTTTCATATTCTTGACTCTTGAATGTGTTACATCAGGTGACAATTTAGTCATATTGATTCATTGGTTCAGGTGTATGTCCCTTTTGTAGGGTCTTTATATGATTTTATTCATTGGGTAATGTATTGTATTTGTTCTTCTTTTTGACTCTCAAGTCTCAACCCCTTAATCAACTTGTTCAGGAGTTGGAATAGGGGTATAAATGTGTAATCCTGTATTCATATACATATATTCGAGCTTTTCAAGCAAAGCTCGAGCTTTGATCGAAACTGAATCGAGCCGAGTTCAAGCCTAGATGGTTAAAGCTTGACGAGCTATCGAGCTGAGTTCGAGCTTTGTCAAGCTCGGGCTTGGCTCGGCTCGGTTACACCCCTACTAAGAACTATGAGAGGAATACTTGACCTCAATTACCTCCACACAAGGCCTACAGACAGTCTAGTAAAAATCACATAAGTCCAAGAATCTAGAAAACCAAGGTATAGGGCCATCTTATGTGATGAACTAAAGAATACAGATAGATCAAAAAAAATTCGAAAGATATGTATTTTGGTTAAAAACCAAAATTTGCAGCATTTTCCTGAACCTCAATTGCTATTCCAAACACCCCTTTAAATGCAGGCATATTTGAGAGATCCTTACAGATAAGCTTTTGTAGGCATACTTAGAAACAGATATGCAACCAACACTTAAACTGTTTTCTGCATGACCACATTCCATTGTTCAGATACTTGTTTAACAGCTTGAGTCTCTTTGACAGTTAGACCCACAAGCTTCAATCTGACTGTGTCTTTTATACCACCCAATACATCTTGCTAACTCATTATCTCATCTCTAAAAATCCTATAGTTTCTTTCTCTCCAAATAGCATAGACAGCAGTAGCCAAACATAGCCTTCTTACAATACTCTAGATGCTATTACCATTAAACTTGTCAGCTAATTCATCAATAATCATGCTCCACTTACTGGCTTTGATTTGCAGACCCATTTGGGTTTTTAGCTCCTTCCATATTGCAGCAGAGAAAGGACTGTTGAAAAAAAGATGATCATGAGATTCCTCATCATTCTTGCATAGACTACACACATGCATATCATAAGTACCCCAATTTTCCGTTCTATCACAAGTCATAAGTTTTCCTTGAATTGCCATCCCAAGGATACATGACTGTTTGGGAATGAATTGAGAGTACCATACTAGTTTGGTCCATTTAACATCGTTCACAGTATTTTCCAAATCTTTATACACTTCCTTTATACTGAACTTACATTTATTTCCATTTATGTTTTTCCATAAGATCCAGTCATTCTTTCTCATTACAAATTGTTGGGACCTGAATTTGCCTCACATTTGGATAAGTTTTCTCCCATTCATTAGGCCAAAGCCAGTTACCATTACAAATAATGTCAGCCACAACCATATCTTCGGGGAACTGATGCAGGTTTTACTGACCAGGTTTTAATATTTATAAGTCTCGTTATACCTATGGTCTACTCTAATGCACTAACAGGCAGTGTACCCGGTCGTGTGTAGTGTAGTATTCGGTAAAACCGAGGTCGTCCTAAGAGCTATGTGTATGGATTAATACTAAGTCTAGGTGCCACAGATTTTAATATGATTTCAATAAGGAATTAACTAATTGACTACTAAAGCAAATAAAGGCAAAGGATGTGATCAATAGAGGAGAGTGGTGCTAACCTAGTTACTCATCCTAAATAGTAATGTTTACGTCTAATTACTTTCAATTACTTCAGGTGGGGTCAAAGTCGAGAGGACAGCATTTGGTCAGTTCGTCTTAACCTATCAGAAAATAGCCACCACTGGAGAAGTCAGGTTTCCCCTCATAAGTCCAGTTGTTCCTGGTCCCCTAAGCCAAGTCATTAAGTTCCGCTACATGCTAGACTTATAATAGTGAGTGCCCGGGCGCTAGTAACTTAAACACTCACCCCTTAATTCTTAAGTTCATCCAAACGGTAGGTGATCAGTTGGTTAAATCGCACAAGTAGAAAGGGTCGTCACTTGGTCATATATTACCCTTACCGTCTCAGTCTACTCACTTAGGGTCAGTTGGTCATATCTCCTAAGCAACTAGCCTCTACCGCCATTCAAAACTACCGAAACAAGGGTAGCTACCAATAAACTATGCATGCATACAATTAAAAATACTTATACGGAAGCAATGTAAGCACAAACAAAACAATTAAGGAATCATAACTAGGCCAGCACCAAGAGGTGCTTAGCCGCTCATATTAACCATACAAATCAATTCAATGTTTAATATTACGAAATACATGAATCGAAGGTAAAGAAAAGATAAAAAGCTAATGCTTATCGTAGGGGAGTGATTTATCCCTTGGAGATAGCACCGTATGCTCCTATAGATCTGCCTTTGGCTTCTTCTCACGTTCTCTGATTGTTGTGTGTCAAATAGGATACTTTGAAATGCTGGAAATTGTGGGGTATTTATAGGCCAGATCTTGTTTACGGCGTAACTATTAAAAGAGTTACGCCGTAACATATAATTCTTCGTAAATTGCATTAATAATGCTGGTTACGGCGTAACCTCAGGAAGGAGTTATGTCGTATCTTCAATAAATCTTGGTTATTCTGTAGTTGATACATGAGTTACGACATAATTATCAGCTCCGCGGAACCTCATTTGACCTAACATGGTTACGTTGTTATCTTTGGGAGAGTTACGACGTAATCTTCTGATACGTTGGTTTTCTGATCCACGCTTTAGTTACGGCGTAATGTAAGAGAGGAGTTACGCCGTAACTTCTTCAAAGTGAGCATACTATGATAAATCTTCAATAAACTCTCCTCGTCTCTTTAGCTCCAATGCTCGTAATTTACCTGAAAGTGAAATATAATGGAAAACAAGCGTAAATCCATATAAATGATATAAGTTACAAGCATTTTCGGGGGAAATTGACACTTAATATTCAGGATAATTTGATGTTATCAAATATCCCCCCACTTGAACTCTACTTGCCCTCAAGTAGACCTTATTAGATAGATTTCTAAAAAGATATCTCCCAATACCTAGAAAATATAAGTTTACAAATCCCTTATGCTAGAATAAAACAAAGCCGAACACCTCACGAAATGGGAACGAAACACTCAAATCTCTCAACTATTCTAAGTGTCAATTTCGGGGTGATCACTCAATCACACAATCATAGCATGTATTCTATCATAAGCTTGCCGGTTACATAAATCTCCACCACTAGAGTTAAGGGCTAAACAATTCTCGAAGGCAATATGGGTTGACACGACAAAGGTTAAGGGTGATCTCTTATTACTAACATGTCACGGTGAAGTGGACAAAATCAATGATACATGACCAAATCCATGGCCAAGACACCAAAGATTGCTCGCTGCATCACCTAGACACGCTTCATGACTAAAGGGTAGGATAAGACATGGGATATATAAATGGTGTAAAATAAAAATCAAGCAAATAGTCTAAATCTATAACCAAGTCTTCACCACTTACCGTCCGCCCAAAGTTCAAGCTTTGAAGTTAAGAAACCGGATCATGATATACTAGGTAGATGTGTCATTAGAGGACGTCATGATGGGCACACTACATTTTCTCCAACTGTTTGCACAATTACCAAATCCAATCTTCAAATGTGACAGAGGTGGCCTCCTCGATACTAAATCTATATAAAGCTCATAACATAGTTCTTATAACATCGCACTTTACAATAAATTGAATAACATAAATATTTTTTTTACTTACATAAACATAACAACTAAACATAGCATCCCCCCACTTGAGATGAACAATGAGAATTCGGGGGGTCTTCAATGATCTTTAAGAATATGTCGTCGACGAAAGCGTGATTCCCGAACCTTTTCACTTGAACCTTGAACTTAGGCAAATGATGACTTCCTAATCACAAATAAAGACTACAGGGTAGGCTAAGGTGTATAGGTGTAACGAAACAATATATTGGGTTAACAAAATGAAAGGAATGGCTCAGATGAGTGTATCTAGGGGTATCTTGCACTAAAGGTGAGTGCAACAAAAGGGTTTCACATGGGGGTCGAGAAGTCGAGGTGACTAATCGATAGACACACAATGGTAGGCTATTTGGGTAATAATCCTATAATACTGCCTTCTTAAACTGAAAAGTCCAAATACATCGAGCTAACTCAACATACCTCGTCTATGGTCTCGAAATGATGCAAAGGCCAAGTTCTAAAGTTTACAAGCTACCGGCACACTTTGGTGGATTTGGGGTAAAATTTAGGAAACGGATAAGGCTAATCTCACCATATAATATCAAGGATTGTATGTGCTCGGCTAAGGTCTAATCTAGTTAGGTTAAGAAAAACATGTCAAAATTTTAAAAAGGGCATAATTTTTCAAAATAAACTAGAAAAACGAGGGCAAAATAAAGTTCAAGAGACAATTCTACTCCCGTCCCCCCACTTGAATTGTACAAAGTTCCTTTTGTACTAAGCGTTAAATAAAGGTGAAGAGAAAAGTAGAAATAGAGCGAGAACTTCCCTGAAATTTGCTCCAAAAAGAAAGAAGGCCCACGAAAAAGAGTCGTGCCTTCACATAAGCATCCATGAGCAAACTTCAATCCCTGAAATCACACTACCGACAAGCATAATTCTAAAAAAGAAAAATTAAAAAAAATGAAAAATAAACCTAACTCACTTTCGTAGGAATCACGGTTGCATTTAGCATATGCAACAAGCCTTTTAAACCACTTGGTGTCCCAAGTGGACGAGTGAAGTCTCGTGAGGGTTTATAGGGAACACACCCACAAAGTTCATTTAAAATACTAATACAAGGTTATTGTGTTTAAAATGAAATAAGTAATGCAGAAGATAGTTACGTCGTAACTCTAGAAGGAGTTACGCCGTAACTAGGCAAAACCTGGCATACGCTGCAAAAGTGTAGCTACGGCGTAACCACTGAGATGGGATTACGCCGTAATTGGTAGTGCATATGAAGTTCTGCTGCAAGGGCCCTGTTATGGCGTAACCATGAGAATGAGTTACGCCGTAACTCTGGTCAGATCAGCATGCTGCAGCAGCAACTTTTTCTTCGTTTCCTGCAAAAATGGTTAAAAACACAAAACCCAACAGAAATGGAAATAAAACAAAAGAAAGGGATAATTCGGGTTGTCTCCCGAAAGAGCACTTTTCTTTATTTACGAGTCTTTAAGTTAGACTCAGAGCCTTGGGGCTTTATGGTGGCCTTTGGAGTTGGCCAACTTCCTCCATGTCTTTCATCAAGTTATGTCTGACCCAAGCGACATTTGTGGCAGTGCGGATGTACTCTTTAGTCTCGATCTTCCGAATTTTGCAAAAATTTTCCTCCGGCCCCAAGTGGTATCTAGTGAACTCATATTTTTTTAGCAATAATCGGGGGTGGCCTCTATATGGAATCCCAAGGAGTTTGCACTTCCTTTGCTCATATGCTTCATCTTTGGGGTAAGTAAATTCCTCTTTTCCTTGCAACTCAAGGTAATCTAAAATCCCTTCTATGTCATCGTCGTTAGACTCGGTGCCTTTAAACCATTCCTCGTCGAGCAAATCTTCTATCAGTACACGCTTGCATTCTTCCTTCTCATTTCTTACCGACTCTTTGGTATCTTTGATTGTTATGTCACTCAAGTTGTTAGGACTCTCGTTGTTCGGATTTTCTTTACTCATATATTCTTTCCAAATCTTTTCCTTCATCAACGTATCAACTTTTCCATATTTGATCTTGACCCAACTGTCAAATCCCAAGTTGTCTAACCAAGGAAAGTTTATTCTTTCCGTATCGTTGGTTGAGGTCCAAAAGAATTCATCCTCCCCAACTCTCATTAGACTGCTTCCCCCATTACATTTATCGTCATAAGGGTTGCATGATGCCCAGAAAACTTCCCCAGGAGATTTTATCTTTTCACACCAATGACTTCGGGCTTCTTTGTCATCAGTGCTGCTTAAAGGATCTTCCACGTAGTAGATGCCATCATTAACCAATTCCTTTTTCTGATGATGATCCTCGTAGTCAATCTTGAGCTTTTTAAGAAGATTCGGGTTAATTTTAGCATTCCCGAATTGTATCGCGTACCAATCATCAAATGTAAAATCTCCGAACTTGACATCATGTCTTTCAAGCTCGTGAGGGCACGTCCATTCTTCTTCTTTTAAGCTACCACCACCGTTGCAATCCTCGCAGAAAGGGTCGCACGTAGGCCATGCTCGTGTGGATTCATCGTCATTTATGATTATCGGAGTGCACCAGTGAGTGATAGGCGGCTCCTCTTCTTCCTCGAATGAGAGCTTTTCCAATCTTTCTTCATCAGTATATGCAGCCCACATGAATTTGTTATTTTTGACCCTATCCTTATCGGTTCCTCCGTCGCAAATTTCATTTCTAGGGTCGCACGAAGCCCATAGATCATACCAGTCCCCCTTAGCTACGAGTATCTTCTTGCACCAGTGATATTTCCTTTTAGATGGGGACAAAGGGCATTAATTAATGTCGTGGGACCATCCGTTAATTACCTGTGTTCCTGTTCGTCCACTTCGAGAAATCTGTCTGCCCATGTATCCCAGTTACGCCGTAATTGTGATGTTTGGTTACGGCGTAACTCGCTTGAGTCATCCTTATCGACATCTTTCATAATCCCACGATCGCTGTCAAAAATATAGTTACGCCGTAACTCTTCAGACATGCTACGACGTAACTCCAATCTATCGCCAGAATTTTCACTAGAATATGAATCTTCGGTGTGAGAATTAGCTTGTATCTTCGAGTCATCATCAGCAAAAATGACCTTACATTCCATTGTGGGTTTTGTTCCTTCCGGTTTAGTGTTATTTTTTCTTACCTTCTCACTAAGCTTTTCCACCATGGTTTCAAGGTTTTTTTGGGTTGTGTCGTGATTGGAAAGACTTCTGTCAGTGTTTTCCTGGAATTCTTTTAGCCATTCATCTTGTTCCTTTTTTCTTTGGGCTAAACTTTCCAGGAATTTATTTATTGTGTCTTCAAGGTTGGGCTTTCTTTCTCCATGAGGCCCACGATTGTAGTTTCCAACAGATCCTTAACGAAAACCATTACTATTACGATTATCTTCGTAAAACGGTCGATTTTCTCTATATTTAGCTTCTTCGATTATATTTTCATCGTTGTTGTGAGGACAATTCTTGGAGAGATGTCCTCCCCCACAGCTTTCACAACCTACTTGGATGGCATGAACGGTTTGTCTGATTTTTAGCATATCTCCACTTAGATTTTAAATTTTGCTAGCGATGGTTGCAATTCCGTCAAAACTTCTGCCTTGGTTTCTTTTGCTTCCTCCATCGTGCCATTTTTGGGAATGATCAGCCATTTTTTGAATGGCTTCAATTTCTAAAGTAGGAGTCATGTTCGGGATCGGTCCTTGATAGTCCAACATCTGTCTTGTAGTCACGTTGATTCCTTTGTAGAAGATGTTGACCTTTTGCTGGTTGTTCAGATCATCTGTAGGACATTTGTAAAGGAGATCGTTGTATATATCCCAGGCTTGATACAACGTTTCATCGTCTTCTTGCTTGAAATTATGGATTTCCAATAGCTGGTTAGAAATCTTCGACGGAGGGCAATACCTCTGGATGAAGTGACTCCTTAGTAGAGCCCGAGTATTAACTGCTCCGGAGGGCAATCTTTCGATCCATCTTCTGGCAGCCCCAGTAAGAGTCTTGGGGAACACCCTTAGCATAACAGCGTCATGAGACACACCCGAAATGTTGAAAAGGCTTGCGACGTATAAGACATTTACGTGCTCATACGCATATTCGTCCCTGTTTCCTGAAAAAGGGTTAGCACGAAGCTCCCTCATGAATTGGTCTTTAATTTCAAAACAGACATCAGCTCCAATTGCCGGTCTTACGAGCCCCTACCCTTGTTCTTCTCTTGCCAACGCCAAATATTCCTCAAGAGTGAGGTCATCAATGTTAACAACTTCCATGGTACCTGAAACTTGAAAAGAGATCGTGAGAATTTGAAAAAAATTTAAAACAAAAATGAAAGACTTAATAGAAATCCTAATATAACTCCCCGGCAGCAACGCCAAAAACTTGATGCAGGTTTTACTCATCAGGTTTTAATATTTATAAGTCTCGTTATACCTATGGTCTACTCTAATGCACTAACGGGCAGTGTACCCGGTCATGTGTAGTGTTGTATTCGGTAAAACCGAGGTCGTCCCAAGAGCTATGTGTGTGGTTTAATACTAAGTCTAAGTGTCACAGATATTAATATGATTTTGATAAGGAATTAACTAATTAACTACTAAAGCAAATAAAGGCAAATGATGTGATCAATAGAGGAGAGTGGTGCTAACCTAGTTACTCATCCTAACTAGTAATGTTTACGTCTAATTACTTCCAATTACTTCAGGTGGGGTCAAAGTCGAGAGGACAGCATTTGGTCAGTTCGTCCTAACCTATCAGCAAAGAGCCACCACTAGAGAAGTCAGGTGTCCCCTCATAAGTCCTGTTGTTCCTAGTCCCCTAAGCCAAGTCATTAAGTTCCGCTACATGCTAGACTTATAATAGTGAGTGCCCGGGCGCTAGCAACTTAAACACTCACCCCCTAATTCTTAAGTTCATCCAAACGGTAGGTGATAAGTTGGTCAAATCGCACAAGTAGAAAGGGTCGTCAGTTGGTCATATATCTTACCCTTCCCGTCTCAGTCTACTCACTTAGGGTCAGTTGGTCATATCTCCTAAGCAACTAGCCTCTACCGCCATTCAAAACTACCGAAACAAGGGTAGCTACCAATAAACTATGCATGTATACACTTAGAAATAATTATACGGAAGCAATGTAAACGCAAACAAAACAATTAAGAAATCATAACTAGGCCAGCACCAAGAGGTGCTTAGCCGCTCATATTAACCATATAAATCAATTCAATGTTTAATGTTACGAAATACATGAATCGAAAGTAAAGAAAAGATAAAAAGCTAATGCTTATCGTAGGGGAGTGATTTCTCCCTTGGAGATAGCTCCGTATGCTCCTCTAGATCTGTGTTTGGCTTCTTCTCACGTTCTCTGATTGTTGTGTGTGAAATGAGATGCTTTGAAATGCTGGAAATCGTGGGGTATTTATAGGCCAGATCTTGGTTACGGCGTAACTATTAAAAGAGTTACGCCGTAACATATAATTCTTCGTAAATTGCACTAATAATGCTGGTTACGGTGTAACCTCAGGAAGGAGTTACGCCGTATCTTTAATAAATCTTGGTTACGCCGTAGTTGATGCATGAGTTACGGCGTAATTATCAGCGGCGCGGAACCTCATTTGACCTAATATGGTAGCGTCGTAATCTTTGGGAGAGTTACGCCGTAATCTTCTAATAAGTTGGTTTTCTGAGTCACGCTTTAGTTACGGCGTAATGTGAGAGAGGAGTTACTCCGTAACTTCTTCAAAGTGAGCATACTATGATAAATCTTCAATAAACCCTCCAATTTCGCGTCTCTTTAGCTCCAATGCTCGTAATTTGCCTGAAAGTGAAATATAATGGAAAACAAGCGTAAATCCATATAAATTGTCACAATTCTCAATTTCCGGTCATTTCTCATACTCCATATTCATCATTTCATAACGGTTCGTGCATGGTTTTACATTTTTCATTAAACGTTTATTTTCTTATTAAATAAACGCTATCGCGTAAGTTATTATTTTGAACATTTAATCCGATACTTCCAAAAATGATCCCGACATATTTTATACTTACATTTAGTTTATAAAAACAATATTTTGAGTTTACCTAGTGTTTTAAATTTATTTTGTATATAAATCGTTAAATTTATATTATTACGACGCTTTTCTTAAAAACTACACGATAATTACTATATCACTCAAATTTTACAAGAAATGTATTTTTACAATTTACATGATCACAATATACTTTACTTTGATCTATTAAAACTTATTTCTAGTCAATACTACTTTAATTTCACAAATATATACAAGTTACAACATATTGTACTTAACAGATTGGTATCAGAGAATCGGTTATAGAGAACTAGGTTGCATCATTGACCCTAGACTATAACTACATCATCATAGCATCTCATCATATCATTATAAGTGCACATTCTTTATACATGCGGACTTATGACTCAACACCAAACATCATATGAGTCGATTAGTCCAAGCATTGCATAGTTACTCCTAAATTATACATAACCTGATCACCTATGTCTAATTCAGGAAGAATCATGCAATGAAGGGAGTAGTAGTCTCATATGTGTAAGCAATTCCGTAATCAAGCCAAATTTTCAAAAGATTTTCTTCAAACCACTTGTTTCCAGTTTGATCCGAGCGACAGTTCTTGTTTGATGAGTTGCAAAGATCGAGCTAGAAACAAGTCGTTACCTAAACCGATTTAGCCTAATCGTATGACAGTTCTTGTTTGATGAGTTGTGGGATTAAGTAAAAATCGGTTACCAAAAAGTCTTTTAAAAATTTTGCTTGAGAATGGGAAAGCTTGTCTTATCGAGCCTAATCATAAGAAAGCATGTATTTAGGACGGGAATTGCTCACGATAGCACGGGAACGTACCTTGTGGGACGAGTAACTCATATGCATGAGCATTGACATAATCATATAGACCATACACAAGCATAAACTTTTAGAACCCTTGTCGAGGTTCGAACCATAGTATCATCGATTGAATCACGAGGACGTGATTCCTCTGACATGGGAAGAATGTCACAATTCTCAATTTCCGGTCATTTCTCATACTCCATATTCATCATTTCATAACGGTTCGTGCATGGTTTTACATTTTTCATTAAACGTTTATTTTCTTATTAAATAAACGCTATCGCGTAAGTTATTATTTTGAACATTTAATCCGATACTTCCAAAAATGATCCCGACATATTTTATACTTACATTTAGTTTATAAAAACAATATTTTGAGTTTACCTAGTGTTTTAAATTTATTTTGTATATAAATCGTTAAATTTATATTATTACGACGCTTTTCTTAAAAACTACACGATAATTACTATATCACTCAAATTTTACAAGAAATGTATTTTTACAATTTACATGATCACAATATACTTTACTTTGATCTATTAAAACTTATTTCTAGTCAATACTACTTTAATTTCACAAATATATACAAGTTACAACATATTGTACTTAACAAATTTTTACTTACACATTTATTTCTACATTATAAAAAAAAAAAAAAAAAAATGTATTTTGCAATATACATCCCCCCTTGGCCGACCAAGGGGGATGAGGCATTTATGGGTTGGTAAAGATTTTTTCTTCTTACATATTAAAAACTACACTCAATCTTACTTACACATTTCATTCACAATTATTCATAGCTTTTAGTCAAGATCTTTTTCCTCTCTTTTCCTTCTCTCAAACCGGCCAAGCATAGGGTGAAGGAGATCTTCATCAAAATTTATCAAGATCAAGTTTAACAATCTAGTTACACTCTTGTTTAAGGTTTTGAAATAAAAACCTAGGGTGTTTAGGTTGAATCCTTGTCCTTATCACCTCATCAAGTAACTAGTAAGCATATTATTTTCATTTTACATCTTTTATATTCATTTCATATTCATTTTATCATATTTGAGCCAAAAACATGCAAGTCATATGATGTTGTACCACTTTTTCAATGATTTTCAAGAGTTATGAATATATATAATCCATCCTATAATTATTCCTTGTTATATATTAGTCTTGATGATGTTTAGGAACCCATGACACCCTAAGAAGGTGTATGGTAGGATTAGAATAGCTTCGGAGTTGTTTTGAAGGGATTGGAATAGGTTTAGTACGAGAAAAACTCATTTCGACACGTATAAAATAGGGTCTGTCCATATTTTAAATTCTGGGAAAATCCGACAGTAGGTAAATATTTTTGGGCTAGATATTTAGAAAATATACTTTAAAACGAATCCGTGGCCGCTTGAACGGATTAAAACGGAGCTATAACGAAAAAGTTATGAATTTTTCAAGTTTGACGACGAAATATATATTTTCTGAAAATTTCAGCAACATGTTTTTGTTTTGTACGAGTCAAAAACGAGTCTTAAGCTTTATAAATTATTTCGACTTATCAAAAATATATTAGTATACTTTGATACGAAGCTAAGGACGTATAATACGTAGAAAACGGATTTGTAACGACTAAAATATACACGTTTTCATAAAATTGCCGTAACTTTATTAGTTAAGAAAAACTATATTATTTTTAGTTGACAAGTGTTACGGTAAACAAAACGACCATATTGAAGGCTATTTTTAACGTTGACGTAGAACTTTTTGTAATGAGATGTCTTCTAATAAAATTGAGATCACCAAGCATATTTTTCAAAATGACCAACCGTTTGTATAGCGGAGTTGTAATAAATTATTTACGGTTGCTTAAACTTTGCCGAAACTCACTTTTTAAACCACATTTGGACAAAATCACCATATTTAACCTCTATTATCTTTATGTTCTAGACCTCTATGACGAAAACTCATGTACTAAAACTTTGAGATTATGATACAAGCTTTCCAAAACCGTTGAGTTCGTTTCCTAACGTTCGACGTACACCATTTTACGACTAACTTTTCAAGACCATTTTTGTCACTTTCATGAAATTTCCGACGACATTATTTTACGACGAAAAGTTATAATTTCACAATAAATCATTAAATGACTATCGTGGGATATCATTTCAACATAAATACTTGTAAAGTATTTCATAATATGACGGGATGTCATAAACATATTTTGACGATAAACATTATTTCCAAAACGTACAAGTGGTATGGATATCATATGGAGTTGCATGCACAACATTGTATCACACTATCACGCATTCACAACAACATATCATAACTCAAGTCATAACATTCATTTAGGTCGCGGATAGTTTCCGAGCCTCATTTTAGTGCACTTCATTTTTATTAGCATATCAATCATACCAGGTGAGTTTTCATAGCCCCACTTTCTATTAATTGTTTACAAACTTTTGGGGGAGATACATGCTCAAACTATTTTCATTTACTTTCACAAAGTACTTTAAACTCTTACACATTTCTGTGAGTTCATACCCCGCTTTTACTCATTTATATTCCTATAAACTATTTGGGGCGAGATATATGCTTATTTATCCAAACGTTTAGATTCTTTTGCCAAACAACATTACTTATACTTTAGACTTGATTGCGTTATATACTTGATTGGGTTATACTTAATTTCATATGCATATTTGGAACAAACATACAAGAATTAGTGGCTCCAAATTAAGTTGTTGGAAGGCTATTAATTTACAAACATACAAGAATTAGTGGCTCCAAATTAAGTTGTTGGAAGGCTATTAATTTACAAACATACAAGAATTAGTGGCTCCAAATTAAGTTGTTGGAAGGCTATTAATTTACAAACATACAAGAATTAGTGGCTCCAAATTAAGTTGTTGGAAGGCTATTAATTTACAAACATACAAGAATTAATGGCTCCAAATTAAGTTGTTGGAAGGCTATTAATTTACAAACATCCCAATATTTATATGTTGGAAGACTCTTGTGGTGACATTTATACTTTTAACTACCTTAATGCGCATATTCATGATTTGTCATTCTATTTTAGGCAATGGGTTGTGAACACACAGGTTGCAAGTTTTGTATGGGCGGAACTTGGAACTGAGTGGATTTACAATGCCTTTGCTGCATCAACATTCTTTATAGACTTTTTCAAATCATTTTCAACAAACTTATGAACTCACCAACCTTTGTGTTGACACTTTTTAGCATATTTATCTCAGGTCATAAGGCGATAGCATTTCATGGAGCTTTTGGGTCTCATGGCATACATTGGAGTCTAGTGTTTTTATCTATTACCATTCGACATGTTTTGTAAACCTTTATGTATTGTCAAACTTTGGAATCTCATGTGTTGTAAACTTTAACTTATTTCATCGAATGGTAAACTCTTTAAAGCGTCTCATTATAGAGGTCGTTTTCTTTATCCATACTTTGTGCTATGACGTCATACCCCAATGACACTATCGTTCCGCTGCGATATTTTGGGGGTGTGACATAAATGATATAAGTTACAAGCATTATCGGGGGAAATTGACACTTAATATTCAAGATAATTTGATGTTATCAGGAACCTTGCTTCATACAAACTCCTGTTAGTAATTATTTTAAACAGATGACCCAAGGCACACAAATTATCAAACCTTGCTTCAACATATAGGTCTGATCTAATCTTTTTTCACAAATACCCTGTTTAGCCGAAGCTTTGATTCAAATAGGAAAACTGATTAGCGACTTCGTTATAAGATGGACAATTACGTCCCTGGTCACTTATGATTCAAATAAAAGTGTTAAAAAAACCAAAAACTTGCATTGAAAACGAACGAAAAAGAAACCAAATTCTCTTCAACCAAAGTGAAAGGTCATGCATGCTCACTTTGATCATCTTAGTATTCATATTTAGGATATTTACAACACCAATTCTACAAGAAAATTGAGGTTTTGCCTACGCTAATCGAAAAACTTTTGATTTTTTTTCTTTCCAAATTTAGGTGCATTTAGTTTACGTAATACGCTCTTGCAGATTACCAAGCGAAATTTTATATAGCACAAGGTAACATTGGACATATTGAAATTACCTCCATTAAATTTCTGCCCCCTGTCGGTAATCGATCTCTAAAATCCTACTAGAAAGTTGGCCCGTCAAAAAGAAGTGATTGGATTGTTGGAATGATCATTTCCAATACAGAAGACTATCAAAGTGACAAAAGGTCTCTAAGTGATGGTAGCTGGGACAAACAAAGCTCTCTGTTTAGCCTTTTTGCATTGACCGAGGCTTACATCTATCATGTACTTCTGCCTAATCTGATCTTTCATTACTATGTAAGCTATGAAAGGATCATTGATGATTTCATTTGCATATTGATGTGCAATCCACTTGTAAGTCACCAAAGATCATAACCTATAATTTCTGGAACACCTATGATCTGGAAGTAAAGACTTGATCTGGAATGAGTTCTTACTCATCCATGATGCCCAAAGTCTAAAATCATAAACTAGTTTCCTAGTCATATTAGCTTACATTTTTTGCTTAGTCCATTTAGGTGAGGCTGATGTACCCACCATCTGTTTTTTTAACACTTTCCTATGCCTCTTTACTAGTTCCGTCACCATCATTCATACTTCTTGTAACAATGGGCCTCTTAAATGGAACTATCTTTTAAACCTTTTTGGCAGACTTAGATTTAGGCTTAGCTTTTGACTTAACTTATGGCTTTGGTTTAGATTTAGCTTCAAGAGACTTGCCTTTAGTAGTGTTACTAGCTACATCATCTCGGTCTTCAAATAGTTTCTTTTGTGCCTTTTTTTGTTACTATATATTGTTGGAGTCGTGAGCCCAGTAGCAGGGTTAGATAATCAATCTTCAGCAGATATGCTCAACTATTCAGCCGAAACAAAACAAAGGTCAGCAGTAACAGATACCACTTGGTGGTTACCGGGTATCACTTGGAATCGTGTGATCACTTTCCAAAGTAAACTATTCGACCCTAATGCCTGGGTTACACGAATATCTACTTGGGATAAGACCAAATGCAGTTATAGAATTAGGCACAATTCAATAACCCTTGCACTTATAAGTGTTTAGTGTTTTCTGTGTATATTTCATGCATAATCAGATCTCCTATTTATAGGAGATTACTCTCAACCGTTCAAATGGAATTATGAGGATTAATCGGCCCATTAATCACCTCATAACTGTCCCCATTATAGCCGTTAGTGGTTACATGACCAATTAAACGTGATCATAAAGAAGTTGTAACTGCCATTTAGCAGTACTTTCCATAAGCAGTACTTTCCACTAGCAGTTCTTTCACTTGCAGTGGAAATACAACCTATCAGTGGAAACACTGCTTATCAGTACTTTCATAGCACTAGGAGTGGATACACCACTTCAGTGGAAACATTGCCTATCAGTGGAAACACTGCCTATCAGTGGAAACCACAAGCAGTACTTTCACCAGTAGTACTTTCTACTAGCACTACCAATACAAACCACTATTAGAGTCATGGTGTTCATGGACCTTATGGGTGTACACTCCGTACCTCCTAACCTATTACAAGGTGTGAACTAATCACACAAGTGCACTAAATTTTCCAACAATCCTCCCCAAATTTAGTTCACTTCCTTTGCATGAAAAATAAACATCAATCAAAACATGTGCATAAATGAAAATGTCCTGAGGATTGAATTTCCATCTTAGTAAATTACACGTTCAAATATTCGAGAATCAGGGTGTTCTAAGAATTGAACCCTTCAACCCATTTGAATACATGAAGATAAAATACACACAAGTTTTCAAACACTTATCAGCTCCTGACACTATACAAGCCATGTGTCCATATCCAAATTCATAAATGTTGTAAAAGCTAAAAGTCCAAAGCTTCCTGAAGCGGCAAAACTTCAACATTTACATAGGTGGTTCCTCTTTAGTCATGCTCCTGCCAAGCACTTTTTCAAAGAAAATTAACCATTAATAAGTAAAGACTTCATCCTCCTTTCAGCAGGTTCTGAGCACAACCTTGGGATGTAAGTAAACATGTGCTCCAGTCCACTGAATGTTCAGCTTTCCACATTGAACACAGCTCCCAAGTTTCCTTAGAAGGGAGTTGGGTGTCGTAGCATTCAGTGACTAAGTTGGACTTAAACCCATCTCTTTAGCAGACTTTATAACCAAGTCTCTAGCCAAACCCTTCTTCAAGTGATCAGCTAAATTTTGTTGAGATCTAACAAACTCTATAGATACCACCCCATTCATGATAAGCTCACGAATCATGCTATGCCTGACACCTAAGTGTCTAGACTTACCATTGTACATCTGGCTATAAGCCTTAGCCAATGTAGCTGCACTATCACACCGGATAGAAATAGGTGCTATAGGTTTAGGCCACAATGGAATCTCAAGAAGCAAGTTTTTCAACCATTCAGCTTCTTTACCAGCAGCTGCTAAAGCCACAAATTCAGATTCTATTGTTGAACTGGTGATACAAGTTTGCTTCTTGGATGCCCAAGAAATTGTACCTCCACCAGGTAGGAATACCCAGCCACTGGTAGACGAATTGTCTTCAGTGTTACTGATACAACTTGCATCAGTGTAACCTTCCAACACTGATGGGTAAGCAGTATATGATAGACTATAA
Organism: Chrysanthemum seticuspe; assembly: GCA_019973895.1. NCBI lineage: Eukaryota > Viridiplantae > Streptophyta > Magnoliopsida > Asterales > Asteraceae > Chrysanthemum > Chrysanthemum seticuspe. Next base: position 190,107,045 of record BPTQ01000003.1, read on the forward strand.
TCCATAGTTCTCTTCAAATACTTCAGTACCCTCTGAACTGCTTGCCAGTGATGAGCACTAGGATTACTAGTATACCTGCTCAATTTTCCCACTGCAAAACCAATATCAGGTCTTGTACAAGTCATGGCATACATCAGGCAGCCAATTACCCTAGAATACTCAAGTTGAGATACAGCCTTGCCATGATTAGGCATCAGCTTCTCACAAGTATCCATACGAGTACTCACTGGAGTACAATCAAAGTAATTGAATTTCCTCAGTACCTTCTCAATATAATGAGACTGAGAGATAGAAATTCTATTACTTTCATGTTTAATCCTTATACCAAGGATAACATCAGCCTCCCCCATGTCTTTCATGGAGAACCTTGATGACAAAAATTCTTTTGTCAGGTCAACCTGATTTTGGTCAGTGCCAAAGATCAACATGTCATCAACATATAGACAAATGATGACTCCTTTACCAGATTCATCAAATTTGCTATATACACATTTGTCAGCTTGGTTAAGAACATAACCACTAGACAAAACCACTTCATCAAATTTTTGATGCCATTGCTTAGGTGCCTGCTTAAGTCCATAAAGAGACTTAATCAGTTTACACACCTTGTTTTCATTGCCAGGCAAGATGAAGCCCTGAGGTTGGTTCATATAAACCTCCTCTTCCAATTCACCATTCAAGAAAGCTGTTTTCACATCCATCTGATGAATAACCAGATTGTGAATAGATGCCATAGCAATCAGAAGTCTTATGGTACTGATACGAGCCACAGGGGCATAAGTATCAAAATAGTCTATTCCTGACTTTTGTTTAAAGCCCTGAATAACTAATCTAGCCTTGAACTTTTCAATAGTTCCATCTACCTTCATTTTCCTTTTGAAAATCCATTTGCAACCCAGAGGTTTGCAACCTGGTGGTAGATCAACCAACACCCAAGTGTTGTTGCCTATGATGGAATCCATCTCATCATTAATTGCTTCTTTCCAGAAAGCAATATCCTGGGACTTCATTGCTCCTTCAAATGTTTTGGGGTCATCCTCAACAATGAAGCAATAGGAATATTGGTCTGAGACCTCATCCCTAGTACCTTCAACTAAGTATAGTTGAAACTCAGGTCCAAATGACTTTGGAGTCCTGACCCTTTTGCTCTTCCTGAGCACAGGTTCAGGTTGCTGAACCACAACCTCATCAGGGACCACTGATGGTTCATCATCAGGGACCTCTGATACACCAGTGTCATGAGTTCCATTAGGAATCCTCATACTTGGTCTAGGGACTGATGAGAATCTATTCTCATCAAAGTCAACATCCTTTGATTCAATTATTGAGTTAACTGAAACATGTTCATTAGGTTCAATAACATAGAACCTAAAAGCCTTGGAATGCTCAGCATATCCAACAAAGATGCAGTCAATGCCTCTTTCACCCAAAGTCTTTTGCTTTGGATCAAGGAGTCTTTCAACAGCCCTACAACCCCAAACCTTGAGATAGTTCAGGTTGGGTTTCCTTTTAGTCCAGAGTTCATAAGGGGTAACCTTGTTCCTTTTGTTGGGAACCATATTTAATAAATAGCAAGCTGTTAACATAGCTTCACCCCAGAACCCTTGACTCAGTCCTGAATAGGACAACATGGAATTAACCATCTCCTTCAGCACCCTGTTTTTCCTTTTAGAAATACCATTTTGCTGAGGAGTATAAGGGGCAGTAGTTTCATGGATTATTCCAACAGACTGAAAGTACTGAGTATCCATGTACTCACCTCCCCTATCAGTCCTTAATCTTTTGATCAAAGACCCAAGTTGTAATTCAACTTCAGTTTTAAACACTTTGAATTTATCTAATGCTTCATCCTTGGTATGTAACAAATAGACATAACAAAATCTAGAAGCATCATCAATAAATGTCACAAAGTACTTCTTATTTCCCAAAGAAGGAGTGGCATGAAAATCACACAGGCCACTGTGTACAAGCTCCAAGATCTTAGTCTCACGACTAACACCCTGAAAGGGTTTCTTGGTTATCTTGGTCAACATGCAAGTTTTACACTTTTCAGTGTCCATGTCAAAAGCGGGGATTAAACCATCCCTAGACATATCTTGCATTCTTTTATAGTGAACATGGCCAAGTCTAGCATGCCAAAGGGTAGAATCAGTGTCACTGGTGGTCACAAAAGCTGAATTAACATTGTCAGTAGAAATATTAAGCCTGAACATTTGATTACATAAATAACCAAAACCAATAAAAACACCACATTTAGAAAAAACAAATTTATCAGATTCAATAACTTGTTTATATCCATGATTATTCAAAACACTACTTGAAACCAAGTTCTTCCTGATATCAGGAACATGAATAACATTAAACAAAGTTACAATCTTTCCAGAACTAAACCTAAGATCTACACAACCACGACCATGCACCAAGGCTGTTGACTCATTTCCCATGTGAAGAATAGAACCATCATTCAGTGACTCATAAGTCTTGAACCAGCTTCTATCTTTACACACATGAACTGTTGCACCAGAGTCAACCCACAACACAACATCATCATCATGCACATAAAAAGATTCAGATACATATGTAACATAATAAATCTGAAAAGACTTATTAAACATATTCTGACCTTTCAGTGAGTTGGCTGAACCACCACTCCCTGAACCATTAGTACCTGATCCATTGGTTTTACCACCAACTTTAACACCCTTGCAGTCCCTTTTAATGTGACCAGTCTTGCCACATTTCCAACAAGTAGGTGTTGCCTTCTTGTTAGGATCTGCCCTTGTGTTGTCATGATGCTTGTGTTTGCCTTTGTTGTCATTGTACCTGGTGGAGTTGTTATGCTCCACCATATTGACAACAGATGGTCCAGCAGCATTGCTACTCTTTGGCTTATCATTATCCTGCACCTTGAGAGATTCCTCAATGTGCAGATGACTGCACAACTCAACAAGAGTTAACTCCTCCTTCATATGTTTCAAAGTATGCTTGAAATCTTTCCATGAAGGAGGAAGTTTATCAATAACACAAGAGACTTGAATAGCCTCATCCATGTGCATATTGTGTTGTGTAAACCTTCCAAGTATTCCATGAAGTTCATTGTATTGTTCCATAACTGGTCTTGAATCAGTCATTTTGTAATTTGTGAAATTACTAACAAGGAACTTCTTACTTGATGCATCCTCAGCCATATATTTGGCATCCAAGGAATCCCACAGTTCTTTGGAAGATTCAAAGTTCTGATAAATATCAAACAGAGCATCAGACATACCATTGAGAATAAGACCTCTACATATGTAGTCATCATTCTCCCATTTGCTCCTCCTTCTGATCTGCTCCACAGTAGCATCATCCCCATCATCAGGAATAGGTGTAGTAAGCACATACACCACACTCATGCTTGACAACAAGAAGTGCATCTTCTTCTGCCACCTCCTAAAGTCCACCCCTTCAAACTTGTCCAGCTTAGCAAAATTTGAAGCCATATGTTTCATTGCAGCAGCAGCCATTGATTATCACTAAATAGTTTACTTTGATTGTTGGAGTCGTGAGTCCAGTAGCAGGGTTAGATAATCAATCTTCAGCAGATATGCTCAACTGTTCAGCAGAAACAAAACAAAGGTCAACAGTAACAGATACCACTTGGTGGTTACCGGATATCACTTGGAATCGTGTGATCACTTTCCAAAGTAAACTATTCGACCTTAATGCCTGGGTTACACGAATATCTACTTGGGATAAGACCAAATGCAGTTATAGAACTAGGCACAATTCAATAACCTTGCGCTTATAAGTGTTTAGTGTTTTCTGTGTATATTTCATGCATAATCAGATCTCCTATTTATAGGAGATTACTCTCAACCGTTCAAATGGAATTATGAGGATTAATCGGCCCATTAATCACCTCATAACTGTCCCCATTATAGCCGTTAGTGATTACATGACCAATTAAACGTGGTCATAAAGAAGTTGTAACTGCCATTTAGCAGTACTTTCCATAAGCAGTACTTTCCACTAGCAGTTCTTTCACTTGCAGTGGAAATACAACCTATCAGTGGAAACACTGCTTATCAGTACTTTCATAGCACTAGCAGTGGATACACCACTTCAGTGGAAACACTGCCTATCAGTGGAAACACTGCCTATCAGTGGAAACCACAAGCAGTACTTTCACCAGCAGTACTTTTTACTAGCACTACCAATACAAACCACTATTAGAGTCAGGGTGTTCATGAACCTTATAGGTGTACACTCCGTACCTCCTAACCCATTACAAGGTGTGAACTAATCCCACAAGTGCACTAAATTTTCCAACATATATACCTGGACATCTACCACCTTTCACATCCCTTCCACAGTATATCAAAAATACACTTTTCCTCATGTACCACAGTTGAAACCCATTTGCAATACCATAGTTAGCTAACATCAATTTCAATTGCTCTAGGTGATAAAACCTCATACATAAAACAGGTTGCATTTGATTCCAATGTAATGCTGGATCATGCTTAGGGTAACAAGCACCTCTCTCAATCTTAAAACTAGGGTCAATGTCACCATCATCTGGGTCTTTTACCATCTATGTGTTATTCATAGCTGGAACAGGCTCATGAATATAACCCCCATAGAATCCATAGTTACTAGACAGTTTGTTTAAGAAGGGGTCTATAGTGGTTACATTTGAAATAACTACATTATCTTCACCTTTAATTACAAAGTCAACATAGTCAATTTCCTCATCTTCACTAGAAGCATACTCATCACTAGACTCACTATTGTCATTATCATTCTTTTATTAAACTAAAAAATCTAACACATCATAGTCAAAATGTTCAACATATAGGTCTATCATCCATTTATTCTTATAACCTACAATTAAAAACTGTTATACATCTTCATCAGTATTAAGTTCCTTAATGCCAATATTTAATGGAGTGTTTATGTTACAATAGTATAACCTCATAACTATATTATGAACCAACCTTCTTACGTCGAATATCTTCATAAGACATTCCTTCAAAGTTAACATCTATTATTTGTTTTAAATCTCCTTGGACATACTTCAAGGGATCAATAATGAATATGCCATTAGGATGTAGACTCACGGTAAACAAACAATATGTTAATGATATAAATGAAAATTAGGGTTCACAAAATTAAACTCAATTACATTAATTAAATAGATCAAATGATAAATTAAAAGATAAATAACAATTGTCCTATGAATACCTAAACAATTCTTGGACTTCATTGTTGTGAATTGAGGTTAATGCATAATAGGGGTTTGAGAGAAATTGGGGGGAAAAGTGTTAAAATGCACATGATCAGTCTGGGTAAAACCGGTGAAAAAGTGTTAAAACGAATTTGAATTTTTCTTTGGTAAAACCGGTGAAAAAGTTTATATCATTATAAGGTTACAATACAAAGCATTCGAAAAGAAGAAAGGACAATCCCAAACACTTATTAAGAAGCTAAAATGTCTCTCTATATTTCCAATACAACCTTAGACATACATTTTTGAAATTCCAGTCATTAAACCATATACATCTTCCTTATATGGGCACTCATTGTTCCATTTTGCTTCCCTTGTTCCTCGTAGTGCTCAAACATTAGTTGAGGCCATAGCTTTGATTCTTCAATAGTAGGTAGCCTCTTATTATTCACAAACATATTAATAGTTTCCATCTCCTTCTGCCGTTGTATAATAATATCTGGAACTCTCATTCTGTTATCTTTATTCAAAACCTCATTTTCTTTGACAATATTCTCTACCATTCTTGATGACATCTCATTCTTATCACTGCATACATCTTTCTCATCCGGGTACTCTTGTTTTTCATTATTGTTCAAGGTTTCATTGTTGCCTTCACTTACCGAAACATCAGACCTATTCATGTTTTATTTCTTTTCTTGTGTTTTGGTTTGCATTTTGCTGCCTTCTTCTCTTGCATTAAGAACGGGAAATTCTTCTTCAAGTTGTTTTTATTTGTTCTTTGCAGTATCATTATTCATAATAGTGGTCTTATTCACATCAGTGGGCTTTTTACTCCACTTTTGTTTTGACTGCCATACATTACTATTGGGACACCACCACTGTGACCCATTCTTGGCCATGCTGGTTTGTGATAGTTAGTAGCAACACTAGTTTGATATTTGTTATTTCTTCCAGTGTTTCTATTTCTTACTTCAATGAATTCATTATCTTTTAGATTCTTCTTTTTACTTTTTTGTTCCCGTGCAATCCTTATTTCTTCATCAGATCTTACCCTTTTAGTACAACCCTCAAAATCATGTCCAAACACATGACAATGAGTGCAAACTTTTTGTTTCCATTCATATACCACATTAACCACTTTAGTCCCTTTAGCTTGCTGATTACTGTCTATGTTTGCAATTAAGTGTGTCTTTGAATCCTTTATTTGCATCCATTTCAATAAACACCCTAGCAAACTTTTGGTTTTCAGTCATATACCACATTAACCACTTTAGTCCTTTTAGCTTGCTGATTAGTGTCTCTGTTTGCAATTCAAGTGTGTCTTTGAATCCTTTATTAGCATCCATTTCAATCAACGCCCTAGAAAATTCAGTTCTGCTAGCACCATTCTTGCAGATATAAGTGGTCATAGCATCCTTGATCAAGGGCTTGCCAATACTGCTAGCTATTGCACTTATCCCCTTAGTACTCCAGGCCTTCATTGGAACTCTTGACAGTTTAACCCATACTGGATGAGTAGTAGGCTTAGTTCTTTCCATTCCAATAACAGGATCCTATTTAAAACCATCAATGGTCTCCCATTAATCATCCAAGGTCCTTGAGCTACAACTTTATTCATTCCCTCATCATATTTGAATTTAAAGGACCAGTTTCTATTTCCATTATCAACTACATCTTTTAACCCATACTTACCCCACATCCTCCTTAAATGGTATCTAAGAGCTGGCAAACTTATAACATGTCCCACAAAGTACCTACATACAATATGCTTCCACTTCATACTACATATACTCACTAATTCTTCATCAAAAACAACTTTCCCTATTTCATTCAGTACAGGTGGGATAAAGTCCAATTTATTACTCATTTGCTCATTATTTCTTCTAGCAGCATCAGCATATGATTCATCACCTCTATTTACTTTCTCATTTGTTTTTTCTACACTCCATATTTTTTCCAGTATTATCATTATTACTAACAGTCTTTTCACTAACAGCTTGATAGCGAACATTATCATTATTATTCACATTCACGGTATTTTCATCAAACACTTTGTCTACAGCATGCATGCACTTTCCATGATCTAAATCATTATTACTTACAATATGTACAATATGTTCAATACTGCTATTCATATTCACATTCGCATTCTCAAGCACCTCTACGCCCTTTTTTTTTATCTCCCCCTACTGAATCAATTTCCCCTCCTTTTGAGCCTAATTTCCCCAATTCCCACATTACCGGCTTCAACATTCATAGTTTGGCTCAAACTACTCACCACATGATTGTTATACTTCAACGGAACCTTTATTTGCCTTTTAGACGATCGTTTTTTATTTGACATTTTTATCTTGTAATATTTGAATTTTAAAACAAAAAAGTAATCTATACAAAATTAGGGTTTACTAATCCAAATTGATGAAATCATGACAAAAATCAAAAATTCCGACAAGAACAACTGATCGCAATTCAATACTGAATAGTTTGATCGGATTAGATTTTTTTTTAATTGAAAAATGAAGGAGAAATTGAAGAAATTAATGGTGGAAAATGGTTATGGGTGGCGGGAAAATTCGTTCAGAGAGAAAGGCCCCAATGAATTATTAGAGTTTGGGTGTGTGTGAGTGGTAATAATCCTGCTATATTCTCTGAATTGTGTTTATATCTTTTTCAGATTGAAGTATTTCGACCATATATGCTTCGGGTATCATGAAATCCTCAATTGGATATTCAAAGAATTACACTTTGTTTCTAAGGCATGAGAAATCAAAGTAATACAAAGAAAGTTGTTATATCTGTTCTGTGATGGAAGAGATCAATATATAATAGAAAAACATAACCAAAAGTTAGTTATTATAGGTTAAAATCGGTTGGCAGGAAGGGTCACGATTGTATGGGAAAAGGGGTGTCTTTTGGTGGGAAAAACCGAAAGTTAGCAAGGGGCACTCCTCGCTCTTTGTTCGACATCAAGCTAGCTAGAACGAGTGTGCACTCCTCACCTCCTAACTCGACTGTAAGCTAAACCTGATTAAGCTCTTGATCTCAAGTAAATCAAAATTATATAAAATATAAGTGATGATACTAAAATTATTAATTTGAATGTTATTGTTTTTAAAGACGAGTAAAAGTTATAACCCGTCACTATTAATTAAGAATTTGAATGTTTTATTACCTAAACAGTGCAATAAAAAAGTTTGTTATCTAACTTGAAAAAATATAAAAAGTAAATTTTTATTTAATAGACTTAACCCATAAAACAACAAAAACTTTAATAGTATAGATGAATCTTCCATGTATACTCAAAATCTTTGTAATAGCATCGATGCATCTTCCATCTATCATAAAACAACAAAAACTGACCATTAATTCTGTGTATACTCAAAATGTTTGTAATAGCATCGATGCATCTTCCATCTATACTCAAAATGATATTACATTATGTTATTATAAATTAACTAAGACCAAAAAAAATCAATGTCTAATAACAAATGACATTAAATGAGTTAGGTAATAACCTTTATTTGGATAACTAATAACATAAAAACAAAATATTAGCTTGAGATTCGATCTATAAAAACCGCCATATTGCAAAGAGTAAAGCAACTATTCCAAAAAGTAAACACCTATCAATATAAGCATCAATGGGTGTATTCACACAAAATGGCTCGCGAAAGCCTTCCAATCGGCCCTCGTTCATTTTCGCTGGAGTTGTAACAACGTCATTGTTTTTCTGGACCTTCTTTAAATTGCCTCTCGACTCAATCCCCTTTTTTTCACGACTGAAACCCGATTCATACAAATGTAACCAACCTGACCCGGCCTTTAACCTGCAGTTCGACCCACCTATCTCGACCTTCTACGACGACCCAACTTTCGGCTACACCTTCGACACACCCATAAAAGATTGGGACCAGAAAAGAATGGCCTGGCTCGAATTGCACCCCACGTTTTTGCCAAAATTACATGAACGTGTCTTTCTTGTAACTAGTTCAAAATCTACCCCATGCAAGAGCCCAACTGGTGATCATTATTTGTTGAGGACCTATCGTAACAAAGTGGATTATTGTCGAATCCATGGTTACGATATTTTCTACAATAATGTGTTACTTGACCCCAAGATGACTGGGGGTTGGGGGAAGCTTCCAGCAGTTCGGGCTGCGATGCTGGCGCATCCTGAAGCTGAGTGGATATGGTGGCTAGATGAAGACACTGTTATCACGGACATGGAGTTCAAGATCCCTTTTCATAAGTATAAAAATTATAATTTTGTCGTGCATGGCTGGCCGAAAGAGGTGTATGTGAAGAAAAGTTGGGTAGGGTTGAATGACGGATCGTTTCTGATAAGAAATTGTCAATGTTCGCTCGATCTGTTGGATATGTGGGCTGATATGGGACCACGGTCTCCAAACTTGGACATGTGGACTAAAGTTTTGTCAGACGAGTTCAAGCATGGACCCACCGATCAGACGGCGTTGGCTTACTTGATCTGGAAGAAACAACATGAATCGTTTGGGAAGAAGATGTTAATCGAGAAAGGGTATTATCTAGATAGGTATTGGATCGACATTGTTGACACCTTGGAGGATATAAGCGAGAAGAATATGGAGATCGAGAAGAGTGAAGGGATTTTACGAAGACCACATGCCGAGAAAGTGAATGAAGCATACGCTTTGTTACGAGACTCGTCTTTTGAAAACGCAGGTAACGAGTTTAGAAGCTTGAGACGGCCTTTTGTGACTCATTTCGCGGGCTGTCAGCCATGTAATGGGAAACATAACCCGCTGTTTACCGGAGAGGATTGTAGGAATGGTATGAACAAGGCTTTGAGCTTTGCTGATAATCAGGTTCTTCGAAATTATGGTTTTGTTCAACGCAACCTACTGGATCCTTCGGTAGTTTCTTCGGTTCCATTTGTTGGTGGTTTCTTCAATTTCATTTGAGTGTTTGACTACCCACCATGAACAATAGAATATAAATTAATTAAACAGTGATGTTTTTGTTTTATTTTTCGGGTGTTAGGACATATATGGATCCAACTTAAGTTAAGAGAAAGTGTAAACGCCATAAAATAACAACTTATTTTCTCAAATTTGCTGAGTTGAAACAGTTAATTTTTTATCATCTTACTTTACCAACGTACTTTCAAATTTTGAACTGACTTCACCCATATGACTAAAATAAACTTGCAGCGTTTGTCCTTTATATTAACGGCCGTTAGCAAATAACTTAAAACTTGTTTTTCTTACGTTTTCATCGGTTTTTACATTTTTTGCACGTTTTCGTCCGTTTTTGCACGTATAAAAACTGTTTCTTACACGTTTTCGTCTGTTTTTGAACGTTTTCGTCTGTTTTTGAACGTTTTCGTCTGTTTTTACACATTTTAGTCCGTTGTTGCACGTTTTCATCTGTTTTCACACATTTCACCCGTTTTTGCACTTTTTCGTCTGTTTTTACACATTTTCGTTCTTTTTTGCATGTTCTCGTCTGTTTTTACACGTTTTCGTCCGTTTTTGCACGTTTTCATACGTTTTTACATGTTTTTGCACGTATAAAAACCGTTTTTACCCGTGTTCGTCCATGTTTACACGTTTTTGTTTGTTTTTGCACGTTTTCTTCCGTTTTTGCACCTTTTCATCCGTTTTTGCACCTTTTCATCTGTTTTGCACGTTTTCGTCTGTTTTTACACGTTTTCGTTCGTTTGTTTTCGTCTGTTTTAGCATGTTTTTTTCCGTTTTTGCATGTTCAATTTTGCACGTATAAAAACCATTTTTACACGTATAAAAATGGAATAAAATGTGTAAAAATGGTTTTTATGCGTGTAAAAACTAAGTAAACGTGTAAAAACAGACAACAACGTTTAAAAACAAGCGAAAATGTTTACAAGCGGACGAAAATGTACAAACACGGACTAAAATGTGTAAAATGGACGAAAACGTGCAAAAACTGATGAAAACGTGTAAAAAAGGACGAAAACGTGTAAAAAACAGACGAAAACATGTAAAAATGAGCGAAAATGTGCAAAAACGGATGAAAACGTGTAAAAACGGACGCAATCGTGCAAAAATGGACGAAAACGTGCAAAAACGAACGAAAATGTTAGAAAACCAAATTTTACGTTATTTGCTAATGGTAGTTAGTATAAAGGACTAACGATGCAAGTTTATTTTAGTCATATGGCTGAAGTCATATCAAAATTTGAAAGTACGTTGGTGAAGTAAGGTAGTAAAAAAGTAAGTGTTTCAACTCGGCAAATTGAAAAAAGTAGGCTGTTATTTTATGGCGTTTACCCTAAGAGAAAATATAATAAATGCTTCATTTGCTCTTTTATTGCCAAATCGTTATTGGATGATGATAATTTTATTTTGTATCTCTCAAGCTCAGTATTTAATTTGATATTAGCATCTTTGACCTCGTGATTGATCAGTTTAACTTTTTCAATTTCTAAACTACATGTTTTAAGTAATGATTCAAAGTGAGCACATGTTTGATCATCATTCACTACATTCTGGGTGTTTGAGTTTCCAATAGAATCCATATCTGGAGTGCCAAAATTAATATTGCTATCAATCTCCTTCTCCACATATGTGTTCATAATAGATTCTGGAGACGCAGAATGTTGTGTCTCATGAGTAGACATATCAAATATTTCATTATCATAACATGAGTTATAGATGTGTACTTCAGAGAGTCCATCTGACTCATAGACCAGGGGTGTGACTGCCTCATTGTCATATGATGATACTTGAAGATTAGCCATAAAGATGCAGTTTGCATTGACTTCTTCTTGATCCTCCTCACAGTCAGCTAGTGCCAGATAGTCATGTTCTTCAGCATAGAGTTGGATTCCTGCTTCTTCCTTTTGTGCCAATAGCAAAGCTTCCTGAAAGTATCTAGCATCCCGTCTCATTGGTCCAACATTGCCATTCCTAGCATAGTGTCCAATGCTCTTACAGTTATAACACCTTATCTGATTACCCTATTACATTTTTTATAATTCCCAACTTTTGGAGCTGCAACATTCCCATTATGATTAACCACATTCTGATTCCTCTGATTCCCAACCAACTGACCCTCATTTTTTCTTGGATTTAACATCTTCATACCCTGAGCATATCCTTGTTAATTACCATTAACTACAACAATTTGTCCTGCTTGACCCATATTCATACCCGCTTGAGCAACCTGCTGTCACTAGTATTTGATGAAATAATTTGGTTGTTGTTAGTTGGTTTGTTTTAGCAAACATTGAATGCCCTGGATAGCATAGAAAAATCTTCTACCAAAGCCATGGTGCCTTCATCACAGTCAAATGGTGTGTTTTCAGGTACTTGGTAGTGTTGTATCGATTGTTGTGGAATTTGATGTTGAATCTGATGTTGTGGGATTTTTTGTTGCACGTAGTTGTGATTGGAAGATGATGGTTGATGTGGGTTATACGGTGGTAGGGATGTTGGTGTCTTATCAAACAAAGCTAGTGGATCATGATTCTTCAGCATCTTCTCTTTCTTTACTTCATCAGCTTCAGCTTGGTTTTGCTTTAGAGAATTATAAAGTTGATCAAAGTTCACCACATGCATGTCCATGGTTTGGTTAACTATTGTGACATAGCGTCCCCATTCTTCTTGAAGATTGTTGATAAACTTGATGTTGCTTACAATGGTTTTTTGAGTCAACTTGTTTCTTGTAAGCTTATTCATTAGAGTGCAAAACTGATAATAGTAAGATTCAATGGTTTCTCTAGGTGTAGATGTAAACTTCTTAAACTCAGTTAACAGCTTATTCTCCATGTCCTGCTTTCCAATTTCAGTTCCATGACATAACCTTTTAAGTCTTTCCCACATTGCATTTGCACATTCACAGTTATCTACCATGGCAAATATCTCTTGTGACAATCCAAGTTGGATCAAGTGCATTGCAAGATCATCAGCTTCGATTCGAAGTTTGTCTTCCTCACTATACTTTGCTTTTGTTTGATCATGTAAATGAGGTAGAACTCGTGGTGTAAGGTTAGGATCTCCCGGTTCTTGGATTTGTCGTGGCTTAAAAGGTCCTTGCATAACGGATTTGATCATGAGTATTATATTAGGTTTGGTTTTAAGATAACGAAGCATACGGCTTTGCCATTGAGGATACCCACCTTTCTCAAGCATAGGAGAACTTTTTTTTATTACCAGCTACGTAAATATCTTGTTGAGTTGACATTGTGTAAAGTTGATTTTGGATTGATGATGTGTTATTTGAGTTCAACAATTTCTCGACAAAAGATGTTTCTCTAAAACTTTAGTTACTTGTAAGATTAAGTTGTTTAAAGTATCTTGAAAGTTAAGATTGCTCGAAATTTTTGTTTTTAGGGTGTTAGGTACATTTTTCACAAAAGTCCAAAATTACTCGAAATCCCCAAGTTACTCGAAACTGTCAAATTTCTTGAAAGTCCTAAATTACTCGAAATGGTGAAATTTCTTGAAAGTTCTAAGTTACTCGAAAGTTGTCTAAGGATGATGAAAATTTATCGAAACTGTCTTTTTCAGGTTCAAAATGTCCTTGCCTAACAAATCGGGTTTTTTCTCGAAACTTCTCAAAAATTACTCGAAACTTATAATTACTCGAAACTTAGAAATTACTCGAAAATGCCATTGTCACCAATGTAGTGGAAATTCAGCTAACTAGGATTATTCGAAGCTGTCACCTAGGATTTAGTCAAAACTAATTTTTCTCGAAAAGCTAGAATTACTTGAAACCACTAAATTTCTCGAAAGTGCCATGTCACAAAGGTAGTGGAACTTCAACTATCAAGTACTTACACGTAAATTTCAAGAAAAATCAAAATATGCAATTTTTGAGAAAATGTTTGGAACATGACTTACGAAAAATCCTAAAAAGGTGCTTCTTTTGTAATTGTTTTTGGGTTTTTCTTAGATGAATGACTAGGTAAACACTTAAACTACTCTAAAAATCAAACCTTTAACATAACACCTCGCTAAATCAAATATTCAACCCATGAAAGTTCTCGAAATACCTGGTTTTGTACTATCTATTCGAAAACTAACCCAAATTACTAACTAACCTAATAAATCTAACTGATAACTATCATATGGTTCTAATGTCAATTGTAGGATCCCATTCTATTAACTAAACACAATAAGGTGTTGACTTGATGGTGGTGGTGGTGGTGTACGTGATGTAGAAAAGAGAGGAAGAGGAAGAGAGAGTTTTCTATTACACACTAAACACCTACAAGCACACACAAACAAATGGGACTTGTGTGCATGTATATATATATGCCATCCTAACGCCTATATGGGCTTAGGTTTGGGCTTGGTTCTCGTGGGCTTTGGCCTAGAATACATAAACCATTACTCTAATACTAGTAGCCTATTAGCTTAGTTCCTATAGCTCGATACTAGACTCTTACACATTATCTTTTAACGTTACATAGTTCCCAAACGTAGAATGACCATCACTTCTATTACTTCTATTACTAAAATTAATATTAACAAGATTTCACATGTATCACAAACAACCCAATATCGATCTCTAATATTACCCAAGTTTCTAAACTAGATTTTTGTCCTTGATTCTCCTTATGGAATTGAGGTTTGTTTAAGAAATGTGGTGAGAAAAATGAAGTCTCCAACTTTGGTGGTGATGAACTCTTATTATGAGATATAGGAGTGATATAAATAAGCTAGAAATGAACAGACGGTGAAGTACATCGCACTTCAATCCAAAATCGGCGTACTTCACCATTTGTTTGGCGCCTAAGTTTCATAATTACGAACAAGTGTGGTGCAATGGAATGAAAAATTGGTATACTTCTCTTCTGGGGTGTTTGGACATGAGATTTAACGGGAGTTGACTTGGTCTTCATATATGGCAGTTGGGACACAAATGCCCCGCACTTGGGAGTAAAACCGGTGCACTTATTTGTTTTTTATCTTTCAACACTTCGCATACTTTGCACTTGAGACGGATGCATGCATTATTGAGAAAAAGCTCCATTCCTATTCTTCTTTCCCATCGACATCCAAGTGAACCTGAAACGTATTTTCTCATATGTAAGTATCGAAAGTTACCAAGAAACGATAATAAAACAACCAATAAAGCGACTAAATCTATGTATAAATTGAGCGTTGTCACCTCGTTAAGAAGATTTTAATAGAGGTAATCAACAAGAACTCTAAGCTTCTGGTGGTGGATGATTTTTTTCTAAGAAGCTTTCAACAAGTGAGAGTTAGATGCATTATGATCAAGGGTTTAAAGGTGTTTTAAAAGTTTGAACATTAAGACTACATTTCAAGAGATGAGGTTTTTGATAGCCAGATGTTTGTTTAAATTAAAAGTTTATGGTGCTTTTTTTGGTCATCATGGTCGATCGTGCGAAATTACGGTCAACCTCGGTAAACAAAGAAAAAGTTTGTATGGTTCTCTTTTAGGATGCCACGCTATACTATGATTACTGAGGCTCAACCATTGGTTGTAACTCCCACAAATTTGCTAACCATTTGGAAAGGTGTTCAGTCACATGTTACCTAATTTTCCATAAATGAACATTTGTTTTAAAAGCTTTTAAAAGTGAGTTTTTGACTAACCACTTAAGTTTGAACTAAAATACAGTAGAAACTCTATAATATAATACACTTGGTGCCACCAAAATTTATTAATTAAAAGAGTTATTAATTAATCGATAAATTAATAATTATTAATTTATATATTAATTAATATTTTATTAATTTATAGTGGTGAAAGCACTCAAGAACTCCATAATTTGATCAAAGAGTTGGGTTATCGCAATGCAATGGATGTCGAAGATGTTCTGACTCACCCAGAAGAAAATGTAGTTGCACGGTTGTTGACTGATGAAGAAATTATTGAAAGCGTTATTGGAATTAATAAAAATGATATAGATGAAGAAGATGATGAAAGTTCTACAATGGAGCCCCCTTCGCGAAACGAAGCTATTAAAGCGGCAATCACATTGAACAATTTCTTGTTGAGCTATGAGAAAACAACACCAGAAGTTCTTACCATGCTAAGGAAAATTAGAGACGAGATTCAAGGGGAAATTGATTTCATCAAAAAACAAAAGACAATTGAGTCATTTTTCAAAAAACCTTCATAAATCATTCATGTAATATGCTATATATAAGGAATTATTAATTTATATTTTATATGGGGTCTAAAGAAATTATCAAAAATGTATTATCTTATAATTTTAGCGAATTATTAATTTAGCACCCTATCCTCGAGTCGGGACCGGCAAAAAATATTATCTTAGAGAGTTTATTAAATAATCGAGTATTAATTTATCGAGTTTCTACTGTATGTTTAGTGATGTTTACATAACCTAGAACAAGAGTAACTTTGCAATATTACTCAAATAAAAAATCCTTTTCAAGACTAAGGTGGTCGTTAGAGACAGCACTTTGAGTCTTATCCCTAACATAATACTCACTTTTCAACCATTTTAATATTTTTTTGTTAAATTATAAAAATCTTGAATTTATATAACTAGAAACTTGAGAACTAAACACTTATATTTTAAAAAACATGTTTCCAAGAACAAATATGTAAAATACACTAAGGCTCATTTTTAAGCATTTTGAATGATTTGTTATATTTCTTGATCACAATTTTACATAACAAACTTATTCGGACATGTCTTATAGCTAGGGATGCCTCGATGACACACTAATCATGGAATATATTTTGTTGGCTTTGGTTTGATGTCACATTGTTCGTTCCTATAATAATTCAATATTATTTTGTTATATTCATTAGTTAGTTATCCAACACAAAACTACATCTTTTATATAATGAGAGAACTCACTTTAGGCCAAATCGAGGGATTCGATTAACCAATGAGAGGGCTCGATTTTGCAGTTGAGCCCTCTCATTGGTTAATTGAGTTTTTAATTGAGAAAAAGTCATGCTGTTTTAAGTGTTTTCTAAAAGGCTCCCAAAACATAGACGTACCGAAAATGCGAATAAAAAAACTTTGAGAAACCGGGTGCGTTTTCAGAAACTTTGGTGTATTGAAACTCTTGGGCGTGTCACAGACGTGTTTCCAAATATGAGAGGCATATTCTAGAAGGTTTTAAAAATGATGGTTATCCTCACTGATATCTTTTCTATATTTGAATTGCGTTATCTGTTGGGCCACGGTTGTGAAACCCTAATCCTGAGCCTATATATACTCGCCCAATGTGGCTGCTCATCGTTCATTGGATTTCTAATTCTTTTGCCTTCTTTTTATTATCGCAGGTTTCTGTTGTATATTTCTTGATTATCAAAATCATTAAAAACATCCTAGGTATGAAACCCTAACTCTAATTGGCCATCATTCGTTAGTATTTTAATGTTTTTGGTTTTGTTTTGTTATCACATGTAAATTTATGTTTTTTGATTTCATTATGTTCATCATATGTTTATATGTTTCTTTCAATATATTTAGCTGTTTCTTATGCACATAGGTTTTTGTTGCAGATTTCATGATCATGAGAATCGTTGAAACATCCTAGGTATGAAACCCTAATTATAATTGGTCATCTTCCGTTAGAATTTTATATTTTTTTTGTTTTTGTTTTGTGATCACAGATAAAATTGTGTTTTCTGGTTTTTTTAAGGGTAAGATGTGTACATATACTCGGTCAAAAAGGATGTTCTCCATTCGTTTATATGTTTATTTGTAAAACAAAATAACAATATATTTGTTTGTTTGTTTATATGTTTCTTTGTTAACCTTTGTGCATGTGCTTTAACTTTGAAGGTGGTTGTATTAAAGCAGTTGGTCATCAAAAACCCGGAATATTTTCATAATAAAACTATATTGGTTCCAATACTGACGGTGAAAATAGGTGTACATGTCATGCTTCTAAGGGACATTGATCAATAAAGAGGGCTGTGTAAAGAAGATCGCATGTTGTTTTATAACAAGTTTTCAATTGAAGAAAAGATCTCTTTTGTAAATTAATTTTTGAGTTTTGTACAATTATTTTATATATTTGTTTTTTGTTTTTTTGTGTTTTCTTTTGTATATCAGAATCATATTTCGTTTTTATATCATAGTTGTCAGAATTATGAAGATGTTAATACATCAGATTCATATGTATCAGAAAAATTGTTATAAGATACCTATTTATTAAATAATGTGTTGTTTTAATGATATTTTGTTTCCTTGACGTTATTTTTTTTATTGTGTTTTGGTTTTATATCATAATCATATGTGTTCCTATTATGATATTTTATTCCTATGTCGTTAATACTCCAGACTCAGTAGTATCAAAAACATGCTTTATTTATTTTTCAAAATTATGAAGACGTCAATGCATCAAACTCATATGTATCAGAAACAATGTTATATTATACATAATTATTAAATATATTATATATTGACAAGAATAGAATATTAACGTAATCTTTGATTAAGTATTTAATCGGCTTAAGAATCACGGTCTAGAAGGAGTCATACTATTGCTGACATAATAACCTCTATACGAAATATCGATGTGTCTAAGAAACGTTTTTCATATTCTGTGAACATAACAACAGATGTTGTAAATTGTATTATGTATTTTTAAAGATAATGTAGTTGAATCGCTTAAAAACGTGTATCGATTTGTTATTTAGTTGTCCGAATTATGAATACGTTAATGCATCAAATGCATGTGTATCAGAAATTGTTATATTACTATATATATTAAAAGCAATTCTAAACGACGTCGATTCACTAACGCATTTGAAACGACGTCGAATCGTTTAGGGCTAAAATGGTTTTTTTGGGCTTCTTCACTGGGTTTGGCCCAAAGGTCTTAGATATCACCGCCTGTGATATATCTAGAACTAGCTTAAAGACCCGCGGATTCGCGGAGTTTTTAACGAAATATGAAAATGAGATAATAAGAAAACAACGAACGTAAACATGTTTCATTAATATATGAAAGAAATAATGAGAAAATACATGAATTATTCGATAATCAATTGAGTTTGTAACAATTAAAACAATAAACGTCCATGCGTTGTGGTCTCCAAATTTGACGGTCTTGAATAGCAAATGACGTATGTTAGCGTTAATCAATTTAATAGCAAATGTCGATCCCAGGAACAGCTAATAGTCCATAGAAAATTGTTTAGTGTTTTATATTCCAAGTAAATTTTTAAAAAAAAAGGCCTAACATTTAGGTTTCTTGTACATGGTTTACGTATTATCGTATTTCAAATAGTAATATAGAAAAAAAGAACAACAACTCCTAAACTGAAGATCACTAACATGAGAGTTTGTAAATGCATTATTGGCCCGGTAGTCTATACATTGTTCAACATAAACCCATTTTTTTTAATTAATTGTCATATAAAGTTCAATCATCAAGTCTTGCTCACATTGACTTGTAACAAAGATCTGAGTTATAATATCCGGGATTAACAGCAAGTGCAAGATCCCACATTATGAAACAATCAATGACATTGGTGAAAGTTTTCTGTGGTTCAAAATTGTCAAATATGAACATGGTTTTAATTGTTGTAACAGTTGTCTACAAATTAAGTGTGTTATAACAGGAACTACTTGGCTATTGTTCGAGGCATCTACAAAATGTACATTACATGCATTTGATAATGTTAATTCTATTTCGAAATCATTATATGCAAGTTTACCCATTAAAATCTTGAGCATTCCCTTATCCATTGACCTAACAGTCCTTTGATGAGAAGATCCATAACAAAGCTGGAACATGAAATAGATTATATTAAGTTTTAACAAAAAGTATTGATGTTGACACCAAAGTAACTTAATGGAAGCTTAAAACTCATACACTTACCTGGTAAAAAAGGACAGTTTTCCCACCTCCGCTAATCCCAATTTCTTTCGTTGCAGCCTCGCGTTCTATCTGAATCACTTCTTCTGTTTGTTGGGATTGTTCCTGCATTTCTTTCAAAACTTTCTCGAAGTTTGTATTTTCGAGATTCTTAGCTTCTTCCACATCAGCCTACAAAAGTTGAAGCGATATGAACAGATATGAAACATCCTAAGAAAAAAAAGACAGCAAGATAATAGAGCTTTATAGAGGTCAGTTATATTCAACTTTTGTGTAAATAATATAATTAATGATTTGAAACTTTCTTTATAGATACTTACTCAAATGCGCTTCTTCACCTACAATCTCCAGGTCAAATCTTCAACTTGTTATTCCAATTTAGATTTGGCTTCTTGTAGAACACCAATTTCCTTTGCAGCCTACAGAGGAGAATAGGATAATTAATGACTGCTGCAAATCATAATGACCAAATCAAAAACATGATAAACATCCTAAATAAAACTGTAAAAATAGGATAATTAATGACTGCTACAAATCATAATCTTTTTCTTGGTCATAGCACCTGTCTTGTTTGGTAAGACGAAAGTTGACAAAGAAAAGAGAGTGCTCGCCCCGGCCAACAAAGATCATACAACGGATAAGGTATAACACAACAGCATGAAATATTATAATAGGTTTTATGCGGCCTTCAAATAAACTGGTTCGTCGACATCATAAAAAGTGAATCAAGAGTTTATAAAATGCCTCAAAATACATGTTACTTTGATAAAAACTGAATCAAACCGAAGTTTGTAGATGCTACCGAGGTACCTGGGTGTCCCTTTTCGTGTCATTATATATTGTTCGATACCTTAATTGTTTTTATCTCAGAAGACTACAATCTAATGAACAAAGTTCAAATAGTTCTCTACTTATATTCAAGAAAAATATGTTTCAGGCTATCTGAAGACTAAGGTTCTTTTGTTGCTAGTTATGTCGTAAAAAACATAACATAAACTATCATGTTGTCCATAATTGATGAAAATATTAGATTGACTTAAAGTAGTTCCTTGCCAAGCGATCCATTTTTCTTGGAAGAAATATGCTCCAACATAAACAATTAATGGTTCAATTTTCTAGCTTTATGCTACCATTTTATAAAGAGCCCAATAGTTAATCTCTTAGAGTAAGCTTTCAACCATTTCTATCAATTGTTTCAAAAAGAAGTATATTAAGTTGAGCTAACGACGTCGGTTGAGAAGGTTATATCCTCTTGAGCCTCAAGTAGTAATTGAACCCTCTTTGACTGCTTCCGGGAGCACATAGTCAAGGTCTTCCAATTCATCTTCAGTTATATCGGTGTCAATCCATGAAGACCAGTCCACATCACTCTCGCCATCTTCGTACAATAACTGTTTATTTCCTTGCATTACATTGACCTTCTCACCGAGTGATTGAAGCATCTGATGGTTCAACCAAACATCAGTCTCTACACTAATCCGAAACACAATACAATAAATGATCAATTATATTGTAGTATTCAACTTCAAACCAGCTTTTGACCTGTGGAAATATGGAATTGACGTTATCATCTCTTGTACGTGTAAATGGCATCATTAGCATTTAGCCCGTAATTTTCAGTATCAAGTCCTATAAGTTATCACAAAAAATTATCATAAATTAAATAACAATAGAATAAAAATAATGTATATCTCAAGTCATTATTCATGTGCTGTTTCTTTTTCATTGTGCATGCCAAAATTTTCGAAAAGACATTTTCTCAATCGTGACAAAAATATATGATAATGAATTAGTATTGCTTAATGTATTTTGACCCCTTACGTTATATGGACTCTTTTGTATGAGACGTCTAATCCAAATGTGAAACGATTTACTATTAGAAAAGGCATGTAAAGATGTATTTGGTTACTACAACAGTGATGCCAACCCATTTGAATATATAAGCATTTGGTTAAAAAACGATGAAACTTATGAAACTTATAATAGGATATCTTGACTTTTTTACCCAATAAGAATAATGTTACATAACATTGTAACCATTAGTACAGCAATGTGAAACAAACAACCTGGTCAGTGAAATCCAAATCTTATAGTAGTACATTGCCACACGATCTAATTTTCTTGGAAGAAATCTACTCGACCATAAACAAATAATGGTTCATATTCCAGCTTTATGCGACATTATATGAAGAGCTCAAAATTTCTTACCGATGGTGAAAGCCATAAAGTAAAGATGAAAAGATAGGTGGGTTATTTAATGGGTCAATACAGGTTCTAGGGTGAAACGGGTCATTTTTATTACATGTATGCCTAAAATACATAACCCTTAGCAGATTGACCCAAACGCCCCTTATGGGGTTGTTTCAGCAGCCAGTTAAAATGCTGCAGCATACTTTGTTTCCACGGGATACAGCTTTTTAACCCGGACAATGGTGACTCTAAAACCATTTTTAGAAGCTAATGTGACTCAATAAAGTTAACTCAAATGTAAAAAGGACTTGCACATCAGAATGTATACATTGGAACCTGGTTTATGGGTCTATTAGCAAGTCCAAAAGTTGCAGAAAAGGTCCAACAGGTCCATGAGAAATTCCAGCAGCTTTTGAAGAGCCAAGTTGCCGTATCCGGAACAAAGCATTTTTCACGCTATCCCCCTTTATTAAAAAAATGGGTCAAATAAATGTCGTGGTAAAACGCCGACATATCAAATGGGTTGAAATTGGTTCAAAGTTAACTAATTTATAAATTCCAAATATTATGGAAATTCAAAGTTTAAAGATGAAACCAAAAATATAGCAACATGTGTAAAGAAGACGATTAACCTTTGCATTGGTAGCACTTTTATAGTAATTTTCAATACTCTGTAGATGCATGTTAACTGGCTCCGTCTCTGTACACCACAGTCCCATGTATATCTGTTAAGCACTAATGTTAAGAATACAAATTCAAAAATAAACAACAACATGAAACAATACTCATGTGATAGAACTACTTTAAACCAAAAACGATTAGAGCTTTTTAAACAATCAAACAATACCCATGTGATAAGATCATAATAGACTTATAATCATCTGAATTTAACCAACCGAATCAAGAAGCTCACCCGATACAAAAAGTGCCTATATAAATGTTTAGTACTTATTAAGACAGGTAAACAGGTTTAAGAAATGTGCCGATGTCGTTGAAGCCATAGCTTTGTATATATTCGGCTCCATTCTATCTAATATTACCTGCATTTATAAAACAAAATATTGATAAGTACTTGCACATAACACTTTAGATATTGAGTTACATATTATCAACACATTTGCAGTAGCTCATGTCCTAAATTATCGTTAAAGAAAATAAGATTTTAGTCTACTCGCATCAAGGGGAAAATTAAATAACATACAAATCAAGTTACTTGAAATAATAACTATTATCCCAATGCATCCCTCCACATATATCACGTGCAGGAAGTGATATTTATGGAAACCTGATCGTTCACGTTAGCCATTGTATTCTTCCACCTTTGTAGGAGGTTTAGAAGTATTCGTTAGAGATATTGATTCATAAAAGAGTGACCATACGCGCCGCGCTGCTTTAAGAATTGTCCCCACAATAATTGCTTTATAAAAAAAATGACCTTATGTGGTTTCTAATTTCTTTGGTTGTCTTTGTTTGACCTTTTATGTAGTTAGAATTTTTCATGACTCGGATATCGCTTTTGTGAATATATAATAGTTGATGTACCTTGTGAAGTGATGCCATCCAGCCATGACATTCTGGGTACCTAAAGATGGTACATACAAATATACAATATAATTAGTGTGAGGGTTATTAGAAACATATCTCTCTTGCTCATAGTTAAGCGCTTTTATCTTAGATAAACATGGAACACGCATAAATAAACTTACACCTCATTATGTTCACAAAATACTCTAAATATCATCTTTCTCGTCTAAAAATGAGTCTTTAAAAACAAAATCATCATAAAGAACTTGTATAACCGACGAAATCCACAATATCAGACACACTATAAAACAATATCAGATCATGAAGAAGACCTGATTCAGTTAGGCACATTTTTACTTTAACTGCTTTGACATATAAGTATATACCATACCTCAGAAAGTCAGAAATGCCGTGCCTCATAAATCCATATTTTGATGCTCAATATCTGAATCCCATTTAACACTCCTAAAACATATTCCCAAATACACCTTTAAATTACAAATATTAACCATTTACCTTAGCTTCTCTCTTGGGTCCAATTGGAGGTCGTTTAGGTGCGGCTTCTTTCATTGGTTCAGTTTCGGCTACAATTTTACACAAACAAAGAACAATAAAATCATTTGAAATTGTACAACAAATACCTCATAGTGGAAATGAATCTCATCGTCTCTTGAAACAAATTTGGAACCTAAAAATATAACACAATACGACATATCAGATAAAATATACATTAAAACCACCAAATCATACATATCAAATTAAATATAATTAATTGAATTGGAACAAAATTAAAGTGACAACATCTAAAAAAACACATACAAATTATGTAGAATATGTGATTCAGTCTCGGTTTTTCATACCCGGCTGCAACCCAGTCCTGCATTATTGGGTTTACATCATAAACATAAAACAAATTAGCAATAATACAAACCAAATCGATTCAATAAAATTAAAACTTACTGAAATTATTGAGTTTGATTCAATAATATGATTTTTCAGTCACGAATTAGGGTTGATGATAATCCTTAAATCAAAGATATATAGACCAATTCATAGGTTATTTTTGGATGTTTTTTTTAATGCATTGAATTTGATTGGTAAATTGAAACCGAAAATTGATTTGGGGAGCGTATATGAATTGAGAGGAGCGTGCATCATTAAACCGGAAAAGGAGTATCCTAAAATAAGGTTGAAGAGGGGTTTGAATGTTGACTTTGTGTGTGTCGTGTAGGTGTGTTTGTGTGTGTTTCATTTAATGTCAATAGGTGCTTTAGGGTGTTGTATCTTGGTGCTAATTAAGGTAAAAATTTAATGTTCTGCTTTAAGGTGCTTGTAAAAAACCTTGTTTTATTAGATAAAATAGATTATTGATAAAAACACACACATACATAGCGCTAGAACATTCCCGGAGATCAATGAAACTCCTGAACCATCTGACAATTGCACCGGTGATGATGATTATAGAGTGATAATCCTTCGGTTATGTGGCGTTTTACAGATACTTTCAGATTCTCCCATCTAAATCCATCTCCACTCTTAGGGGGTGTTTGGTACGATGGAATCATAAAGAATGGAATTACAACTAAGAATGGAAATGATGAGAATAAGAATGGACTCAATGAACTGATACGTATTCATGTGTTTGGTATACACAAAGAATCACAAGAGATAAACCATGTAGAGTATGATTCTTTTGTTTGGTTTGCATGGAGAATCACTACGAGAATATATTGAAGCATGTAATAACCATCAGAAAGTATGAACAAAGTATAACACATCAACAAAAACCAAGACCTGCAAGTTATCAATCTAAGCCTAAATTAAGTCCAGAAAATAAAATAAACATTGGGAACAACAAAATAAATAACCAACAAAGTTGCTACATCATATAAGTATGTGTGGTTAAGAAACATTTGCGTAAAATGAAGTAAAAATTTTTAATTCAACATGACGTTACAAATAAAATCTATACTAACACCATTAATTAAAAAAAAATCAAATGAATTTTAAGCTCGTTTAGTAAATCGCATAAACACATGTAGCTAGGGTTTGGATTTTTTAAATCAGCCCCAAAATCTTAAAAGTCCCAAATACTTATAATCGAACATACAGAAGAGATGTTTCTGGTTTTGATTAGTGAAATATCCATTCGAAACATGAGATAGTTACCAATCGCAATAAAAAAATTGAAGTTTTGAAGGCTTTAAATCGCATAGAGAGGTATAGGTTGCTAGGATTTTGATAATTTCTAATTTGATGATAAGCATGTGCAACGCACATGCATTTCTTTTTTATACTCGTGTTTTTTTGCTATTCAATATTTCATTCTCAGTGTGAATAACATTTTGCCTTCACCCTCCCATTCCCTGCTTTCTCCGCTTTTTTTAGAGAAAGGATAAGCTTGAAAGAGAATCACTATTTGATTATCTCATTTCATTCTCAATTGCAACAAACGCGAGAATGCAACCCAATTCCGTTTCTCACCTTTCCATTCACTCGTACCAAACATGCCCTTACTTATCTGGTATGTGATTCTTAATAATCTTCTTCTTTTTTTTTTTTTTTTTTTTTTTTCGTTATTTTAATTTCGATTGTTTTTGGGGTAATCGGTGGACCAAAACAGATAAACGACGGGAGCTCTTCATGGACAACAAATTTTCCGTCGGTATCAAAAGATTAGTAGCGGTATCCGAAATCAAATGTACTTTTGTTTATTAATTCGCTTTTGATTCGTTTTTAGTGTTCCGATTTATTTATTTTTATTTTTTTTTGTCTCAAATTATGTCAAGCTTGATCTGTAGTAGATCTTTCTGTTTTTTTTGTTTGTATTGATAAGTGAATCTTTTGATAATATATGTGGTGACTGTTAATATCCTACAGAGTTCATGTATTTTGTGTTATTTGGTAGTCAAAGTAATTACGAGATTTGGTTTTATAGGTCCTATGGTTGCAAAAGTTGTGCTTATCAATGATGAAGACGCTCCGGTCTATTCAATGTATAGAGATCCTGTGGGTTGGTTATTATTTGAAGAAGCTGTTGACTGTCCGATGAAGGTTTGTTTTTTCGCCAACTGTTGAGTGAGTTGCTTATTATTTATATGTTAATTTATCAAGGCCAAGATGGTTATTTTCAAAAAGAAAGTGGTGTTTGGATTTGTGAAGAGTATGTAGCTGCGTGTGTATTTATCTGTTTACTAACACCCTTATAGGGTGATGGCAAATCACGTGTTCATTGTTATCAAGAAAGTCAGCAAAAACAACATTCAGTGGCTTTCGAATGTGCTCATAAGCCAAAAAAATACTAATATTGTTATATACTTATATGACGTATGGATCTCATCCTGAAGTTAAATAGTCATTAAATATTTAAATTGTGATAAGTCATTTAAACATTTCATCAGTATTCCTTTTTAATTACTATATTGTTATAGTGGTTATATATGGCTTATAACTTTTACTATTATTCTTGGATGTAAAAGTGCTTATAAGCTCATACACAACTTTGATCTTATCAATCTGAGCTTATGCTCTATATAAGTCCCATAAGCTCAAGGTAGCTATTCCAAACACCCATATGTAACCATAATCATTTGTTGTTGTTTCAAGACATATCAAATATCATTTTAATGCAGGGTGTTATCATTTCAAGACATGTCGAATCGTTCATGGTCCAATGGAGAACGGTGTATCAGCAGCGGCTAACCTCCAACGTAGGCCACATGTGCTTACTTAGTCTGTTGTGTTGCAAACTGTAGTTGGTATTTCGCGTGTACATAATGGTCGTTCAAAGATACTAACAACAGGTAAGGCACGCTGCAGGTTCAATAACTCTTGAAATATGTACGATGAATATGTAATTCTTTCATTGAAATTGCAGATCATCGTTTTCTAATTTTATGATTGTTGTTATCATTTTAGGCGCCGACATTTAAACTAGAATAGCTTCTACCACGTTACATAATTATAGGCGTCAACGGTCATTCACTCTGGAATTACAGCTACTCAAATTTCAGATTGACATATAGTAATTATGTTATTGTTATCATTTTAGGTGCGTATATCCAACCAGTGGTAACTGTCAGCACTTTACATGAAAATAATAGGCCCACACATTCAGTCACATGATGTGATTTGCTTATTTCTTCTGAATCACATTTATTTGTTGCTGTCTACATATCGAGATATTGTGACAAGGTTTGCCAGCTTTGTAGTGTTTTATTTTCGTAAGAGCAACATCCACTTTATGTATGAACACAATTTAGATCTGGCGACCTACAAATAATAGGGAATGCATAATGCATAAAGAAAATGGAGATAGAAATATCGATGAAGTCGACAGTCTCTAATCTTTATTAGTAATACTGAAACTACTTATACTTACATGATGGGAACCATTCGACAGGAACCTATGGATGTACCTACTCCGCCTGTTGGGCAAGTCGGAAGCTGTGTGGGGCAAATGAGAAGCTATGCTTTCAGACAAAATGTTGAGGGCCACGACAGAATGGCGAGCAGTTCTAGGCGCCTGCAACAACTAAGACATGAAAACGGGAAACATCCACTGCAAAGTAAAAAGACGTTCATATTTGCCATCACCTTCTCATACCTGTGAACGCATATGATGTGTAAACAGACAGAGCGTGTGGTTACTTATTTGTTTTGTTGCTGCAGATACACCATCTGGGATTCAGCTCAGGTATGTTTACCTTTGTCGTGAAAGCCTGTTAGGATTTCTCCCAAATATTCGATTTTCGTTAAGGATACAGGAAATTTTTTCTAATTGAATTGAGCTCTAAATTTGATAAATGTTCAAAAACTCCTTCCTGCTACCTCTATGTATAATCTGCTATGCGGTTGATATTTCAGTCAACAACAAAAATCCAAGTAAAAATGGTTTCATGAAATCTTGGATGTGAAGTAGTTGTTTAGAATCTTATATTTGAAAAAGCTTTACTTCGGCAATATTGTTTAACTTAGAATGGCTTTGCTCATACAGGTTTCTGATGCCATTGTTTCTTCCCTGTTATAGGCAAAGGAACCCCGATAAGGCAGGTCATGAGTAAGAGCAAGATGATACTATGGCTAATAGAAGGAATTCCAGCAATGTTGAAACGTGAAGTTGCAGTGGTAAGTTTTTGTCGAGTGTAACGTATATCTGAAGTTAATTAATTATTTTCAATCAATATTCGTTATCAACCTCCACACCGTCAAGTTTAAGCTCTTTAATTTCGGTTTTATGTGGTTATCTATCGTTGGAACTTTAATTTTTCACAGGTCTGTATCTAAGTTGAAGTTTACATACTTTTAACGTTTTTTTTGGTTACATAAATTAGCAGATAAAAATGTCAAAAAAAAAAAGCTCTGCCGCAACGCGGCGGATGGTCGCCATACTCGTTATACGTATTTATCAAATATAATCTTTATTTAAATATTTAATTGATTCAAGAAGGCCGGTTTAGAAGGTTTTAAAAACGATATTTATCATTAATTGGCTTTTTACTTGAGAATAAGTCGGCCCTGGTTTGTGGTTTTTAAAAAGTGTTCCCAAACATATTATCGTGTGAGGTATCTTCTAGGAAGTTTTAAAAATTAAGGTTATCTTCACCGATATCTTTTATATATTCAGGAACGGTTACGAAACCTTGATGTTGAGCTTATATATAATCGCTCAATGTGGATGGTCATAGTTCATTAACTTTTTCATCCATAATAAGAGCGTTGATATTCTTGACTTCATATGCATGTTCGTTCCTTTGTGTAATGACATTGTGTAACACAACTATTATCGAGCTATTTATCTATGTTTATTGTATTACTTGATTGAAGTTCTTGAGAATCGAATATATATTTATTTATGTTGTATTGAAAGTTTAATTTTCGTACATTATTTAGTTTTTGGTTTCTGTTTCTAATTCCTATGTTTATGAGAACATGTTCATTTCTTAAAATGTATTGGTTGTTGTTTATGTCTTAATTCATATATTCTAATCGATTTATGTAAACACATACATGTATTAACTCTAATAGTACTTTTTTACTTCGAATATTGGGTAGGTAACATAGATATTTCGTTTTTACAACGCTACTGATCGATGATGATGAAAGCATAATAGCTTTACGAATATCTTTAAACAAGCAAAAGAGAAAGAAATGTTACACTGATTCTTTTTTGAACATGTTTCCCATAAGATGCATACAAGATGTACTTGATTTACATCAGGTTATTATGTTAAGCAATTTTCTTTAATAAAATTTATACTTTCAAAATCAAGAATATCAAACATTTATTATTTCTTTTATTTGACAGAGAGCCAAAGTTTTTGTTTTGGCATCTATTGTGTCTTTCGATACTAACAAATCATGGTTTTACATGAGTTTCTGTCATTGTCACATGAAAATTACTAATAGGAATGATGTGGTTGGTGTTGTCCAAAAGCCTACTGATTTCATTTCAATAAATAATGATTTTGTGGTGCAAGTGTTGCAAAATTAAACCACAATCTGTTGTGCCTAGGTACTGTATTTATAATTTACCTATTATTCTTCATCATGTATATAATCATGTAAATTCATCAAATATTAACGTTTAAATACAATATTGTAGGTTCAGGTTACAAACAAGAGTTGTTGACGTTAGTAGGAGTAATCGCTTCATAATGTTTGACAGAGAAGTGTTCAGACTTATAAAAAAGAGTGCTAAGGAGTTACTAGAAATACAACAACATGTATACAAATAATTTACAATGCAACAATATTACTGAACGTTTAATTTTGTAACACTAACAATCTATTATGTTTACATAGACCGGTGACATCGACTCTTTCCCAGAAGTTTTTGAAACGTGCGTGCGTAGGATGTTTGCATTTTTTAAGTTGGCATTTCTCATTATAATATCGAGAAGGAACGGCACGTGTACAATGTTTGTAAAATGACGAATGATCATCATGTTGTACCTGAGCTTCATAAAAGTAATCTACACTTTGAGGTATACTTATGAAACAAATATTGTGAAAGCTTTTAACATTTATTGAGATAAATTGAACTACCATTGCGTCTTATTCTAAACTTTACAATATTATACATGTTCTTAGGATGCTTTGTCTGTTACCGGCGAGAAAAATGTATTTTATGTTCAAAATTTGTTTCTATTCAGGTTCAGGACGAAACTGAAGATGTTGGTTTAGTCGAGGAGGATCAGGTTGGAAATTCAGTATCAAATGACGAAGAGGATGTTTAACCTTCATCATTAACTGGTAGTAAGCGTAAGACCAAAGCACCCTCAAAGCGAGATGGGAAAAAAACTGCAAAAACAGAACAAGATGATAATTAATTTTTGAATTTCAAATAATTATACTATGGATTGGATTTGTTTATTTGTGTTTTGGTTTTCGTATTACAATTACATTTACATGACAATTTGTTTTTAATATTATGTATACATTTATTTTCTTTATTGTGTTTTGGGTTGCATATCATAATTACATGTGTTTCTTATACTATATTTTGTTTCTAATATGCTATTGAATTAAAAGAAAAAGTGGTCTCTCATTCGCATCCAGTTGTATATTTCAAAATATAACATTATAATGTATACATGAAATTAGGTTTATATATCTTATAAATTGATAATCATAACGATTATTTTATATTGTGTTTTGGGTTGTAAAGTTTTATATTTTTGTATATTTGTGTTTTGGTTATCTTAAGGAGAACTGTCTTTTTCTTTTAATGTATTTTGTTTAAATATCAGAATTAAATGTGTTTCTATATTATAATTTATTATATTGCCGTAATTTATTTACATACTATTTTATTTTCAATACTCATTTTACTTGCACAACACCAATTCTATATATCTATTAAATCAAAAGAAATCTAACAAAAATTAAACCCAAAGTTCCGTGCGTGCACGGGGTTCTAAAATTAGTACCTACTAACAAGATACTTAATACGAAAATAGAATGAAATTAATTTCAAACATGTTGTCACACAGGAAGAAGTAAAAAGTTGCGTAGAGAGAAAAAAAAAAACAAAAGTAAGGTGGGAAGAGGTTTGAAGATATGACATCCACTTAATAAAATAAGAGGGAATTACATATATATATCTCTCTAAAGCTTCATATATATATATATATATATATATATATATATATATATATATATATATATATATATATATATATATATATATATATATATATATATATATATATATATATATATATATATATATATATATATATCTCCAACCAAAACTCATAATTGCATATATATCCTTCTAAAGCTTTAAAATTATCAAATATATCCAAATTATTATTTTAAAAATATTAATAGAAAAAAATATCTAATAATCATAATTGATACATAAAATCAGTGGTGCAAAAATCAGCCGAATCGGCCGATTAATCGGTACCTTGTTGATTTTTGAAAATCGATGGAAAAATGGGCCAAGGCAAAAATCGGCCACTAATCAGTCAAAAATCGGACTAATCGACCAAATTAGACTAATCGTTCAACTTTAAATGAATTAATAATTTAGGCATTCTGTTTAATTTAGGTATCCTTTATTTCATTTATAATGCACAATGGGCCTAATAATCAGAATTGGAACCTTTTATTGAGGTTTGGAAACATATTTGGCTTGGAATCAGTTAAAATCTTAAGTTTGGTACCCAAAGCTTGCAGGAAATGCCAATCCAATTAATCCCGCCTTGACCGACTAATCGCTGCAGGGTGGTCGACCGCCCGACTACCAATTCACGATTTTTGCAACATTGCATAAAATGACAAGTATACCCTTATTCTTATTTGTTTACAATTACAAAATATCCTTTTATTGGTTGAATTTTATTATGTCATTTGATATATATATATATATATATATATATATATATATATATATATATATATATATATATATATATATATATATATATATATATATATATATATATATATATATATATATATATATATAGAGAGAGAGAGAGAGAGAGAGAGATATGGGATATTATGAGAAGGGTCATTATAATGAAAAGTATAGGAAGGATTGTGGTGACGACATGTGTCACCTCCTGCCACATCACCACCCCCACCCACCCCACACCCCCCCTGAAAATTTTTTTTCCCTCCAAAATTATTTTTTCCGCCAAAAATTTTCCCGCCAAAAATTACTACTGCATCACAGTTATAAAGTTACTGCATCACAATAATAATTGTGATGCAGTAACTTTGGTGCATCTGCTGCTAGTACACTTGAAACTGCTGCTGGATCTGCTGCTAGTTATAAAGTTACTGCATCACAATAATAATTGTGATGCGGTAACTTTGGTGCACATGATGCTAGTACACTTGAAACTGGTGCTAGATCTGCTGCTAGTTATAAAGTTACTGCATCACAATAATAATTGTGATCAGTAACTTTGGTGCTTCTGCTGCTAGTACACTTGAAATTGCTAGTTATAAAGTTACTGCATCACAATAATAATTGTGATGCAGTAACTTTGGTGCATCTGCTGCTAGTACACTTGAAACTGTTGCTGGATATGCTGCTATAAAGTTACTGCATCAAATAATAATTATGATGCAGTAACTTGGTGCATCTGCTGCTAGTACACTTGAAACTGCTGCTGGATCTGCTGCTAGTTTGAAGGAATCTACTGCTTGTGATACATTAACTTTTATAACAGTGATGCAGTAAAATAAATTTGGTGGTTTTTGGCGAGAAAAAAAAATTTGCCAAAAATTTTTTTTTTGGCGGGGGGGGGGGGGGGGTGACACGTGTCATATGATGTGGCATGATGATGTGGCAAAGTGACACATGTCATCTCCACATTCCTTCCTACCCTTCTCATTATAAGAAACTTTTCATTGTATCCCTACCCTATATATATATAGGCTCCGGTTCCATTGAGAAGGTTTTTATTTTGAGAAGATTGAGAAATCTTCGTTTGAGCAAATTAAATCATGTTTTTTATTTGATTCACAAGTAAATATCATTTTATGGTGAATCGAATCTATAAATCACAAATTTGATTCACAAATCATTGTTAAAATCGAGTTATGATGATGATTCATTAAAATTGTACAGATGATTCAGTATTCTACATATATCGCAAAATCGAGAGATTTTTAACATTGATTCAAATTTTTTTTAACACATTTTGAATTTTAATAACATTAAAATGAGTTTTACGCTTGAAAAACATGAATCAAAGTTAAAAATCTATCGTTTTTGAAAACCTTCTCAATCTTCTCAAAATAAAAACCTTCTCAATCGATCCAGATTTTATATATATATATATATATATTTATATATATATATATATAGGGGAGGGTTAATGTGAGATCAAGCTTAAAGTTGTAAAAATAAGATCAAATCTAAAAAACCACTAAAACATTTATAAATAACAATTTTAGCAATCATACACAAAAAAAATAATATTTTAAAACAAATTAACATTTTAGCAACTAATAACCAAATGATACATGAGTTTGGATTAGTGATACATCTGATACACATTACACTAATAAATATTCCAATACCTGATACACATACAAGAACCTGATACACATTAAACTACTAATCAAAGTGTATCACCTAGGTTTCGTAAATTTTAAAAAGAAATCTATCGAAACTTTAACAATTTTAGTTGTAGTAAATAAAAAAATTATTTTTATTGTAAGGAGAGTATCTCTTGTCAAATTTTAGTTCGATCTCATTTTAACAACTTTAAGGATGATCTTATTTGATCTAGATTATATATATATATATATATATATATATATATATATATATATATATATATATATATATATATATATATATATATATATATATATATATATATATATATATATATATATATAATCTAAATCAAATAAGATCAAACTTAAAGTTGTTAAAATGAGATCCAACTCAAATTTGACAATTGACACTCTCCTTACAACAAAAATAATTTTTTTATTAGCTACAACTAAAATTGTTAAAGTTTCGATAGATTTCTTTTTAAAATTTACGAAACATAGGTGATACACTTTGATTAGAAGTGTAATGTGTATCAGGTTTTGGAATATTTATTAGTGTAATGTGTATCAGATGTATCACTAATCTAAACTCATGTATCATTTGGTTATTAGTTGCTAAAATGTTAATTTGTATTAAAAAAAAAATTGTATTATTGCTAAAATTGTTATTTATAAATGTTTTAGTGGTTTTTTAGACTTGATCTTATTTTTACAACTTTAAGCTTGATCTCACATTAACTCTCCCCTATATATATATATATATATATATATATATATATATATATATATATATATATATATATATATATATATATATATATATATATCTCTCTATATTATATATAACAGGAGGCATTTGGCATTAATGCCACCTCAATGCCACCTCAATGCCACCTCAATGCCACATAATCATTTTGTCCACCTAAGCAATTATTTTTGAAATTTATTTAGCTATGAATTAATTTTCGAAATTTAATTATATGAGCAATTAAAATTCGGATTAATTAGTTAAAAAAGTGTCTTTTGCAAGATTCGAACATGAGTCATTTAATCCACATACAAATGCTTCAACCGCTAGACCAAGGCAGTTTTTGTGATTTACAAATACAAAATAAGTAATTAATGCTTAAATAATTGATATTGTTAAGCTATATTTAAGGAATAGATTATGCTTAAGAGAAAAGGTACGCCTCTTTTTTCTAACCCTAAGCAAGATAATTCCATGTCTCCATTCTCTTTGTCGAACCTTTCTCTTCTCTTTGAGGTATCTCTCTCACCCTACTGGTTATATAAGTTTTTTAGTGCATCAACCAAATCTATAGTCTATGATTTCTATGGTCTACTTCTGCATGTTTCCATGATTATTTGAGAAGTATAACATCTGGTCATATTAGTTAGTTTCAATATTGTCACGTTGAGAACTAAATGTGGTATTTTCACATTACTGTGATATCATTATTATCTAATGTATCTGATTTTATCAAATAGATTTTGTATTTTCTCTATAGTGATGAAGTGGAGAACTAAGGTTGGTGTTATTCATCTGTACCACTGTAATAATATATAACGAGCTACAAGCATTAAAGATACTAATCAGCAAAGGAACTACTTCTACCAAAAATCCTACTTCAACTGTCATTCGTAAGTTACATCATAATTTTTATTATACTTTCTATTTAATGGCACTATCTTTACTTTTCTTACATAACTTGCATGCGACTGAGAGTGTTTACTGTTATTCACAGA
This sequence comes from Chrysanthemum seticuspe, assembly GCA_019973895.1. Classification (NCBI taxonomy): domain Eukaryota; kingdom Viridiplantae; phylum Streptophyta; class Magnoliopsida; order Asterales; family Asteraceae; genus Chrysanthemum; species Chrysanthemum seticuspe. The sequence continues at coordinate 190,143,054 of BPTQ01000003.1, forward strand.
TGAACAGGCTTTGTCTATACCCAGTAATTATGAACGAAGGACAAAAGCACAACGGAACATCCATATAAGCGTTGTACAATGGAAACTTTTAAATATTTTCCACTTTATTATCTTCCATTGTTATAGTGTCATCTTTTAATTGGTCCTGATGATCACGGTTCTGTGACTGCAGCTGTGAACAGTGAAGTACTCTATGAAGATATTTACACGTGTTTTATGTTTTGATTCATTAATGTCTATATTAAGGTGGTGTTTCAAGGCCAATATGGAGAGGACTATGAGTTCTATGGAGAATGGGCATATTGCCTTGGTATTATTCACAAAGTGCTATAACTATTTAATTTTTCATAGTTATTAAAATCTATAAAAGATTGTTATTATCGTAGTTGTATTAAACATTGATGACATCCTGTATTGGTGATTTTTAGGTTAATTAATAGTCCATGCATTTGATGAGAAGCAATGGCTTATTACAACTTGGAGCAGTTGTGAACCTCAAAAGAGTAGAGCAAAGAAAAAATCAAAGTCAAAGTAAGGTAAATATCATCGTGTTTTTAAACTTATTAACGAGCAAGTATATTATCATGAATGTGTCTAAGCTTATTAATATGTTATGTTTAATTAGGTTGCGGCTGTTAGATTGGAAACTACAAAAGTAGGTTGTTGTATTTTCTTTCTTTTGATATTGTTTTTTGTGATTTTATATTATGTAGCCATTGACCATTGATGAGATATATTATGACGATAATAGATGATTCTAAGATAATTTGTTTTTCTTATTATTTTTTTTTGTTACGATATGGATGATTAAATTAGGAGGCAACGTCATCGTGATAAGGCTCCTAACTATTAGTAAGCAACAATGCAGTAGCATCACTTATAGGAACAACATTTCAGATGTAGATTGGCTGATCCATCTCATTCAAACATGAAGAGCATTTAATACGGGTCAATCTGTGTCAATTGTAAGTTATTTTGAAGATGGTTAATTGTAGATTTTGCTCTTAACAGATTCTCGTGTTTGGTTGCCAGAAAACAGAGAGGTTGCAGCACAAACTTGATAACTAAATGCCGTTTGTCTCTTTGGTAAGCAAATACTTGAACAGCGTGTGTCAGGATCAGGTGGAAACGGGGCATTTTTTTATTTCATTTCTCTAACTTATATCTTCAGTTCTAACACTGTCAGCATAATAATTTTCTTATGAGATTATTGATACACAGAGCCTTATATTCTGTATTACATAGCGATACAACTCTGGATGTGTTGCATAAATTTTTTTGTTATGATTTGGAACCTCTTATGGAGTAAGAAGTCCACATTGACACACACGTATTAGTGATAATCTATTTGATTGCTCTAAATTACAGTGAATTCACAACCTTATCGTAGCTTTGGAATTAATGTTTATGTATGTGTTTATTCTTTGTAGAGACACTGAGGAAGCAGTTGTTTGGTACTGAAATGACTTCCACCTCAGGTATTTCTGCTGGTAAAAAAATTGTGTTCTCTTAGATTGGCTGATATTTTTCTGCAAAACATGCTTGCACTATAGTATTCTATTAGTGATTTCTAATGTTGTTTGTTCTGTCCATAGAGGTACTGGAAAGATGATAGTGTCGCAGCAAGCTGTAGCTTATGTGAATCAGATGAAACACACACAAACTGACCACGTTATAGAAGTAAGAGTATTCCGAAAATGGGTTGCTAAAAATGTTCCAATGGCAAAGAACACTGGAAAATCGAACAACTTTAATTTTTGCGAAATACACTATATTCGACAAGATACCGAATATTGGCAAAAAGATGAGTGGATAAAAAGGGGTACAACGTTGTTTCACGGCAACTCCTTATGAAGCATGAGAAATAGGTCGACAACCTTAGATCCTTAGTAAGTGTTATAAAATATCCGCACAAATATCAAGGTTTTGTTCATTTGTATACGAACTTTTCAAATGTTTCACGGCAACTCCTTATGAAGCATGAGAAATAGGTCGACAACCTTAGATCCTCAGTAAGTGTTATAAAATATCTGCACAAATATCAAGGTTTTGTTCATTTGTATACGAACTTTTCAAATGTTGTGTGAATATGGATTTAGGATTACAGTTGGGAAATACCTGGGTGACAGAAGAAAATCTAAAGGATAAACCAAAGTCCTGACATTTGGACTGTGTCACAGAAGTCATGGGCATAGTTGGTTGTGCAAGTTTAAAGGTACCTACTTATGTATTCTTTCTGCTGCTACGCAATTGATGAATGTGTATTTTATGCTTTTTGATATGGTAATATAATGATTATAAGATAGACCAAATTGCCATTAGTAACTATGACAAAGGTGCAAGTTTCGATCATTGTTTATCTTCTATGCATTATATCTGTAAATATACATCTGTCAAAGAATTGTGTCGGGCATGTCGGTGATCAGACATGTCAAACGTTATGGATTGTTTCTGAAATTTTTAATCTATTGTTTTTACGAAATGGACCAAAACTGATTGTTTTTATGGAATGGGTTAAAACCGAGCCTGTATAAATGGTGTACGTCTGAAATTTTTTGTCAATTTAAATTTGCAGTACTTTTTTTAGAATCTGATGTGATAATTGCCCGTTTGATCAGTTACTTTTCAGAGATCGTTAATTCGTGCATGTACAATTCGACATAAACCATTTGAACATCAGGAGATTGAATAGTATCGTGTGAGTATCCAAAGATTACAGAGCAGTTTGTGGATTTGAAGAGGAAGTTGGGGACATTGTCTGATGCGGAGCTCATTAGTCCAGGAAATAAGCTAATCCAAACAGTACTCCCTTAGGCCTTGAGGAAGGATCAGATAATACTTTTTTCTAAAAGCAAACATGCATGTATGTGTGTATCTTATGGTTTGTTTCAAAGAGAGCAGAAAGCGGCGTTCAACACAGTACATTTTATGGAAAACTAGACGCTGTTTAGTGATCCACACCGGTTGTTGCGCGCACAGGTTAGTTCAATAACCATTTGATGCATGTTTTCCGATTCCTTACTAATCCTGTTTACCAACCCATTGTAAAATATCCTGTGACAAATTTATAATCTAAAATGTAGATGCTAAGCCATTTGCAAAATGGTGAATGCAGGCGTTCCAAGAGCATGTCGTGCACATCCGATAAGAGCAGGTGCGTGGGCAAGAAGAGTGCCACATTTTAGTTATCCGATTTATAATAGTGCAGGAATAACAGAAGGTGTCGGAGGACATGCTGTAACAAATGTATATATTCATCGTTTACAAGTTCTTCTTCGGTTACTGCTTGTGTCAAGGATAGAACCTTGGTGGGAATTGTGGCGATAGGCCAAGATTGCAGCATCATTTTCTGCAAATGAGATAATGTTAGTTACCTCCTAAATCATTTTATTATAACAATTATGATTATATACATTTTAAAATCATATTTAAACTACAAAGAAGTGGATATAGTGTTTAAACTCACCTGTAATGCAATTTGTTGATGTGCATGTGATAGTATGCTCTCCAGTTCAGGCTTTGATTGAGTTTGACCTTCAATAGCCCGTCTAACCATAAGGATTTTGTTCCCAATTTTGAGACCATTGAGAGCTGCACAAGCAATATCTGTGACACATAAATCCTGAAAAATACAGAATGCTTAACCTTTTGAGTTGCCAGTTTCTTTATCTTTCACAAGATCAAATCCCCGTAGAACCCCAAAAGTAAACGCCTTAGTTTCAACACAAGGCTGACCAGTAGGTCTGTTGTGAGGCTACTGCAAAACATTTAAACCCAATTGAATAAAATGGCATCCCATTTGGATCAATGGGAAAAAGATCCATTTTTTCGGGCTGCTGAAGAAGTTCAAGAATCTGCTGATAGGTAATTTTAATAAATTATGGGTTTTTTGTTTTTATTTTTTTTTATGTAATTGTAGAATATATTGATTCTTGATTGTTTTAATTTTATGTGACATTGATAATGGAATGGAATATGAGTTTAATGGTGAATATTATGTGTTTTCATGCAACAAATAAGCAGTTTTGTAGGTGAAATAAGCTGTTTTGGAAATAAGCTTATTTTAAAGATGTGACCAATAAGCAGATCCAGCTCCTTATACATTGCTTCTTATTTCACACACGAGTAATTAGTGCTTTTGCTAAACAATCCCAAATACAATTTAAGTCTCGAAACTGCTTTATTCTTTACCAGAAAGCATTAAGCATATGAACATTATGAAAGCTTTACCCGGATTGAGTCTTTGTGGCGGTGGCTTAAAACCCCGTGGATTAATCGGCCAAAAGGTCGTAAACCATGGGTACCCAGAAAAAAGAAGCATATTAACATATGGCAGCTCCAATAAGCAATTCCAAACCCCCCCCCCACCCCCCTTCGTTATGTATCTTCTAATAAAGGAACCTCACATTTTATAAAATTTCTGGATTATGGTTTATAGTGTAGTTTGTTTGTGAGGCTGGTCAATTTTGTTTGAAATAGAGGAATGTAATGGACGTATAGAGTATTGATTCACACATAAAATAAACCTTTTATTTTTTTAACTATTACATTTAGGGATGTCTGATTGAAGGATGGAATAGACGTATAGCCATGTAAGCAGTGTTATACTAAAACCGTTTATATGCTTATTGCATGTTATACATAAGAAAGGCCATTTTCAGTATTTGGATAAAAGCGAAATGATTATGATTATATGCTTATTAGGGGGAAATAAACTGTTTCAAATTTTATTATTCAAAATGCTTATCTGATTTTGATTATCTTACATCTTTAATGTTTATAAAATTAGAATTGTCAAACACTCAACAAACTTTTATCAGATTATTGAGTTGTGTTACAGTAGAAGCAACTCAAACTCTGTCTCTTGCATTGCGTTTCATTATCTATTTATTTGAGGTTGGAATATGCACTTTTTTATTAGTCAAATGAACCTAAAAATTCATCGATGTTTTAACGTATTGTGATAAGTAATTTAAATGATTTTGTCAATGGTACGTCATCTTTGAGCATGGAATGACAAGATGGGTGCTATTAGTGCCTTGGAGAAGTTGCCAGATCATGTTGTAAGATGCAGTTGTTGCGATTGAATCAGAAGCGAACTATTATGGACTTCAGTATCATCTTTGCTTAAGTGTATTGAAGTTGGTTTGTTTTCATTGGATGCATTTGATGTTATTCGGTTTGATTGTATTGAATCGAGGTGGTGTTTGACAATTAAATTGCAAACTATAATTGGCTTATTTGCATATTTGATTGACCAAATAGATTTGGAAATCCACCTGCATAAGGTATTTAAAAACGATAAACCATCGACTATACGTGTTTTGGTTAAGGTGTTAGGATAGACGCTCAAGTACAAATAAGTAATGAGATTGCATGTCAACAAGGAATTGAACGGGATATTTATTATTATTGTTTTCATAAATATCATAATCATTATTAGATTAAATAAATAATTTATAGATTCCGAGGTTGACATATATAATTTATAGATTCATTATAAGGTGGTTCAGAAATATTAAATTGAGTTCAGCTATCTTCTTTAGAGTGTTAAAGTTATTTACTATATCATTATATATACAAAAAGTAATACAAAACTCTAAGAAATACAAAACTTTATTTAAGCGTGGTCAGGTACCTTTGGTAACTCATCAAAACAGGTTCATATGGAAACAAGTCATTTTTAGTACATGTCAAAACAGGTCGAGGTTGGTTCAACTCGCGAACATTTTTTGTCCTAATCCAAATAAACAATTGTTTTATAATATTGTTTGACAATTCTAAAAAACGTATTTCAGTTAACAAAAAACTACAAACAAATAATTATAAGTCATGCCCGCCCATCGGGTGGGCTTCGAAAGCTAGTATATATATATATATATATATATATATATATATATATAGGGGGTGTTTCTTGTGAGAAGACCAATTTTGGTGAGAACGCGAGAAGAGATCTTAGCCATCCATCTATTCCCCCTTTTTTTTAGATCTAATGGCTAAGATTAACCTCACCATTTACACTAACCGTACATTACATAAGGGTATTTTTGTAAATACAAACCACACACTTAATATATATAAAAAAAACACACACAGACTCACAATTAAGGTGAAATACTCTCAGAATCCTCTCTCCCATCATAACTGCCTTCATCATCGGCAATCAAACCACCACAAATCGCCAATAAAACCACCACTACACCGCCACAATTATAGCTGTAATAATCGTTTAAATCAAAACCTTCTATCACCGTCATTCAGCCACCGCATATTACCATCATTCAACCAACGCAGATCACCGTCATTCAACCACCACATGTCACCGTCGTTTCAGCCAGCATATGTTATCGTCGTTCAGCCACCATCTGTCATCGTCGTTCAACCACTGTATAACACCGTCATTAAACCACAACAATCACCGCAATCGCATAATTATGAATGAAGAAAATGTGAATTTGAATGAAATTGAACATGAGGAAGCTGAAATTAGTGAAGAAGATGCTTTGTTATATCAGAGATTTCAAGTAATTGTTATACTTTTTGTGTTATTTATTTAATTTTATAAAATTAGTTTAGAATTGTAAATTTTGATGCGTTTGTGAAAGAATACTTTTTGAATTATGTGTTTGATGATCAAAGATGATTTAGATTGCATAAATCATAGATTACTTTATATAATGTATTTAGTCACATGTGAAGAATATCAAGTTTATCGATTTTTTGATTATTTAAGTATATTGAAAGTATCTTCGCGGGTGAAGAATATCAGTTAGTAATAGAGTTTTGAGGTTATTAGCGGATTTAAGTTTAGTAAAATTATCTTCGCGCGTGAAGATTTTTAGCAAGGATTGAATTTTTAAGGTTATTAGCGGATTTAAGTTTATTTAGGGTATCTTCGCATGTGAAGAATATTAGTAAGGAATGAACTTTTGAGATTTTTAGCGGATTTAAAGTATAGTTAGAGTATCTTCACACGTGAAGAATTTCAGTAAGGAAGGAAGTTTTAAGGTTATTATCTACTTAAAGTTTAGTTAGAGTATCTTCACATGTGAAGACTATTTCTAAGGAATGAACTTTTGAGATTTTTAGCTTATTTAAGTTTAGTTAGGGTATCTTCACACGTGAAGAATTTCAGTAAAGAATGAAGTTTTAAGGTTATTAGCTACTTAAAGTTTAGTTAGACTATCTTCACATGTGAAGACTATTTATAAGGAATGAACTTTTGAGATTTTTAGCGGATTTAAGTTTAGTTAGGGTATCTTCGCATGTGAAGAATTTCAGTAAGGAATGAACTTTTGACGCCTTGGGTGATTTAGGAGCACGGGAATTTCATCATCCCTTGTGTCATTGGTCTTAAAATCTTTAGATGCCTTGGGTGATTTAGGAGCACGGGCCAATGTCATGCCTTCCCATCTATATACCGACGATTGAATCTTGGCTAAATAAAATCCACCAATATTCGTTAAACTATCATTGATCAAACTCATAGTTACCCTAGAGGGATGATTGAAGACATCAAGGTACAGGTGGATGAATTCACACTTGTAGCAGACTTCATGATTATGGACTTACCAATATCGGCCTTGAGGTGGATTCTTGAGATTGAAAATATCTTTAAAGCTATAAAGTGTGATGACGGGGACAAGGTAGTGTATGCCGTCCCAAAGTTGAGAGCTTTAACTTTGATTCTTCTACTAGTTTTGTTCACTGAGATTCTTCTACTAATTTTGGTTGTTTTAAATTTTAAACAAGGAGAGAGCTTTTTGCAATTCGTTAGAACTGGTACATACTGTTGTTTGTTTTATCCATGGTATGCACTTTTTATTCATGTGGTTATATAGGGAACTGCTGAGGGGTATGTTTCATTGTTTTGTACAAACTTGTCTCTAGAAATCACTTGTCCACATTCAATAGCATAAAAATGCTTCTAGATCCATCTTTATTGTTTATACTGTGTATTCTTGCTGTTAGAGTTTGGCATTTCTTCACGAGGTTCTTGAATTAAATTCTTGGCCATCGTGATATCAACAGTTTTCAATGGCCTATGCTGACTATCTTGTTGTTTATAGTCCATATAACAAGGTAATTTGCTATCAAAAGCATAACTCTTTCTATTCTTTGCCTTTTAGCTCCTCTTGATTATGCAGTATAGTTAAACTTAACTTTTATTTCAATGTATGCAGCGTGTGCAGCAGAGCTTTTCTCGTTTGGTTTTCGCTGATGTTGCTAGAGATGCTAGGTGATGATGAAATTTTCTAAATTAATTCAAACAACTATTGTTAATATTATCCAGCACCATTTTACATTGTTACTCATTTGTTTAACATATACAAGTAGCTTTTTTGTTATTTTCAGCTCGGTTGATGAATCCGCTAAAGAGAAGCTTGGACAATTCACGTCTTTAAAATAAAATGCTCAGGGCAAATACCGTGTTTATGAGCCGGGATATTATAACATTACACTTACTTTTGTTTTGTCATTTAAATTTGCTAAAACATATGATTTCTACGGAGGGCCCTCTTTAAACTGCGATTGAGATTATTAAATATCTCGAAATAACTGATGGATCTTTTGATTTTAAGCATGAACTATTCGACTCTCCCATTCTTTGTGAAAATACTAATGAAAAATAATGATCAAGGGGCATTCTTGCCTTTTTTTTCAAGGGTTGTGGCTTCTAGCTTAGTATCGGTTTACAAGTCTCTAGAATGGGCACAAGAAGGCAGTGATCCATGCAGGAACCGTTGGAAAGCAAAATAGATGCAATAAATGCTCTGGCGGTAAAACCTTTCCAAACATACAAATTGTCCGTATCTTCGATGAAGAAAACTTCAAGTCACCTATCAGGAGGTATGAATTATGTTTTTTACTGAAAGCATCGTTATCCATCAAGTGTTTATTGAAATGATTTGTTTCTAGACTTCATACCTATTTACAAGAAACTCATGCAATTCATCAGTTACAAGTGGAAGATGGGAGCTAAAAGGAAAGGCTGACTAAAGTGATTCGTAATTGTGATTCTTTATTCAAGAGAACTGTGACGGAGGCCCTGCATCACTTCATTCATCAATCAAGCCATTTACAGTTGGCTTTGCTACTGGTAGCTTATCGAGTACGTCAAAAGATCCATCATTATAACTATGATAGAGAACCTTAGTGAGGTATATCATATTAATTAATACTATGCCATACAACCTCCTAAATCGTTTTCTTCCAAGATTTAGAAATTATCGTAATACCATTTTTTTTAGTCAAACTATACAGAAATGCATAAGCCATTTCTTACTAAAGTATGCAACTTTTGTGTATGAAAAAGTTGATAGAAATAGAAAACTAGTAGTAAATTACATTGCATATATCGTTAAGAAGTGAATAAGTTGATTATAAATTCTTGTTTGCGCTTAACTTTTCGTAATGTTCTTTATGTATAGAAAATGTTTGATCCATCTGTAACGAATATATATACATTAGTACCCTCTTGGGTTATGAATAGCATAGACAAGTGTCACGGGCAAGAAGGTCATTTCACATAACTCGAGTGAAAGGACCATAAAAAATCTTAAGGTTTTGCAACTATAAAGAGACCAACCAAAAACCAAATCAGCAGAAGTTTCAAACCTGGATAATTTTCTTTGGTTTCCAATTCACATAAGAGTCAAAAACCTAAGTTTATTCTTCTTTTCTTTTGCGAAAACAAAATAAATACATTTTCCTATACCCTTTGGTTAGATTACTGTAGAACTACTTAATTTATTGAGAAAAGAGCTCTGTTTCCTCTGTTTTCCCCCTGTTTCTATTTTTTAATTTTGTTAGCGTCTAAAGTGCTCATCATGCAAGAAAATAATCCATACAATGACATAGGATCTTCTTTGTCTAATCTAATAATATGTGGTGGTAATGGTAGAAACACCTTAGATTCAATCTTCACTCATTGTTCATCGTGGTCAGAAAGCTCTAACTCCGTTCGTCAATCACTAGGCTCTTCGGTTTATCTCAAACAAAGAGATATGCTCCATAAATTCTCAGAGTAAAACATGGGGGAGAAATAAAAACTGGGATGTTGAATTCACCTATATCAAGCGCAAATGAGCTATCTCAGTTTTCAGATTATTGTAGTAATCCTTATAGGAAGAAGGTTTATAGAGGAGTGAGGCAAAGGTATTGGGGTAAATGGGTGGCTGAGATCAAACTACCACATAATAGAATGAGGGTTTGGTTGGGGACGTATGAGACAGCTGAGGCGGCTGCTTATGCTTATGTTCAGGCGGCTTATAATTTTCCGAACATTGAAGACCCGAGTCAGTTGGGGTTGATTGGAGATGCGCAGAGGCTGAATGCTCTTAAGAATGTTGTTGATAGCAAGATTCAAGCTATTTGTCAGAAAGTGAGGAGAGAAAAAGCTAACAGGGAGAAGAACAAGTGCAAGAAAAGTGAAGGTGAGAGTGTTGGTTGTGACGAGGAACGAGAAAAAGTTATGAAAGCTGAATGTTCTTCTTCGATTTCTTGTGTCGGAAATGAAGTGATGTCATCACCAAGTATGTCTAAAGATGAGTTCTGGAAGGGGGATGGTTCACACTGTTCGGCCTCGGGTGAGTCAAAGGTGGTGGCAGGGGCGGCTACAAGTGAGTCTGAGTTTGAAGGATGCTCACTTGCGCGCTTGCCTTCGTATGATCAAGAGTTAATTTGGGAAGTTTTAGCAGATTAACTCTAGAAGAGGTTTTAACTATCTGCAGGAAATTTAGACCGGAATCATCCAAATTGTGATATAAATTAAGGCACTAGTTTTGGGTACTGATAACAATTATTATGCATGGGAATGCTTAAATGTCTTTCCACGTGCAAAATTCAAACTTTATGTTGAGCTAATATTACTATTAAATGTTGAGGTTTATTGTAGGAAATTACTTGTTTACTACTCTATATTGTTTTGGTTTATTGTGTCGTCGACAGACACTTGTGCTTTTATGTATTAAAAGAGAGGTACGCTACACTTAGAAAGTTACAACTCAGAATCTAAAATTATACGTACCATAATATCAAGTGGTCTAAATTAGTTCATGATACCTTATAATTCTTGAGTTCTAATCCAAATTTACATATAGCCAACTAGCCAAGTGAACCCAAAGGTGCATGGATGGGTGGACAGCTTTAAATGTGGTTTCGGGTATTTCAAAAAATAAATGTCATATTGTATGAACATTTCTCTCAAAGTGGCTAACTGGTTACAATCATATGGTGGCTTGCTTTAACCTTAATACAAAATGCAAAGGTGTATAAACTTCGCGCACATGATCACCAGATCTGCAATAATCGGCCCACACAATCTAGGCTTGGAAATTCACCTCTTAGTTATGTTAATTACATAAAAGCCCCATTAACGTTAGCCTTTTACTACCAGATTTTTAGGCAAACAAGAATCCTAGTACACGAAAAGCCTTTAACCAGAGGGCCTAAATATCCATGCGTATGCTATCCTATATTTGAAAACGGGTTCTGTGGGGCAATGCTTAGCCACATATCTTAAGTTATTCTTTTGTACTCTTGAATATGCTAATGCGGAAAATAAGATGTGATATAATACCGTGGTCCTAATTTGATATTGCAATGCCTAATACTCACAAACAAGACTCATTCTGATTTTCAAAATTCCTATCACATGTAAATGCCAACAAATTCTAGCTGTTCACCGTTGGAAAGATTAACACAAAGATTTCGCTTTCTAGCTAAGGCTAAAGTAGCATATCTAATAGAGCTTGTGCTGAGGGATAGATGAGAAGTAGGACCTCTACTAATGAAATATTTGGCTTCTATCCTAACTAATAAATGACAATAAGAAATGTTAAAACTTGTAATCCTTCAACTATTAACTCATACTCGGTCCAAAAATGTTTCGAACCACGCATATGGCAACTTATAGTTAAAGTTATGAATAAGGTCATATGAAAAGGAAAGTACAGTAGTGATACATACTTATGAACATGCTTCCGCCTTTATGTAACATGTCCACAAGCTCATTAACATGCCTATGTGCGATACCTGTCTGCCTAACATGTGGAAGAAACGTCATTCCAAATTTCATGACGCATCTATGAACAGAAACCAATAAAAGTCTCTTGAAACCAATAACTTTCTATATTAGAAATGGGCCATGGATCCAGTATTAAATGCATAAGCCATGTAATTCTGTGTTACAAATATCAACCTTTTCATACACAAAAGTTGCATTATGCATTTTTGTATAGTTTGACTTAAAAAAGTCAATATGATCATGTCATAGCCAAACTATACCATGTAATTCTGTGTTGCAGCCATGAGATGTGATCAGAACCCGCATCAAGCAGCTTGTTTGCACATGCACTGATTTTGAATAGAGCCACCTTGCTATCGAATCCAACTTACTTTATAAGTGGGATGTTCTTGATATTGATGTTGTGAAACAAGGACCTCCACTGTTCTGCAATGAATACCAGAAGCTGCATATACAAATCCTCTGAGACACCCATTATAAGATTAGAACTGGCTATGCATTTTGCATACCATTCGCTGCCCCACCTTCTTCCCAACAACTACCGATTAACATCAAAGCGCGCGTGATCGCTGTGGCTGCAAGCCTACAAAAGAAGATGTTAAAAGATGCTTCTTGTTAGAGTTCGATAGAGTTGTGAGTATCTATACTTCTTCTTGATGATACTGCTAACTTTATTTTCATTTCTAATAGACTTGTATATAAGCCTCATACTATTAGTTAGATGCTTGAATCTATAAAAAGGTTTTTAATAAAATATTTTTATATTTAATTAAGACAATAAGGAAAAAATGCTATGAATTGGTGTCTTGATGATAATAGAATAGTGGAGGTGGAACTTTTGACCTTCTAACTTGTGAATGAGCCGATTTGGGTTATGTTTTTACATCTCATTGGGTATACGGCTATTAAAAAATGTTAGCTCTAAAGAAATGGGTCAAATTGGGAAAACGGGTTGAAAGTCACTTAATATGTATTGCATACGCCTCCTAAATAATTATGTCCAATAAACCAGCTTATTTTCAACTAGTTTGTTTTTTTGTAATCATATCTGATACACTAATAATCTATTAAAAATATTGAAATTTGGACAGAAGCATTCGAGGTCAATCCAACCCAACCCGACACAAAGTTTTACCTGTTTAGACCCGCCATTTTCCCATGTTCATCAAGTAGTGACTTCACCTGCCGTTGACACATTTGCCATTGTGCAGGTATTGTGAACATGTTGTATGGACTGATAAAACTCTAAACATGAAACTATTGAGGAAGGGAATTTGACTCGCATTCATGTACCTATGGTCAGTGTCTTTTTCTTTTTCATATTTATCTTCTAGTTTATTCTCTCCTTCGTAGTTTCGATAGAGTATGTGACCTTCAGTTCTTTAATTGAGTCTGCACAAAGAAGCTCATTAGGGGCTGAGCAATTGTTATCCGTTAACAATTGCAGTACTTCTACTAAAGGCATTGAAGGGTCACATACTCTATCGAAGAACCATGACAAAATAAAATAATCTACAATGATTGGTAGGAAGGCTCTTCAAATATCCGATATCAAGTAATTTCAGTATGGAATCTGTAACTACAACTTTTGACCCGTTAACCCACTGTGACCACTTAAAGGGGTGTTTGGAAAACTATAACAGCAACAATTTGGACCCGTTAACCCACTGTGGCCACTTAAATAATCACAAGTGAAGATACTCGTACTATACTTAAATAATCAAAAAAATCCGCTAATAACATCAAAATTTCATTCCTAGATGATATTTTCACAAGTGAAGATACTCGTACTAGACTTAAATTATCAAAAAAAATCATTCCTATCAAAATTTCATTCCTAGATGATATTTTCACAAGTGAAGATACACGTACCATATTTAAATAATCAATAAAAATTCATTCCTAGATGATATTTTCACAAGTGAAGATACTCGTACTAAACTTTAATAATAGAAAAAAAATCCGCTAATAACATCAAAATTTCATACCTAGATGATATTTTCACAAGTGAAGATACTCGTACTATACTTAAATAATCAATAAAATTTCATTCCTAGATGATATTTTCACAAGTGAAGATACTCGTACTATACTTAAATAATAATAAAAAAAATCATTCCTATCAAAATTTCATTCATAGATGATATTTTCACAAGTGAAGATACTCGTACTATACTTAAATAGTTAAAAAAAATCATTCCTATCAAAATTTCATTCCTAGATGATATATTTCACAAGTGAAGATACTCGTACTATACTTAAATAATCAAAAAGAAATTCATTAATAACATCAAAATTTCATTCCTAGATGATATTTTCACAAGTGAAGATACTCGAATTAGACTTTAATTATCAAAAAAAAAATCATTCCTATCAAAATTTCATTCCTAGATGATATTTTCACAAGTGAAGATACTCGTACTATACTTAAATAATCAATAAAAATTCATTCCTAGATGATATTTTCACAAGTGAAGATACTCGTACTAAACTTTAATAATAGAAAAAAATCCGCTAATAACATCAAAATTTCATACCTAGATGATATTTTTACAAGTGAAGATACTCGTACTATACTTAAATAATCAATAAAATTTCATTCCTAGATGATATTTTCACAAGTGAAGATACTCGTACTATACTTAAATAATCAAAAAAATTTCATTCCTATCAAAATTTCATTCATAGATGATATTTTCACAAGTGAAGATACTCGTACTATACTTAAATAGTCAAAAAAAATTCATTCCTATCAAAATTTCATTCCTAGATGATATATTTCACAAGGGAAGATACTCGTAATATACTTAAATAATCAAAAAAAATTCATTCCTAGATGATATTTTCACAAGTGAAGATACTCGTACTATACTTAAATAATCAAAAATATTCACTAATAACATCAAAATTTCATTCCTAGATGATTTTTCACAAGTGAAGATACTCGTAATATACTTAAATAATCAAAAAAAAAAAAAAAAAAAAAAAAAAAAAAAAAAAATCATTCCTAGATTATATTTTTACAAATGAAGATACTCATACTATACTTAAATAATCAAAAAAATCCGCTAATAACATCAAAATTTCATTCCTAGATGATATTTTCAAGAGCGAAGATGCTCGTACTATACTTGAATAATCAAAAACAATCCTTTTACAAGCGAAGATACTCTTACTATATCTGTACATATCTTATTGTCCAATACTATTGAATCATATATACATCTTCGCATGTGAAAAATTACAGTACATATAAAACCTACTATACTATAACTAACAGGACTATCAAATACAAATAAAAGAGAGACAATTACATATCTAATCGTTCAACTACTTTATAGGCAACCCAAGTATGTAACTCATTAATTAATATTCATCTTAGCAAGAACGAGCTTGTTCACATGCCAAGCTTTCAGTTGGACTTCGTTCTTGCTTTTACCATTACGTAAGACTAGGACCACAGTAGAAAATGGCACTGCCACTAAATTTACATCCTCAAGTAAAACTCGTTCAAGAATTTATAAGCACATTACTGTAATTAGGACGCAACACTTTTTCCTATCGCTTTAGTATGAGATTTTAACAAGAAAATAGGATTAGCTCATGTACGAAAGTATAGGCACCACAAGATGAACAATAGAACCTTTATTCAGATCTAAGCTGCAATAGTCAGCTTAGATTAAGTTTACAATAGTATCTGAATGCTACAAGATTAGATTAATGTCAATGAGACAATAATCATGTAAATGTAAAGACAAGAAAAGATCAGTGAAATGATCAGAAAGAAGAGAAGAGAGTGATACAAAAGACTGCACACTCAAGTGTGTGTAACCCTAGATTTAGGGACTTATTAAATAGGAGATTAAGTTTCACTAAGACCCCTCTAACGGCTATAAATGATTCATCAGCAGAAACGATGAAAGCTTCAGCAGAAATGAACATCTTGGAACTTTAAATCTTTTATCATTTGTCCAAGTTTAACCCCTGTAATCAATCCTGCAATGAACCATAACTTGAAAGCCATTAGCAATTGATAGAATGATATGTTTGCCACAGATTATTACCCCAAAATTTAAAATTCCCCCTTAATCTGATTGAGCAAACATATCAAACAATATCAATTTTTCACACAAAAATTTATGCTGATAGACAGGGAGGTTCTTTGTGAGTATGTCTGCAGTTTGGTTTGAAGAGCCAATCTTTTTAGCATTTATAACACCTCTAGCAATTTTTTCCCTGATGAAGTGAACATCAATTTCAAAGTGTTTTGATCTTTCATGGAAAACAGGGTTGACAGCAAGTTGTAAAGCAGATTTGTTGTCACAAAAGAGATTGACAGGAAGATTGATATCAACTTTTAGATCTTTTAGGATTTTTTGAATCCAAATGATTTCACAGGCAGCAGTAGACATAGATCTATATTCTACTTTTGTGGAAGATTTTGAAAGAGTGTTTTGTTTTTTACTTTTCCATGAGATTAAACAATCATTGAAGAAAACACAATAACCTGTGACAGATTTTCTGGTTTTCTTGCATTTGGCCCAATCAGCATCACTATATCCTTCAAGATGATTTTCAGAGTTGCTGAAATTGTACCTTAGACCTTTTCCTGGAGCTCCTTTTAGATATCTCAGAACATTGAGGGCACATTCCAGATGAGATTTTAAGGGGAATGCATATATTGTACCAGACAATGAACTGAGTATGAGATGTCAGGTCTTGTATGGGTGAGATAGATAAGTTTCCCAAGTAACTTCTGATAACCAGTGATGTTGACAAGCACGGGGTCATCAGCAGTAGGAATGTATGGAAGCACAGAGTTGGGTTCCATAGGAGTGGACACAGGTTTGCACCCAAGAAGACCAAATTCTTTGAGGAGTTCAAGACAGTATTTTCTTTGAGAAAGGCAAATGTCATTCCCAGTTTTTAAAACCTCAATGCCAAGGAAATATTTTAGATTTCCCAAGTCTTTGATATGAAATTTGGATTTTAGAAACTCTTTAAAAAGATTTATCTCATCAATATAGTTTCCAGTAAGAACAATATCATCCAGATAAACAAGCAGAGCAATAAACTTGTTATTCTCTGTTTTGGTGAACAAGGAGTGATCATTTACAGATTGAACAAAGTTATTTTCTTTTAAAACACTGACAAGTTTTTCATTCCATTTCCTGGGAGCTTGTTTTAGGCCATATAGAGACTTGACAAGTTTACAAACTTTATTTTTATTGTTCTCATTACAGAACCCCTTGGGGATGGTCATATAGATATCCTCATCAAGATCTCCATACAAGAAAGCATTGTTAACATCAAGTTGAAAAAGAGGCCATTTGTTTTTTACAGCTAAGGCAATAAGACATCTAACAGTAGACATTTTCACAACAGGGGAAAAAGTTTCATCATAGTCTATTCCTTCCCTTTGGTTATAGCCTTTAACAACTAATCTAGCCTTGTATCTATCAACTTCACCATTGGCTTTATACTTGATTTTAAAGATCCATTTGTACCTAATAGGAGTTCTATTAGGAGGTAGATCAGTTATATCCCAAGCATGGTTTTCATTTAAGGCCTCAATTTCAGAGTTCATAGCATTAACCCAATTACTATCAAGGATAGCTTCTTCATAACAGGTAGGTTCAATACTTTTATTAAGACTAGATGCAAAGCAGTAATTATCTTTGTTAAGATTAGAGTAATTAACAACCTTTTCAACACCATATTTGACTTTTCCTTCTACAATAAAGTCGTTAAAATTACTGGGCAACTTAGAGACTCTGGTTGACCTTCTAGCAGTAGTGGCTAGCAAGCCTCTTTCTTGTTCAGCAGAATCAGGTGTAGTATCAGCAGAATCAGAAGATGCATTAGCAGGATGTGATTCATGTGATATGGTGCCCTCAGGGTGTGTATTATCATCTATAGATGTTGCAACTGGTTCGTCAATCCTAGTAGGATGACTTACCACTGTGCCATCATCATAGGATGTCACTCTCCCTTCATCATTGGGACTTATTTGTGAGTCAAAGAAATTTTTGTGATTTAAATCTTTTGGTACAAAAGTTTCAACAAAAGGTTTTGACAAAGTATTTTTCATTTTGAAGGGAAAAACAGTTTCATAAAATTTGACATCTCTGGAGTAAAAGATATTTTTTGTTTCTAGGCTCAAGAGTTTATAGCCTTTCTTCTCATTTGAGTAACCAATAAGGACACTTTTTTCAGACCTACTACCAAATTTAACAGAGATGTTGAAAATGGTGGCATAGCATAAGCAGCCAAAGACTCTAAGGAGAGAGAGTGAAGGGTTATGCCCATACACAAGGAAGAAGGGGGACTTGCCAGACAGAACTGAAGAGGGTAACCTGTTTATGACATAGGCAGCAGTTAGAACACATTCAGACCAAAGATTTAGAGGTAATTCCCCCTGAAACATAAGGGATCTAGCTACATTAAGGAGATGCCTATGTTTCCTTTCTGCTATACCATTTTGTTTTGGTGTATAAACACAAGAGGTTTGATGTAAAATTCCTTTTTCATGGAAAAAATGTTGAAGTTTATTATTGACAAATTCTGTCCCATTATCACTTCTAAAAATCTTGACATTGTGTTCAAATTGATTTGATAGCATATGAGTAAAGTTAACAATGGAAACATAAACATCATCCTTCCCCTTAAGCATATAAACCCACACTACCCTGGAATAGTCATCAACAACAGTTAAAAAATATTTGTAACCATCTCTGCTAGTGACTTTATATGGTCCCCATACATCAAGATGGACAAGTTGACCAATTTTAGTTTATTTATGTTCACTTAGAGGGAATGGTTCTCTCGTTTGTTTAGCTTTATTACAAGTATCACAGAGATGATCAGTTTCAGATGTACTATCAAATTTAAGAGTGGCTTTAAGTATGTGTAGGACTTGGTCAGAGGGATGACCAAGTCTTTGATGCCAAAGATTTTTAGAAACATGACAAACAGATATGCAGTTATTAGAAATAATCTTACATGTGGAATTAATATCAAACATATATAACCCATTGTATTGTTTACCAATCCCCACAATCCTTTTTTGATGTAAATCCTGTATATAGCAATTAGATTCATTAAACCCAACAAACATCTTATTGTCTCTAGCAATTTTATGAACATACAGCAGACTAACATTGTACTCAGGAACAACAAGTACATCAAAAAGAGTTAGGTCATTATTGACCTTTAAATCACCAATTTTAGTAATTAAGGCCTGAGTACCGTTGAGATGTCCAACAGTTAAGCCAAGATTTGAAATGTTAACAACATTGATTAAAAAGTTTTCAGACATAGTCATGTGCTGATTTGCACCAGAATCAACAATCCAACCAAGACTGATGTTTCCAAATAGAGATTTTGTGTTGTTGTTAAAAATTTATTAAAGTTTACATTAAACTTGACACTGCCATTAAAGAAGGTTCCTGAAAAAAATTTACCTGCCAAGTTGGCATTAGCAGATGACACATTGTTGTCATTGAGAAGACTCATAAGTCTGGAGAGCTGTTCATTAGACAAGGAAACAGGAGAGTTGCTAGCACTATTATCAGTGACATGATCAGCAGAAACATTGTTACTTCTGAAAGGTTTACCATTAAAATTCCTTTTAACATATCCAGCAGGATAACCAACAAGATCATAACATCTATCAACAGTGTGATCAGGTTTTTTGCAATTAGTACATTTGAGATTCATGTTTGGTCCTCTGCTATTTGAGCTGTTACCATTATTAAAACCAGAACCTTTGTTGTTAAAACCTTTTTTGTTATCAAAAAATTTTCCACCATCAGACGTTTTTGCAGCAAAGGCTGTAGCATTGGGTTTAGCAGAGCTATTCCCAGATGAAACATTTCTGTGAGATTCTTCTCCAGAGACAACATAAAAAGCAGTTTTGACATTAGGTAAAGGATCTCTGGTTAAAATATTGCTTCTGATGGGGACATAGGAGTCATCAAGACCCATAAGAAATTGCATTAACTTGATGAGCTGATTATGTTTTTCAAAATGTTTTGCAGCCTCACAAGTGCAGGGAGGCAAGCTGATCATACAATCAAATTGTTTTCATAAAAAGTTAAGGTTGTTATAATAATCAGCAAGAGAGGACCCACTTTGACTAAGAGAGTTTATATTTTTATGCAAATTAAAGATAGCTGAACCATCAACCTTATCATAGGTATCTTTAAGATCATTCCACATTTCATAAGCAGTTTTAGCATATATAGCACCAGCAAATAGTTCAGGGCTGAGAGAATTAAGAATCCAAGTAACCACAACAGAGTTACAAGTATCTTATTGATTATCAAGTACCATCAATAAACCCTAACTTATTATGGTTCCTTACAGCAAAAGTCATGGCCATATTCCATATTTTATAATTTTCAGTTCCAGTGAGTTTAATAAAAATAATGGGAGTGCCATTGATATTGTTAGGATGCAGATACAAAGCATCACCAAAGGATAAGCTTTTCTCAATGGAAGAGCCACCAATATAATCATCACCAATAGCCATAAATCAAGCAATAAGACATATAGATATAATAAGACAGACAAAGAGTCACAGACAGAGATAAAATAAGACAAAAGACAAAGTAATAAGACCTTGAATTTAAGAAACAACAGGTACCAAGCCTGTGGACTAGGGTAAACCAGAGCAGGTATTCGTACCACTCAAAGGTGGCAGATCAAGATGTTAGTCTACCCGTTTGCACCCACAAAGACTTAAGTACTGTATGTTTGAAGAAAGGATAAGACTTAGACTTACAGAGAAATATGCAGCGGAAGAACAAGTCACAATTACCCTAGATTCACTTAGTCTAGGGCTAATTGTAAGTAGAATATAATCAGTGATTACGCTAGTAGCAATAACCCCAAACCACCAATTTGTTGCCGAAGAGAATCAATGAGCCTGTAGCTCTGATACCATGTACGAAAGTATAGGCAACACAAGATGAACAATAGAACCTTTATTCAGATCTAAGCTGCAATAGTCAGCTTAGATTAAGTTTACAATAGTATCCGAATGTTACAAGATTAGATTAATGTCAATGAGACAATAATCATGTAAATGTAAAGACAAGACAAGATCAGTGAAATGATCATAAAGAAGAGAAGAGAGTGATACAAAAGACTGCACACTCAAGTGTGTGTAACCCTAGATTAAGGGACTTATTAAATAGGAGATTAAGTTTCACTAAGACCCCTCTAACGGCTATAAATGATTCATCAGCAGAAACGATGAAAGCTTCAGTAGAAATGAACATCTTGGAACTTTAAATCTTTTATCCTTTGTCCAAGTTTAACCCCTGTAATTAATCCTGCAATGAACCATAACTTGAAAGCCATTAGCAATTGATAGAATGATATGTTTGCCACAGATTATTACCCCAAAATTTAACAGCTCATTGCACAAAAGGCTTTACACACCTGTACTGGTTTTCTCCGCAAGACTTGAAAAGCTTCTGCCCTCACTGACAAAAATCTAAGGAACTTTTTGGTTAAGATGTTTTCAATTGCTAAACTAAGAAACCGAAAGCAAATGCTGATTGGCTGGAAAAGAGAAACGCTACAAATGTAGCACGGTTTATGAGGATATATTGTTTTGACTGATAGTTGTAACCATGTGAGATTTTCTGGCAGCTACAATATGTGGGTATTAAGTCTATACTAAACTATAGAACACGTCACAACTTTAAGAATATCCAACCGCACACAGTGACATGTGACATCAAAGACAAATATGATGTCGATTTGTATATTAAACTATTTCAGAATATACTAAACTATTTCAGAAACTTAGCTATTAAAATAACATAGTTTCTTTTATCATATGTATTAAACGTGAAGCAAAAAATAACAATTGGTTCTCGATCCCAGTATAGATATAAAGAGAGTAACAGAACTTGGTGGTATATTACCTCAGGTTTCTTGTCTTCAGGGTCAGCAATGAACTCCTTGCCATCCCAATCTTCAGGCTGTCATCAATTTGAAATCGATTAGAAGGGACTCTCGTAACATTGTATAAACAAACTTATTGTCCATGTATATGAATTTACCTTTTTGGCCTCGGGGTCCTTAATCTGCTTAGCTGGGAGAAGGTCCCAATCAGAGTACAAGCTTCCTGTCTGCTTCTCTACATTATCAATGAGGATAGGGTAGGTAGCATCAGGGCGGGGGATGAAGGTATAAACGTGTGAAAGCTAGTCGGTTTTACAAGGGACGTCCTTCTTGATCAATTTGTTTTCCCCATTGTATGTCAAGATGGAGTGAACCTTCTTAGTGGCATACCCACAGATATCAGGTCCAAACATAATACTGCCGGTTAAAAATTTTTAAGCTATGAGCAATACAAACATGAGAAATTATTTATGATAGTTTGGAAGACGGGTCTGTGGTAAATAACCTGTATGGGGTATCACCACCGAATTTCTTTTGGTCCACATCCACCGCTAAGCAATTTCATGTATCCAGCACCAAAATCAAGCTTCTGCTCATGCTTGATAGTAAATTGGAAGACGAGTGTTTTATCCTTATTGTTGAATTCAGGGTACTCAGCTGAAATGGCGTAAAGTAAAATCTGTAGTCTTCACTGGTCTTGGTGTTTATTATTCAGGACAGGAACAAAGTTTGTCAGCAACTTACATCTACACAAATATTTTTGATGTAGAAGCATTTACAATCTCCGTAAAAAAACGAATGGATAAAGTGTTTACCTTTATCGTTGGCATCTCCATTCAAAAACAAAAACAAAAACAAGTATTACTCAACTAAAAGTACGAGCATCAAACCATATCAAAAAAAAAAAAAGAAAAAAAAAAAGAAAAAACAAACATCAAGTATTATAGACAACTGTGACCAACATCTGCCCTTTCAAATAAACCATCCTCAATAAATGTCTACTCTTAAAAAAAGTAGCAGTTCAAGTGACACAAATCAGCTTTGTAGTATCAATCAAAATGATTATTTCAGAAGAATCAGTTGTTGATGAGCTTAGTTTAGTTCTTATTGTCGTTGCATTAGTAGGTAGAGTCTTTTGTTTGGTAACTAGCATTAGCAGTAGAGCAATGGTTTAAAGTGTTTTATTTTAAATCAAATTTTTATTGTTGTGTTTGAAAAATCACTTTTTCATAAGAAGAGCAAAGAACTAAGAACAAAAGATGAGATCATTGCTAGAAAAGAGAAGGCAAATGTTGAAAAAGAGAGTGATTAAAGCAAAGTCAGATAGCGTTGCTTCGTTGCAAAGTGAAGTAGGTTCTCTTGAGGTAAGACTAGGTGAGGTTTCTTTTAACCAGTTCATTGGTTTTTTGTCCTCGAAAATAACTTTTTTATGTTTAGTTGTCTTAATGGCTTGTCTGAATTATATACGAGTATGTTAATAGTAATTCCAAAAAAAGTTGTGTTTGTTGTACATGCAGAATTGAACCAAAATAGTAGCTGTGTTGAGAGCAACCTTGCAGTTTAAAATTTTACGACGATCTAAAAGATCAGACTCGATTTGATTTTAACTGCAAAAAAATAATTGTATACTTATAGTCAAATTTAATTATAGTATAATTCAAATAAGGTTATATAATACACCACTGCATTTTACATGTACTTGATCATTTAATCAAGAACTGTAGCCTAAAGTTTCTTTCAACACAAGTCACTAATGGAGCTCAAGCCCCCCAAACCTAAAGTGGCATTCTTTGATACTCACTTGTTTTATGCAGTCTCAATTCAGGATATTTTTATTTGACAGGTCAAATTTAAAAAAAATATCTATAGGTAAACAAGATCGATTATGTCGAATGATACAAACAGGTCAAAACTCGTCGAATGTGCATTCAAATGCTTACAAGTTCCTAATCATATTATTATTAAAAAATTATATAGTTTTCAAATGTATATTGTTTTTAACTTTTTTGTTATTGTATCTAATGCATCAACCATAAGTCTATAACTAAACTGAATTGACCTGATTAGACCTGCACATAAAAGTTGATCTTTTTTTATGTTTAGGCCATCACACAATGCATGTTGCAACCTCTAAAGATAACTGTCCTCATGGTAAGAAGATAAGACAAGTAAAACTTGTAATTAAATGAGATATAACTAAGCATTTAAAGTGGAAAGTGGAAACTGGAAACAAAGAAGTTTACGGTAATGATTTGTAGTCTCACTTATGAGCCTCTGATTTAAGGATGAAATACACCCTAATGAGTAAAATCTATCCTTATGTATGTACCCTAAAGTGTTTTAATTATGTATCTACCATTGCCTCAATTATCCGCCATCTGTTTCAAGAGTGAGACAACATCAGCCGATGAACTTAAGAGATACCTGGCACACGAACGCTTTTTCTTAACTGCACACGAGAAGTAATGGTTACTATTGAGATCAAGTATTGATGGAGTGCTATCTTTCCAATCCATATCCCCGGTGCTGCTATCATTACTGTTTGAAGCTGAAAATGGATTCGCTCTTTTCATGCACATTCCCCCGGATCCGCTTCGATCTAAAGATGACCCGTTAACTGGACTCGATAAGCTTGTTCTTAATGGGGTTGGTGGCTCAGGTTCAAAAAAAGTGTAAACATCTTCATCCTGAAACAGTACTAAGCCCTATATCTAACCAACATAAAGGTTACCAGTATTATCACCACTAGAAGACCTTTGGGAGACATACCTTCAAAAGGAAATGGCCTACACACAAGACATAGTCAATCGGTTCTTTCATATCTTTGTAGTGTACCACCTCTCCTAAAATGCGTTTAATTCCTGAACCCTAAAAAGTTTGGACAAAAAGAGTGAAAACACGTTTACTTATGTTATAAAGAAACAAGTACAACAGAAAAGTGTTAGAGTTAGAAACTTTGACCCACTTACTTATAACTCAGATGATTTGGGTTACGTTTTCTCTCTCTCTCAAGTCTAACAGATTAAAAGGATACGGGTCAAATGGTCAAATATCCCACAAAGCCTATTTTTATGCAAAAAATCTTCTAATCAGTTGCTTAAATCTGGTTGACCGTCAATGAAACAATGTAACTTTTTTGAAGATACCTTGTTTTTGTTCAAATCCCCATTACCCATTTCAACCGTTAAAAATTACCTGTTTTAAGCCTTGACCCAACCCACCCATTGTGTCATCTCCAGAAAACAACGAACCTTGGTAACTCCATTTGCACGAACCTCAACGGACCTGCCACCTTGAACAACTTCCACTGATGCGTTTGATATGGGTCCAGTCCATAGGTGCTGCAACATGTCCTTGGCTTGAAGCCTCCCAAACTCGATATCTGTTGTCCATAATGTTGTTATAAAGTGGAAAATGAATTATAAATATGCTCTGTTGTAAAAATCGGCCCAGGCGGCCGATTAATCCCCGCATAATCGCTGATCGCTCACTAAGCGCCTTGATTTATCATAATCGGCCTATTTAATCGGTTTGGTCAAATATCGCTTAAAAATCGGTCAACAAACCGATTAATCTGACAAAATCGGTCTAATCGGAAAAAACGCTTAAAAATTGGTCAACAAAATCGCTTAAAAATTGGACAAAATCACTTAAAAATCGGTCAACAAACCGATTAATCAGAAAAATCGGTCAAAGGTCGATTAAAAATGGTCAACAAACCGAGTAATATTTATGTTTGACTTTGAACTTTGAAGAATTATGTATTATGTCTACATTTGAAGACTTGAAATATTTTAACTTTGATGCAATACACTTATCTCATACATATAAAATAATATAATATCTAAAATTACATTTTTGTGCATAAAAATTCCAATCCGATTAATCCCCGATTAATCTCTGCCTAACCGATTAATCGCTAGGCCCTACCCAACCGCCTCACTAGCGCCTAGCGATTTTTACAACCTTGTAAATATGTAAGAAAAATATAATAAATTGGCACGATGGCAACCTGCATGCCTAAAATTCCAAACTAAATATGTCTCTCAAAGCTCAAAGGTAGACCGAGGTGTTCTTTCAGTGAAATACTCAATCGACATCAAGTTTATACAAGTGAACTCACGTTCAGTTAGTAACAAATCTGTAATTCTCGATAAGGGTATGCACTACCATAGAGGTGGAAAATTGGGTGGGAACAGGTGAAACATAAAGTTTTTTTTATGGGTCTCGCTAGTTAGCTTGGAACACTTTTTTCAATTTTTTTAAAATTAATTATACTTAATTAGTTTGTCATAAATAAGTACTCCATAACATTTTTTAGTATCTAGATAATAATATAATATTGTAAATAACAAAAGGGAGGATACAGTTTGGAATACTTTCTATCTGTTTGACCCGTTTCCTTTTGAGTTGATACTTTTTCAATTACAGTTTGACCCGTCAGAGATAACATATAATCCGAATTGACACATTGATAAGTCAATGGTTCGAGATTGTTATCTCTTCACTATTTCTACAATAACCAAATGTTTCAACAGAAGTACAGTACCATACTTCATTTTTAGCATTCCGTAGTATGCACAGGGACGACGTACATAAACATGGAAGGATAGACAATACCTTAACGCTGTCAACCCAATCCATTTGTACTTCTGGTAAGTTTCATATCCCTTTCTTATTATGTGTTCTTAAAAATACGCCATGTTCTGCACCCAACCATATATTGCATTCTCCGAAGTTCTTCATAATCAATAAAATTTTATATGCTAATGAATGATAGTCATACGGAACTGGTAGAGTGAATAGTGACATACTTACACATAGAGAATGAGACTACCTTATCGAGAACGGAATGGTGGCATCCACTCAGGACAACAACTGTGGTCTTTGGAACTTCACACAATCTCTTTGGAACTTCATACAATCTCTTTAAAACTTCATCATACTCTATACTTTTCACATAGTCTTCATTTATAAACACTAATTGCTCCTAATTTTGCACTTCATAAAAAACCACTAGTAACATCATAACTTCATTCATTGCTGGTTTTCTTCACATGCGAAGATATTCTTACTAAACTTAAATAATCGTCTTTAATTCAATACTAGTCTATAATCTTATCAAAACAACTTCAATCGCACCTAGTATTCCTCATAATCTTTGATTTACGCAAACTAACTCATATCAAGACGTTAAAACTTCATCATACTCTATACTTTTCACATATTCTTCATTTATAAACATTAATAACTCCTATTTTTGCACTTCTAGTATAAAAAATCCGCTAGTAACATCAAAACTTCACACATTGCCGGTTTTCTTCACATGCAAAGATATTCTTACTAAACTTAAATAATTGTCTTTAATTCAATACTAGCCTATGATCTTATGAAAAAACTTCAATCGCACCTAGTATTCCTCATAATCTTTGATCTACGCAAACTAACTCTTATCAAAACGTCAAAACTTCATCATACTCTATACTTTTCACATTTCATCGTTTATAAACATTAATAACTCCTATTTTTGCATTTCTAGTAAAAAAAAATCTGCTAGTAACATCAAAATTTCATTCCTTGCTTATTTTTTCAACTAAAATCGAGACAAAAAAGGCGACATATCTAATTGTTTAATACATAAAGCATCATATAAAAATCTTCACATGTGACAAGTTCTATCATTTACGGTACATATACATTAACGCAATATCTAACATTGCACTAAATTTCAAATGAAATCAAATTAAAGGAAACAACAATAATGCCTACAACAATAAAACTAACTGGATGCCTCCGTCAACGCTGCAATAAGGTAACAACTAACAGGACACTACATTTCAACTAAAATCGAGACAAAAAGGGAACATATCTAAACACTCAATTCATAGAGCATCATATAGCATCTTCACATGTAATGCAATAGATACACAGTAAAAAAACTAAAAATACATAATTTATAGTTACAAAACAGTAAAAACAATTAATTAGTTGAAAATTAGTACCATTAGCATTCAAATCCACATTAGAACACCGTTTCAATAGATTTTCAATTGAAGGTTGATTAACAGACAGATTCATCATCAAAAGATTGTTAATAGGTTATAATTTATATCAGATTAAATGAGAAAAACACCGATTAAAAAGTCAACGCCGGAGTCGAAGCCGGAGATTAAGAATGTAACGCCGGAGATTAAATCAGAAATCAAGGGCATGATTGTTGATAACCGCCAAAGATTACGTGTGTTTGGTGAGTGTGTGTTGTGTTTGAATTAGACGGAAATGAGAAAGAGAGAGAAATACAGTTGAATTTTTGGGTGGTGTGTAACAAATGAGAGAGTTCCGGTAGACCCCTTACGATTTTGGATCTAAAAGATGGTGTCTTTCAATCAATTAATGTTAGCCGTTAGATCTTAAGAAAGTAGGGATTAGATGGATGGCTATGATCTCTTCTCACCTTCTCACCAAAATAGGTCTTCTCATTTGAACGCTTCTATATATATATATATATATATATATATATATATAGGATAAAGATCAAATAAAAAGACAAATATCCGTAAAAAGATAAAAAGATTTTTTTTTCAAAAAAAGTTCACGAAAAATTCCCAAAAATCCATAAGATCGGGTATGATGGTGCATGAAAAAGTTGTGAAAAACTTTTTCTAAAAGTGGATATTTTTTCCGAAAAAAAAATTATGAAAATATACGTTTGCGCATTAAATCCTTTTTTGTGCATCAAAAATTGGTTTTCGCACCAACTTCTTTTGACTTTTTTCAATTAAAATAACATTGCGCATCAAACTAAAACAAGTTAAAAATTTTGTGCATCAAAATTTTTTGCGCATCAAAATTCGTTTTTTGTGCATTAAAAAAAACGTATCAAAACTCAAAATAAAAAAATGTTTTCACTAAAATAGAATAGTGTAAGAAGCCACTACAATTTGCCATGTGGAATTATATGTTTAAATTTAAAAATAAGCTAATAACTAATTAAAAGGGCAATTAAGGTAATTACTATTCTCTATATTCCCTGTAGGTTTTTTCTGATTTTTTTCATTTGACTATTTCAATCTCTTCTTCTCTCCCATATGCAGCCGCCACCCTAATTGTACAGGAAAATCAGGCCACTATCGAAACAGCCAGTCAAGTTTTGATAAACGAGAAAATGGACTCAACCACCGTTGTGAGATTTTTGCGTACCGTACCAGTCGTGCCGTAATATCCGTCGGAAAACTTTCTAGAATACTTCAGGTGATATCGTATTCAATATACAAATATCTTTTGTCCGACTTATAGTTTGTTTACTAACGAGTATGACCTTTCCATCTTTGATGTATCAGTTTTGAATTATAGATGTAAACAATTGCTACTAGTGGTGTATGCATTTTTTGCTTTGTTTTTATTATTCATTTGTCGTATAGCTCTTTTGTGGCTATTTTGTGAATTTGTAAAGGTTGTGGATCAATTTCTCGCTTGTGCATTTACATTATACGAAGGGTTTTATTTTTATTTTATGTTTATTATTGTTTTTTAAGTTCGTCGAAACTAGATTTTAATCAATTCCGACAACCATATTAAAATCTTAGCTAATCTTGATGGCCTATGATGTATCATTTGTTTATATACATGTATCATTACTTGTGTCCTTTTTTATCAAGCTAATTTGAGTATCAAGGTTACAAGTGTCGTAAATTTATCCATCGACAGTCCGTGTATCAAATTAATATGTATATTTATGTTATGAATCTTTTAAAATTTATTTATGAACTCGTTGATTATTTTCTTCATGTGTCAAAATTCTGAAATAATACATCAAGGTTATTAATTGTGTATCAAAAGTATTAATGGCTCTGTATCATCAAGTAACAATAGTTGTGGTTTGTATCACGATGAGAAACGTCGTTAAATAAGAAAGTATTTGTTATAAATTTTAAAATATGGTTTTAACTAAAATACCCTGATCAACTCTTAAATTTACTAAAATGCCACTCCACCATATTAGTCATTTGAGGACACATGTCAAGCTAGTATTACTTCCTACACTTCTTATTTTAAGATACTATTCTATGTTAACCCTCCTCTCTCTCTCTCTCTCTCTCTCTCTATATATATATATATATATATATATATATATATATATATATATAGGACTTTACGTTTAGATAGAACGATGGATGGTGTTGTTGATATTCTTGTTTAATATTGTCGATACCGAACACGGTTGAGTCACCGAACATGGTTGCTTTTTTTTTGTTTTTTTTTTTGCTTTTGTTTTTTTTGTTTTTATTTTCTTTTTTTAAATGGTTACAGGATATTTTATAATTGTGAAAAGAATTTAATAAGAATCGGTGTATAATCGTCATTTTATATATCAGTAATAACTATTAGACATTTTATTCTATTAAATATATTAAAAATAAACATTTGGATATATTTGACAATTTTAAGGCTTTGAAAGGATATAATCGTCATTTTATGAGTTTTGGTTAGATAATGCAATTATGAAGCTCTGGAGGGATATATATGCAATTCCCCCATAAAATTAATAACTAACACTTTGGGTACCTTGAATACTTTTATGTTAATTCATCTACTCTTTTTCTATTTATTGTATATTAATGCTAATTTTTTATATTAATTTCTTTATAGTTACATAAGCAAACTGAATTATTTATGAGTTAAATCAAAATAACATATATATATATATATATATATATATATATATATATATATATATATATATATATATATATATATATATATATATATATATATATATATATATATATATATCTACATTATATAAACAGAGGCATGACACGTAGATTATTCTACATATGTCCTCCTCATTGCCATGTAATTGTTTTTAGTGTCATGTCATCATAAATTGTCAGCCTAAGCAATTATTTTCGAAATTTAATTAGCTATGCATTAATTTTCGAAATTTAATTATATAAGCAATTAAAATTTGGATTAATTAGTTAAAAAAGTGTCTTTTGCAAGATTCGAACATGAGTCATTTAATCCACATACAAATGCTTCAACCACTAGACCAAGGCAGTTTTTGTGATTTACAAATACAAAATAAGTAAGTAATGCTTAAATAATTGATATTGTTAAGCTATATTTAAGGAATAGATTATGCATATAAATATAGCTTAACAGAAAAGGTACCCTCTTTTTTCTAACCCTAATGATTTTTTTCTATGTTTTCTGATTTTCTGTTTACTATCTCTACAACTTAGGTAACTCAAATCAAATATATAAACATACTGTAAAAATCTTCAGATGAGATCAATAAAAGAGCACATGAATATTGGCCTATGGTCATGGATATTGCTAGAAGAAACAATCTTGCTAGGATAACGAGGTAGGAAGATTATTTTTATATGAATTTGATTTATTGTGCTGGATTTTAATGAGTTGTAAATGGTTATAGATGTTGTCAAATTATGGGACGTAACGAGACAGGTGTCTTGGCTGGTGCTCAGATACTCTATCCGTGTATGCAATCTGCAGATGTATTTTTTCTAGAGGTAATTTTTTAAATTCTTTCTTGGGTAGATAGGTTTTAATGTGTTAATAAATAAACATATTTGTTTGTTGGAATAGGTTGATATTTGTCAACTGGGAATGGATCAAAGAAAGGTGAATGTCCTTGCAAGGGAGTACTGTGACGCTATCAAAAGGAAAAACAAGCCTATCATATTGTCTCATCGTAAGAGCCTAAACTATATCCTGCTTTGTTTTTTGTTGTTACGTAATTTACATGATTTTTACATTTGTTGTTCCTGCTTTGCTGACATGCTTCCTGGTTTGTTGGAAGGACAAGTAAAGATGTCAAAGTCTGATTCTTCTTCTGCCATCTTTATAGAGGATGAAGAGGTATAATCGTATTCATTAGTTAAACAATTTTTTACATATGGTTAAAATTGCCACCTGGACCGTCTCTACTTTTGAGAAATCAAGTTTGTTTTCTATATTTGTGTGACCTATGATGGAATAAGTGTGAGGTTTCTTATCATAATTATAAGGATAATGTTATAAAGCATTTTACTCTTTTAATGTTTAATGCTGTGTATATGGAATGCAACAGAAAGACGTGAATGAAAATATCAAGAGCGCAGACCTTGGCATGAAGTAAGGTTTCAAGACTACTGATAGAAGCACCTTAAAAAACAATTAGCAAGATAAGATCCAGCATGTATTACCAAGGTAAAGTAGAACATTTACCTTCAAAAGATTATGTAATATTAGGGCCTACCCTGATCGGAAAACCTATATATGTCCCTCTCTTGATTTAAATATATATGTTGTGTGCTAAAAAAACTGTAATATTTTATAGTATAAAGAGATTGCGCATTACCCTATTAGAAATCTTAAACCGACATTTTTATTTCTTTTCAGCTCTATTGATCTCTCTAGCATCACAACATCGGTTTACAGCAGTGAGTTATGTAAACGTCTTAAAGGATTTTTAACAGCATGGCCGCCATCGAGCTAGGAAATTCCGGTATAAATCATTTATAATTTTGTTTGATAATCCTTTATCAGAATTGTTTTACCTCCAAAAGGAAAAGGCATATGTTAGTAGGGTGATTGTGAATAATATTTCATCTACCGAACTTTTTGTTAAGGTCTCTTGAATATTCCTGCAGTTTTTAATTGGAGTTGTGGCATAAAAATAATATTTTCATATTTTTGACGAGTTTTCAATGGTTTTGTCTATGAATGTTTGATCTTAAATGTTAGCAAGCAAACTTTTCAGTTTGTTGAACTTTAGTGCTTAAATTCAGTTATTTACATGTAACGGTTATTTTTCGTTTTCTTAACATCAAAAACTAGAGGAAAAAAACCTTCAATATAGTGTTTTGCCATTGTATTTTTTTCGCCACTATAAGCTTTTAATGCAGCAGGTACTTGAAAACAAGGCATCTTTTGTGGATGTTTTAAAAAAAGCCAACTCGGCATTACCTCAAGTAGTTCTTGCTAGCACAATATTGGCTCTTGTCTATCCACCATCTTTCACATGGTTCACTAGCAGGTAACTACTCCCGTAATTCCAAAACATTACTCCTCTAAATAATACTATAGTGTCAGATGCTATTATTAAGCTAATTTTGATAAACAAGAAATAAATATCAGGTATTATGCACCGGCTTTAGGTTTCTTAATGTTTGCAGTCGGGCTTAACTCAAGTGAAAAAGATTTTATAGAAGCATATAAGAGACCAACACCTATTTTGGCTGGTTATGTTGGTCAATTTGTTATTAAACCGCTCCTCGGTTATTTGTTTGGTACTATGGCCATGATGATGTTTGGCCTTCCAACATCCTTAGGTAAGAGTCATAGTTACTTTTGGTAAACCTAAAATACATTTTTTGCTCATTACACTGCTATAATTCCAACAACGAATCACTGTTATTTGATTTAGGTGCTGGAATCATGTTAACTTCCTATGTTAGTGGGGCTAGCTCTCAAATTACGCCACTTTTTTAACTGATCCCACGATGGCCCCACTAAGCATTGTCATGACCTCATTATCTACCGCTACTGCTCTTTTTGTGACCCCACTTTTGTCGCTATTGCTCATCGGAAAGAGGTTGCCTGTTGATGTAAAAGGCATGATTTCCAATATTTTGCAGATTGTAGTTTCACCCGTTGCTGCTGGCTTGCTTCTTAACCGGTAAGAAAATACTAATATTGACAAGATAAGAATGGACGGGCTGGAATCCTGGATGATGAGTCAAAATGGGTTTGTGCTGAAAGTGGTCATTTTTTAGTTTGGGTCAGGTTGTGTTGACCTGCTAAATGTTTTTCCGTCTTTTTTCTGTAAATACTTTCCTTAATTGATAAATAATTGCAGGTATGTTTTATTTCTCTCCTAATTATGCTCGAAAAAGTGTATTAATAGTTCATGCAAAAGTTTGTAAACTATTAATGGGCATGACATTAGTTGAATTCTTGGTTATTAATCTACGTTATGTATGATCTCTTATCAATAAATGTATAGACCAAGATTAACATGTAGCAATAGCAATATGTTCAAGTAGACAATAGATAAACACATGCCTAAAGAAAAACTATATTGAATGATTTTTAGTCATATAAAGTGTCTTTATGTAAATATGATGCTGCTACTTTGGGCATCTTTGGCTAAAAGTTCAAAGTTTAAAATATCCATATGAGAAACTGTGTCAATTAATCATGCTTCTGGAATAAATGATTATAATTACATGTATGTATATATTTTGTATGACATGAAATGATTACAATTACATGTATGTATATATTATCACTAAGAGAAACTGTGTCAATTAATCAGGCTTCTGGAAGAAAAGAAGAAGTGAGGTACCTTTTGCTACTTAGATTAGTTCGAGTACGCAAACTTTTACACTACAATGTCACTACAGAACAGTTGACATTCCTATAGGTTTCCCATTAAGTAGTGGTGACGTACAGGTATTTGAATATTTTTTGAGAAAATTTCATCTAATGCTTTGTTTTCAAGGTGGTGTTTGGATGTGCCATTTGAAACGCATATTCTGATTATTGTTACTTGAAGTCATATAAAGTATTATTTGGTCTGTAACTAAGCATATTTTATGCAGTTGTGGGACATCGTCATGAAAGTATATATAATCTCTTATATGAGCTTGGTTCAATGAGGAATTTGATAATCCCTCTCAAAGACCATAATGAGAACAATGTGATGCATTTAGTTGGGGAAGTTGCAAAGCAAAGATAACTTCAAAATGTGTCAGAAGTAGCACTTCAAATACATCGAGAATTGTAATGGTTCAAGGAATGTCTTCCACTTCATGCTTTCTACCTTCATATTCAGAATCGATGTATTGCTTCTGATCCCACAGAAGGTGAATGACTAAAATTTCTGACATCTCCTGCTGACACGGTTGGGTTCTCTTTTTTATCCTCGATTTTGGATAGCAGTTCTTATATTCAATCTGAAATTTAATATTTTTTTGGTATACTATTTTGATATTTCTCTTCAGGATGAATCTTTTCAATGGGTGGTTGCAAGCCAAAGAAATCTTCTTGAGGTCATGGAAGCATTCCCATCAGCCAAGCCCACTTGGCGTTTTATTTGCAGTTGTTTCACCACCTCCTTGGCAGAAAATGTCTCCAGAATTATAAACGAATGTTTGCACAGGTGATTATTTATCTTTTTATAACTTTTCATCAATCGAATGTAGTTTACCTGTTTTCTTATTACAGAAAAAAACTCGCTGATGTGGGCCTTAATTAGGTTAATTATAAGCTATATAATTTCTTTACGATACGGATCATTGAAGGAACGTGTGAAGTACAACTCTGGTTTATGTGTAGGTCATGTTTCTTATTACAGAAAAAAGTTTGCTCATGTTGGCCTTAATTATCGTTGATGCTGACCTTAATTAGGTTAATTATCTTTTATATTATTTATTTACGACACGGATCATTGAAGGAACGTGTGAAGTACAACTCTGGTTTATGTGTAGGTCATGTTTCTTATTACAAAAAAAAGTTTGCTCATGTTGGCCTTAATTATCGCTGATGCTGACCTTAATTAAGTTAATTATCTTTTATATTATTTATTTACGACACGGATCATTTAACTTTTAATTACTTTTTAGTATATATTTGTTCTACTAAATCCTAAAAATAAAAACCACAAGTCATACCCGTCCATCGGACGGGTTTTGACACTAGTGTGTGTGTGTGTATATATATATATATATATATATATATATATATATATATATATATATATATATATATATATATATACACACACACCATTGCCACATCACCATGCCATGTCATGTGACATGTGTCACCCCCACCCCCACCCCCACCCCACCCCGCCAAAAAAAAATTCCCGCCAAAAAAAAATTTGGAAAAAAAAAACAAATTTTCCTACCAAAAATTTTCCGCCAAAATTTATTACTGCATCACAGTTATAAAAATACTGCATCACAATCATATTGTGATGCAGTAACTTATAATCTTAATGCACTAAAATCATGATTATGATGCAGTAACTTTATAACCGTAATGCAGTAACTTATAACCTTAATGCACTAATAAATTTTGGTGCATCTTTATTATATGTTACTGCATCATAGTTAATAGTTAAGTGCATCAACTATGATGCACTAAAATCAATGTTATAACCTTAATGCACTAAAATCATGATTGTGATGCAGTAACTTTATAACTGTGATGCAGTAATTTATAACCTTAATGCACTAAAATCATAATTTTGACGCAGTAACTTATAACCTTAATGCACTAATAAGTTTTGGTGCATCTTTATTATAAGTTACTGCATCATAGTTAATAGTTAAGTGCATCAACTATGATGCACTAAAATCAAGGTTATAACCTTAATGCACTAAAATCATGATTGTGATGCAGTAACTTTATAATTGTGATGCAGTAATTTATAACCTTAATGCACTAAAATTATGATTGTGATGCAGTAACTTTATAACTGTGATGCAGTAAAAAAAATTGGCCGGAAATTTTTGGCAGAAAAAAAAATTGCCCTAAAAAAAATTTTTTTTTGGCAGGAATTTTTTTTTCCGGCCGGGGGGTGGGGTATGGTTATGTGGCATGATGATGTGGCAAAGGTGACACATGTCACCTCCACATGCCTTTTCATTCTAAGAAACTTTTCATAATAACCAAAACCTATATATATATATATATATATATATATATATATATATATATATATATATATATATATATATATATATATATATATATATATATATATATTATTTTTATTTATTACTTTTTTGTGATTAAGTGGAAAACTGAATGTTTATTACCAAATTATCCAATTTATTTTACTTTCTAATATTTTGGTAACAAGTGTTTTGAACCATCTAGTGTTGAGCATTCATGTAGTGTTTAAAGCTTTTTTGGGAATAAGTGTTTAGTGGTTTTACTTTGGTCAAAATGCTCATTCAAGAAACATTTGACATATGAACTAGAAGCATTTGTGTATCTAAATTACTATACTGCCCACCTTTTAGTTAATGTGTATTTCAGTATATGTATGTGTATATCAAAATTTTGTGTATCTCATATTATTTTATATACTAAAACACTGTCACTCAAAATCTCGGTTCAGCGGAAGACTTAAACAAGTTTTTCGGGCGTAACTGGATTGGCACATCACACAAGTATAGCAAACAAGATAATCATATTATAGTTCAAAAACTAATCCCATAATTAATTATCTAAATACAATCATCCCAAAATAGTCAAATGTAAGGTCCAACATAGATTATAAAATAGGTCCGCATAATATTGTCAGAGTTTAAATATGATCCATCAACCATGCCTCATTGCCAAGCCTCCACAAAACGAGCATTCCAAACATCAATTTAATTACCTGAGAAAAACATGCTAAAAGGTCAGCTAACGCTGGTGAGTTCATAAGTTTAAGTATAAATTCAATAGTGGACCTGTAAGAGTTTATTTGCTATGCGAGACTAAGATAGATATATAATAAACACACCAATCACATGCCAATAACACAATCAATATCACAGCAGGGCCCCAAGAGACACTAGCCAGCACAGTTGTAGCAAGGCCTAGAACAAATGCTACCCTGGACTAGGTCGGAGTAGATATCTATACTTAGCTAGGCAACAGTGTCATAGCAAATGATTGCTACCCTAGACTAAGGCAACATCTACCACATATCTATCTAAACAGTCAACACATAAGCAAATCAAAGGAGTTTAAGAAGGTCCAAAAGAGTAGCATGATTTCTGTAACACCCCCGAAAATCTTAATGACAGCGGAAGACTAATTCGGGTGTTACTTGAATGGAGATCATAGTCAATAATTATAGAAAAAGACTCGAAAGAGACGTTTTATTAAAATAGTTATCATTCATCGAAAACTCATAGTTTGTTACAAAATATTGTAAATAGATCAAGTGTTTTTCCCAAAAGAAAGATCATGAGTTTGAAAGAAATGATAACTTTTATGTTTTACACCACCAGATAAGCCTTGCCATGCCCCGTTCCGCACCTTGGTCATAATCTTCACTGATTACCTGAGATAACATGCTTAAAAAGGTCAACAAAAATTGTTGAGTGAAGTCCATAGGTTTAAAATAAGTTGAACACAAGTATAAGATCATGATCATTGTAAACTAACAATATCATAAGAAAATATCACAGATTATTATGCGCTAAGCTCATGAAACCAAGACTCAACTGCATACACCGAATTACCAGTGTACGTAAGTATGCCCCAAAGGAGGTAATAGCCAATTACCTAAAGATATTCGATATGGTGCGCCCCGGTTATATCTCTATAACCGAAACGGGGTTCGTTATTCCCCATAGTACTATTCACGATATCTACGTTCACTCGCGGTGACTAATGGTTCATGATCAGGGGACTTGTGGCTAACAACTTAGGCAATACCAATAATCAAGAAGATCAAGCATTTATGAAAAACCCTTGTGTTCTAGTTTAGAGCATGTATCTCCCTCGCGGGGTTTATAAAAATAAAGTAAAAGCGAGGCTATGAACTCACCTTGATGATAATGCACACGCACAAAAAGATCAAGCACAATGTAGCGGAGGTTCCAACTCGAAACCTAAAATGATGAGATGGCGAATCTCAGTACACGAGCATTTTGGTTCGCGACCAAAATAATAGAGCATTGAATATTCTTATTCAATAGATCATTGGATTGTCCAATCCAATAGTGTGCGATCATGATTAACGTCTTAAGTTAATTTATGTGCTACATTGTCTTAATTAGTGATCGTCACTTACGCATAAGTGAAATGTTCCCCCGTTGTGATCTTAATGTATTTGAATGAATTCCTCGTGTGTTTTATCGGATTCTATATATATAATTATAATCTTATAATATATATATATAAGTAATACATTTAACGTTATCCGAAAATAAAATACTCATATGATCAAAATACTTGTTTTTACGAAGTTATTATGGGTTTATAAGTTTTTCTAAACTTTTCCCGAATTTACACTTTTTACCCTCGAGTTACAAAAAGTACAAGTTTAGTCCCTATACTTTTAGAAAATAACAATTCGTACCCATAAATATTATAGGCAAAGTTTTCAGATTTGACACTTTTAGTCCCTCGGTAAAACTGATTTTTTTTACAAAGTTAACTTTTGTTACACTTCTAAATATTTACTTTATTTAGTTATAAGTTTATTGGAAGTGGAGGGGTGAAATCTGTCAATAGGTGATAGTTATAAAAAGGGGAGGAAAAAGGGTGCAACAAGTGAGATTCGAACCAGTGACCTCCCGCCCATAGCCCATGCGTGATAACCAACTGAGCTAGGCTTGCCTTGTGTTTTATTTCTACGCTACATGCTATATATATCGTACAGTTTCTGTGTTATGTTTTTAAGTAAGCATGCTACTGTTGTCGAGATACATGCATGGTATTAATTTCTTGTTTCCATTTCTTCTTCTTCTCAATGAACTAAAGTTGCTTATATTTCATTTTAGTTTTCATAGCACCTTAGCATGTGTGTTAGCAAAGTTTCGATATGAAAGTGTTCCTAATGAGTATAAGTGTAATACTAGACATCGAAGCATGATATGAGTCGTATCGAAATAGGTTCGAGGAAAACTTACAATCACTCAAGAGAGTGGTGTGGGAACTCGGACGAGAAGTGAGACACCAAGATAACTAAACCGAATGCAACCCAAGTCTCCTAGTTCCCTTTTCTTCTAACGTTATTACCCCGAAATCCTTTCGTTTTTCCTTTCTTCTTCGAACTAAACCCTCCCACAGTGAACCTTTTATGTTTAGAGGAAGTATATGTTTGAAAGAGTTTTTGTGATGTAGTGAGAATTTTTCTAAGTGTTGAGGAAATTATAAAGAGAAGATGAGCATGGCCTTCTTAATATTTTACTTATAGCTCTCCTAACTCTAGGCTTATTAGTCACATGTTATATTGTATTTGGTCATGTTTGAGGAAAGTTTCCATGCGTGGGAGTGATGGCAGCCAAGGTTTATGGGCATGCAAATGTCTAGTCAATTTCAAGCTCTTGCTTAGGGAACATGATATCCAATGGTTAAGGAAGTCAAGTTGGTCAAAATGGGTTATGGTAGTATTATATAGTAACTTAGGGTGTTATTTTATTGGTTAGGGTGGCTTGTCTCCTTTTGTTCATGTCTACACGCAAGGGTTCAAGGTCAAAGTAAGTGTTTGTGATTTCATCTTGTGTTCTTGTCGAGAGTGATAGCAGCGAAGGACCTATGGTTTATAAAGTCTTGGTTGAGTCAATGGGTCTTGGTGGATTAGAGTATTATAAAAATGGGTTAGAGTAGCTAAGGTGTTTTCTTGTCTCCCTTTTTCATACACAAGCACTTTGACTTAGGATTCCTAGTTGGGGTACATTTGACTTTCATGTTTGGTTCCCATTTGTTTGCTCGTTCGGTTACCACAGAAATAACACAAACATATTAAACCTTAATTCTACATGTATGGGCTTTGGGATTTGTCTTGCTAGACGAGGCCCAGTAAAGAAAAGAAGGGTGTTGGGCTTGGTGAGTTGGGTGTTCAAAGACTAGCCCAAGAGTAGTGTTAATCCGTTGGGCTCGAATAAAATAACGAGGCCCAAATAGTGTAAATATAGCGTGGGCTTGGCCCGGTTACAAGGCCCATTTACAAGTTGAGTTGGGTTACGAGGTGGAATAAAGTCCAATGAGTTCCGAGGCCCGTTACGAATTTAAATAAATTTTTGTTATAATTTAATTCGTATTTTTATAAATTTTTACGTGTTCGTTACGTGTTTTAAGGTTATCAAGATCGTGGGGAAATTTATTTAGATCACAACGGTATCTTTTATGAACGCTCAAGCTGCGTTGATCATGCATATGCCAAATGATATGCAAATGTGATGTTTAGAAAATTTCATGACGAAATAGATCGTGATTAATTCTTGATTAAAACGTTAAGTACATTGAAATTTTCCGGGAGCTTACAGTACCTACCCGTTAAGAGAACCGCGTCCCGCGGTTAAACTCGCAGAGGCTGTCATGGGTGATCTAGATGAACAGGTGGGGATACTTGGAACGCATTATATCCTCGCGCTCCCAGGTGAACTCTGCACCTCGTTTCTTATGATTCCATCGAACTTTAACGATAGGAATGCGGCTTTGCTTAAGCCTCTTAACTTCTCTGTCCATGATCTCGATGGGTTCTTCGACAAAGCTAAGTTTGTCATTGAGCTGGATGTCCTTGAGTGGTACGACTAGAGTTTCATCCGAAAGACACTTCTTAAGATTTGAGACATGGAACGTGTCATGTACTCGGCTAAGTTCTTCGGGAAGATCAAGTTTATATGCCACTGGACCAATTCTTTGAAGAATTTTGAATGGTCCGACGTATCGAGGTTTGAGCTTTCCTCGTTTTCCAAATCTGACCATCCCTTTCCAGGGTGATACTTTGAGCATTACACGGTCTCCGACTTGGAATTCCATTGGTTTTCTTCGAACATCTGCGTAGCTCTTTTGTCTATCTCGAGCTGCTTGTAATCTTTGCCGAATTTGCATTATCTTTTCTGTTGTCTCTTGGACAATTTCGGGGCCTGTAAGTTGTACTTCTCCAACTTCCGCCCAACAAACTGGCGATCGGCATTTTCTTCCATAGAGTTCTTCAAAAGGAGCAGCTTTAATGCTGGCGTGATAACTGTTATTGTAAGAGAATTCAGCAGAGGTAAGTGCTTATCCCATCCTTTTCCGAAATCAATCACACATGCTCTTAGCATGTCTTCCAGAGTTTGGATCGTTCTTTCATTTTGTCCATCTGTTTGAGGATGGTACGCGGTACTCATATCTAAGTTGGTACCCATGGCTTTTTGAAGCGTTTGCCAAAATCTTGAGGTGAATCGGCTATCACGATCAGATATGATAGAGATTGGTACACCGTGACGAGAAACAATCTCTTTGATGTACAGTCTAGCGAGTGTAATCATCTCGTCGTTCTCCTTGATTGGCAAGAAATGAGCGGACTTTGTAAGGCGGTCTACAATAACCCAAATGGTGTCAAAACCATTAGAAGTTTTTGGCAACTTTGTGATGAAGTCCATTGTGATTCTTTCCCATTTCCACACGGGAAGTTCTGGTTGGGTTAGCAATCCAGATGGCTTTTGATGTTCAGCTTTAACTTTCAAGCATGTCAAACATTTACTGGCGTATACAGCGATATCAGCCTTCATATTAGGCCACCAGTACAAAAGCTTTAGATCTTGATACATCTTGTTGGGACCAGGATGTATGGAATACTTTGA
Organism: Chrysanthemum seticuspe; assembly: GCA_019973895.1. Lineage (NCBI taxonomy): Eukaryota > Viridiplantae > Streptophyta > Magnoliopsida > Asterales > Asteraceae > Chrysanthemum > Chrysanthemum seticuspe. The sequence continues at coordinate 190,185,318 of BPTQ01000003.1, forward strand.
TTTATGTGATTCATGCATGATGAGCTCTCGGATACCTCCAAAGAGTGGAATCCAACTTCGATTTTTGAAACATAGCGTTCCGTCCGATCTCTTCACAAATCCATTCTCATTCTCCGGCATGCCATAAATCTTCTCATTCGGCCTATTTTCTTCTTTAAGGGCTTCGATTTGAGCTTCAAGAATTTTCGATGGTAGGGGTGAATTGATTACCATTCCCAATGATCTCACTCTAAGTGGCTTAGGGCGATCTTTTCTGCTCAAAGCATCGGCAACTACGTTTGCCTTTCCAGGATGGTAACGGATCTCGCAGTCATAATCACTAAGCAATTCGAGCCAGCGACGTTGACGCATATTCAATTCCTTTTGATCTAAGATGTGTTGAAGACTTTTGTGATCAGTGTACACTATACACTTAGTTCCGTACAAATAATGTCTCCATAATTTGAGTGCAAATACCACGGCGCCAAGTTCTAGATCGTGAGTAGTATAATTCTTCTCATGAGTTTTGAGTTGTCGTGACGCATAAGCAATCACTTTGTTCCTTTGCATGAGAACAGCGCCTAAACCCATATGTGAAGCATCACAATATACTACAAAATCTTCGGCTCCTTCCGGTAGTGCCAAGATAGGTGCTTCGCAAAGCTTGTTCTTCAGGAGTTGAAAAGCTGATTCTTGATCGTCTCCCCATTCGAATTTCTTCGTTTTCTGGGTTAACTCGGTCAGTGGTTTAGCTATTTTCGAGAAACCTTCGATGAATCTTCGATAATAACCAGCAAGTCCTAAGAATTGACGAATTTCAGTGGGATTAGTGGGTACTGGCCAATTCTTAACAGATTCAATCTTTGCGGGATCCACATGGATTCCTTCACTGTCGATCACATGACCAAGAAATTGGACTGTCTCAATCCAAAAATCACACTTGGAAAACTTTGCGTACAGTTTTTCATCCTTGAGTAACTTCAGGACAGTCTTCAAATGTTCCGCATGTTCTTCTTTATTACGAGAGTATATAAGAATATCGTCGATGAACACAATGACGAATTTATCCAGATATGGTTTGCAGACTCTATTCATGAGGTCCATAAATACAGCAGGTGCATTAGTTAAACCGAATGGCATTACTTGGAATTCATAATGGCCATATCGAGTTCTAAATGCGGTCTTGGGTATATCTTCTTCTCTTACCCGTAACTGATGATATCCAGATCTTAAATCAATCTTCGAGTATACACTCGAGCCTTGTAATTGATCAAACAGATCATCGATTCTTGGTAAGGGATAGCGGTTCTTGATTGTGAGCTTGTTCAATTCTCTATAATCGATACACATCCGGAATGATCCATCTTTCTTCTTAACGAATAATACCGGTGCTCCCCAGGGTGAGGAACTTGGTCTAATGAATCCTTTCTCGGATAGCTCTTCTAGTTGTTTGGATAACTCTTGCATTTCTGAGGACGCTAAACGATATGGTGCTCGTGCTACAGGAGTAGCTCCAGGAATAAGATCGATTTGAAATTCGACTTGTCGAGCAGGTGGAAGTCCAGGCAAATCTTCTGGAAATACCTCAGGGAATTCCTTGATTACAGGTACATCCTCTAGTCGTTTCTCTTCCGACTTCTTTTCCGTTACTTGAGCTAAGAAGGCATAACATCCTTTTTCCATGTACTTTATTGACTTCGCACAGGATATGATACTTAAGTACTTTCTACTTTGATCTCCTTGGATGACTAAGGTTTCACCATTGATCGGGATATGAACGGTTTTCTCGTCACAAACAATCCTAGCACGGTGTTTGGACAACCAATCCATGCCAATTACGACATCGAAACTTCCAAGTTTGATTGGCAAAAGATCTATGAGAAACGAGTGATCTTGTAATAGAATAGGACAATTACGGATTACAGTGTTGGTTCCTATTATCTTCCCATCGGCAAGTTCTATCTCATAAGTTGTATCTAAGGCGATTGGGGATATTTCAAGTAATGGTGCAAAAGTAGTAGATACAAAACTCTTATCTGCTCCCGAATCAAACAAGATTTTTGCAGAATGATTGTTAAGAGAATACGTACCCGTCACAATGTCAGGGTTCAACGGTGCATCTCCATCTCCTAGCATGTACACTCTTGCACGCGCATTGTTTGTTTGAACGACATTTAACTTTGGGCATTGACTCTTGAAATGACCTGGTTCTCCACATCCATAGCAGTTCATGTTTGTCACAGTGTTGCCTCTTCCAGGGTTTCGGCAATGTTTACCTTGATGACCTACCTTGTTGCACTTATCGCACTTCACAGTACAAGGTCCAGAATGGTGCATCAAACATCTATTACACTGGGGATGTGGTCCTACATACCCTTTTCCAGCAGTGGGTGCAGCATAAGCCCTTGCGGCTTCTTGCCTTCGGTTTTGCCGATTGTGGTGTTGATTTCTGTTGTGGTGATATTGGTTGTTGTTGTTCCGATTGTTGTTGTTGGATCGATAGTGGTTGGAATTTGAGGTTTTCCGATCATCAAACTTTCTTTTGTTGTCACTTGAGCCTTGTGCATTTGCAAGCTTTAGTATTGGTTCCATAAGGCGGTGGGATACAATGACAACTTCTTCAACAGTTTTTGGCTTCGAAGCGATGACATCTCCTTCGATGCTTCGAGGTAAACCTCCGATCATAGCTTCCAAAAGTTTTTCATTGGTGGGAAACAAATGAGGACATAGAGCTCTCAGCTCGTGGAATCTCTTGAAGTATGTCTTGAGATCATTACCTTTAGCAGCCAAATGGTAATACTCATCTTCGAGTTTCTTGATCTCAGTCCTCGGGCAATACTGTTTCATTAGCAGTTGTTTCAGATCTGACCATGAAATCTTACAAGCTTCTTCCATTCCAATTGGTTGAGCATGGCCTTTCCACCAAGATAACGCATCTTCTAACAAAGTTCCAGTCGCAAACTTGACTTTGCAATCATTTGTGCAGTCACTTAGTAGAAATACAGTCTCGGTCCTCTCAAACCAATGAAGTAAACCAATAGCACCTTCAGTGCCCTTGAAGAATGTCGGCTTGCAGTTCATGAACTCTTTGTAATTACACTTGCGAGTTACAGTGGACTCACTTTGATTTGTTGGAGTGTTAGTTGCATTTGAGTTTGCCATTTCAAGAAGACGTGCAGCTTCTGCGACACGATTCTCTTCAGCAATGCGAGCAGCTTCAGCCTCACGTGCTGCTTGAGCGACACGCTCAGCTTCAGCCTCTCGAGCAATTCGGGCGTTCTCAGCTTCTCTTGCAATTTCGGCTTCTCTTGCAATTTCAGCTTCACGTGCCTCTTGGGCAATTCGTTCAGCTTCAATGCGTTCAGCTTCGGCTCTAGCAGTATCAGCGACATGTTGAGCTATAGCCGCGCTAACACTTTCAGCGACCATTTTCTGAACAGCTGCGGGAGTGATGGTGGATGAGGTAGCTTTCTTCTTGACCATTTTTCTAAAATTTCCAAGAATAAATACCAAGATTAAGAAATTATCGATCGATGATAAAACTGATTTCATATCATACATTTCATAATAGTCCAGATTACCACTTTAAATTTATGTATGATTTGAATATGATTTTTCTCAACAAATCATAATATATATAAGGACATAAGGATTGGTTCGGCATACATCACCGAGGAATAATAACATAACATTAGAATAATAGAAATACAACCATGGAATACATCGTTACATAGTTTGTTCACAACCATAAGTTACATCATCATAATTCTTGTTCCAAGGTTACAAACCAAAAAGATACAAGCCCTAATGCCTCATATGGCGGCTTTATGATACATACTAAGATAAAGATGACTAGGATCTACGCATCTCCCGATGCGTCATCCTGACGACGACGAATCTCCTCAACCATAGCTGTCAAGTCTCGGATCTGCTGCTCACGGGCTCGGTCTCTCGCCTCGAGGTTATCAATCCTCTCCTCCAGAATAGTAGTGTGAGCATGAGCGGATGCAAGCTCGTGATGTAGGACTCTCTCTCGACCCAAAGCAGTCTCTCTCAAAGTGCTAGCATCTCGAATAGTAGTCTCCAATCTCCGAGTCAATTGGTTAACGGCCTCTCTTGCCTCCACAATCTGAGTATTCATCATATCAAACACAATCTCAATGGAGTAGCGACCTACCATGAGGTTCTCGACTTCTTCCTCCAAGCTCTCTATCCTCACTAGTGGAATCACATCATAATGTGCCATGAGCTCATTCAGCTGATCTTCGTGCCTGATAAGTCTTGTAGCCAACAGAGGAATAGTGTGGTGTACTGGTTCACCGGTAACAGGTATGACTGGAGCTGGTGCAGTAGTCGAGCTTTCTCCAAGCTCAAACGAACTAGGCGCTCCCTCGTCTTCTCTCCAACGTCTGAGTAAAGGTATCAAGAATGACCATCTTCTAGCACCGGATTTCTTCCTTGGCCCGGCCTCGTTGTCCACTTGAGTAGGCTTTTCAGGATCAGATAGTGATGGTGGATAGCACTTGATGCAGAGCGGTAAAATTGGCTCACTAAAAGTGTCCAAAGGAGGTGATGCTGTAGGTGGTGATGAAACAGGAACAGTAGTAGTCTGTTGGTAGAACACAGTAAGTGGCAGTGGTGGTGAAGTAGCAGTAGGTGGAACAGCAGGTGTAACTGGTGATGACTGAGCAGGTGGTGACTGAGCTGGTGATGACTGAGCTGGTGGCATCACATGAGTCATAGTGATGGGTCGCACACGCTTCCTAGCAGTGCGTTTGAAGGTCTTACCATTAGGATGTAGTCTATAAGGTACTCCAAATGGCTCAGGCTCATGAGGCTTAAGAACACGAATCCTACGTCGACGACGACGGATAGCTTGAGCAGATGATCCAGAAGAATCTGATGAAGCAGAGTCAGTGTTTTCTGATGACTTGGATGATTCATCATCCACAGCAACATCTGAAGCAGGTAGCCATTGCTGCGACTCATAGTACTGATCTAGGGTCATGGAAGCAAAAGCATTGTACTCTTGAGGATGAGCAGTCATAGCTGGAGCAGTAGGAGTTCGGGCAACTTCACCTTCCTCAAAAGGTTCAGTTTCGTCCGAAACAGTAGCTGGTATGACAGGACTGGGATGAGCTGGCATAGTGACAGTCGTAGAGGACATGGTGTCATCCATCTCGGTGTCTGAGGACAGAACAACTGGGTGGGATGCAGACATGGTACTGTAACAACCCATAAATTAATGTAAGTAAATGCCAAATAATATAATTATTTTAGTTAGCTAAGCAAATCTCCATGCCTAACTTAAAATGAATGCAATTTACTTATGATCTAGTGATGCATCAATCCTAATGCATAGAGCGGTCACGGAAGGCCGTAAGGCAGTGGTGTAAAATAGTCCAGTTTTAAAAGTGTGGTTATAGTCCAAATGATTTTGAAAACTCTTTGGTTCTCTATAACCTTGGCTCTGATGCCAATCTGTAACACCCCCGAAAATCTTAATGACAGCGGAAGACTAATTCGGGTGTTACTTGAATGGAGATCATAGTCAATAATTATAGAAAACGACTCGAAAGAGACGTTTTATTAAAATAGTTATCATTCATCGAAAACTCATAGTTTGTTACAAAATATTGTAAATAGATCAAGTGTTTTTCCCAAAAGAAAGATCATGAGTTTGAAAGAAATGATAACTTTTATGTTTTACACCACCAGATAAGCCTTGCCATGCCCCGTTCCGCACCTTGGTCATAATCTTCACTGATTACCTGAGATAACATGCTTAAAAAGGTCAACAAAAATTGTTGAGTGAAGTCCATAGGTTTAAAATAAGTTGAACACAAGTATAAGATCATGATCATTGTAAACTAACAATATCATAAGAAAATATCACAGATTATTATGCGCTAAGCTCATGAAACCAAGACTCAACTGCATACACCGAATTACCAGTGTACGTAAGTATGCCCCAAAGGAGGTAATAGCCAATTACCTAAAGATATTCGATATGGTGCGCCCCGGTTATTTCTCTATAACCGAAACGGGGTTCGTTATTCCCCATAGTACTATTCACGATATCTACGTTCACTCGCGGTGACTAATGGTTCATGATCAGGGGACTTGTGGCTAACAACTTAGGCAATACCAATAATCAAGAAGATCAAGCATTTATGAAAAACCCTTGTGTTCTAGTTTAGAGCATGTATCTCCCTCGCGGGGTTTATAAAAATAAAGTAAAAGCGAGGCTATGAACTCACCTTGATGATAATGCACACGCACAAAAGGATCAAGCACAATGTAGCGGAGGTTCCAACTCGAAACCTAAAATGATGAGATGGCGAATCTCAGTACATGAGCATTTTGGTTCGCGACCAAAATAATAGAGCATTGAATATTCTTATTCAATAGATCATTGGATTGTCCAATCCAATAGTGTGCGATCATGATTAACGTCTTAAGTTAATTTATGTGCTACATTGTCTTAATTAGTGATCGTCACTTACGCATAAGTGAAATGTTCCCCCGTTGTGATCTTAATGTATTTGAATGAATTCCTCGTGTGTTTTATCGGATTCTATATATATAATTATAATCTTATAATATATATATATATATATATATAAGTAATACATTTAACGTTATCCGAAAATAAAATACTCATATGATCAAAATACTTGTTTTTACGAAGTTATTATGGGTTTATAAGTTTTTCTAAACTTTTCCCGAATTTACACTTTTTACCCTCGAGTTACAAAAAGTACAAGTTTAGTCCCTATACTTTTAGAAAATAACAATTCGTACCCATAAATATTATAGGCTTAAAGTTTTCAGATTTGACACTTTTAGTCCCTCGGTAAAACTGATTTTTTTTACAAAGTTAACTTTTGTTACACTTCTAAATATTTACTTTATTTAGTTATAAGTTTATTGGAAGTGGAGGGGTGAAATCTGTCAATAGGTGATAGTTATAAAAAGGGGAGGAAAAAGGGTGCAACAAGTGAGATTCGAACCAGTGACCTCCCGCCCATAGCCCATGCGTGATAACCAACTGAGCTAGGCTTGCCTTGTGTTTTATTTCTACGCTACATGCTATATATATCGTACAGTTTCTGTGTTATGTTTTTAAGTAAGCATGCTACTGTTGTCGAGATACATGCATGGTATTAATTTCTTGTTTCCATTTCTTCTTCTTCTCAATGAACTAAAGTTGCTTATATTTCATTTTAGTTTTCATAGCACCTTAGCATGTGTGTTAGCAAAGTTTCGATATGAAAGTGTTCCTAACGAGTATAAGTGTAATACTAGACATCGAAGCATGATATGAGTCGTATCGAAATAGGTTCGAGGAAAACTTACAATCACTCAAGAGAGTGGTGTGGGAACTCGAACGAGAAGTGAGACACCAAGATAACTAAACCGAATGCAACCCAAGTCTCCTAGTTCCCTTTTCTTCTAACGTTATTACCCCGAAATCCTTTCGTTTTTCCTTTCTTCTTCGAACTAAACCCTCCCACAGTGAACCTTTTATGTTTAGAGGAAGTATATGTTTGAAAGAGTTTTTGTGATGTAGTGAGAATTTTTCTAAGTGTTGAGGAGATTATAAAGAGAAGATGAGCATGGCCTTCTTAATATTTTACTTATAGCTCTCCTAACTCTAGGCTTATTAGTCACATGTTATATTGTATTTGGTCATGTTTGAGGAAAGTTTCCATGCGTGGGAGTGATGGCAGCCAAGGTTTATGGGCATGCAAATGTCTAGTCAATTTCAAGCTCTTGCTTAGGGAACATGATATCCAATGGTTAAGGAAGTCAAGTTGGTCAAAATGGGTTATGGTAGTATTATATAGTAACTTAGGGTGTTATTTTATTGGTTAGGGTGGCTTGTCTCCTTTTGTTCATGTCTACACGCAAGGGTTCAAGGTCAAAGTAAGTGTTTGTGATTTCATCTTGTGTTCTTGTCGAGAGTGATAGCAGCGAAGGACCCATGGTTTATAAAGTCTTGGTTGAGTCAATGGGTCTTGGTGGATTAGAGTATTATAAAAATGGGTTAGAGTAGCTAAGGTGTTTTCTTGTCTCCCTTTTTCATACACAAGCACTTTGACTTAGGATTCCTAGTTGGGGTACATTTGACTTTCATGTTTGGTTCCCATTTGTTTGCTCGTTCGGTTACCACAGAAATAACACAAACATATTAAACCTTAATTCTACATGTATGGGCTTTGGGATTTGTCTTGCTAGACGAGGCCCAGTAAAGAAAAGAAGGGTGTTGGGCTTGGTGAGTTGGGTGTTCAAAGACTAGCCCAAGAGTAGTGTTAATCCGTTGGGCTCGAATAAAATAACGAGGCCCAAATAGTGTAAATATAGCGTGGGCTTGGCCCGGTTACAAGGCCCATTTACAAGTTGAGTTGGGTTACGAGGTGGAATAAAGTCCAATGAGTTCCGAGGCCCGTTATGAATTTAAATAAATTTTTGTTATAATTTAATTCGTATTTTTATAAATTTTTACGTGTTCGTTACGTGTTTTAAGGTTATCAAGATCGTGGGGAAATTTATTTAGATCACAACGGTATCTTTTATGAACGCTCAAGCTGCGTTGATCATGCATATGCCAAATGATATGCAAATGTGATGTTTAGAAAATTTCATGACGAAATAGATCGTGATTAATTCTTGATTAAAACGTTAAGTACATTGAAATTTTCTGGGAGCTTACAATTTCTCACCCCAATTTAGTTAAAAACAGAGATAAAAGTGGGGCTATGAAACTCACCTCAAGCAAGCAAAGCACAAACAAACACTAGCAACGAAGATAATATCTAACTCGTCTCAGCAACTACTGACTCGGCACAACCTATTAATATAAACCAATTCATAATATATAATCCCAAACTCAACGTTATCTACCCCAGTGTATTCTTTTTCTTATCTAGAAAATATCTCGTTTCACCTTTTAGTACTAGCGTTTGGTATCATCGTGTGTGTGGTATCGACTCAACAAGACACCATGAATGCACTCAAATGACCACAATGCGATTTATAACGACACAATGAGACGTCTAAGCGATAAGCTTTATAGTCCAATAAGTTTCGGAATAAATAGTTAGATCTTATCGAATTCGTCAATTCGATAAACTCAACCATTTATTCATGTCGCTTATTATTCCAAAAACCAGTCACATCCTAATGAGTTCACTACATTAGCTGAATTTTTAATATACAAACACGACATTAGCTGACTTTTGACCTAATACTATTTATGTGTTGTTCAAAGCAGTCACATCCTTACAATGCCGACTAAATTTTCCACTACCCACAACCTGATTGCTTACTTATTTAAAAATGAACACTCTGAAGGCTTCGATGATATGATAGATTTCATCAAACACAGCCCCATTCATTATGCATTGACTGCTGCACCTGTTATTCTGAAAGCATATATTCATCAATTTTGGTGGACTGCAGAGCTTAAAGAAAGGAATGGAGTAGAGGTTATTAGGGCAGTAGTTGATGAACAGGAGATCCTGGCTACAGAGGAGTTGATCAGGACTGTGTTGAAGTTTCAGGATGCTGAAGGAGTGGTTAATATGTCAAATGAGGAGATTTTTTATGGTTTAGAGCAAATGGGGTATCAGAGAAGAGGTGATTGTCTTAAGTTTAAGAAAGGTATGTTTTCTCCACAGTGGAATTTCTTAATCCATACCATTCTTATGTGCCTAAGTAGCAAGACCATTGGTTTTGATGAGTTCCCTTCAAAGATTGCTACTGCTATAATTTGCTTCACTCAACAAGGGGTTTTTAATTGGTCAAAATGCTCTTTGAGGCTTTGCAAAAACATGTTAAGGACCAAGGAAAATATTACTTGTATCCCAGATTCATACAGATGCTAGTAGAGAGTCAGATAGTAGACCCCATACCTCATCAGAGAAAGTATGATTTGTTGCATATGGTCCCGAAAGTGTTTACTCATATGAAAAAGAAGAACATAAATTTTTCAGGGACTGTCACTGCTTTATTCCCACATATGCTTAACTTGCCAAATATCCCTGAGAATGTAGAAGTACGTGACCCATAAACTACCAAAACCCCTGTTGAGAATTCCACTGCTGATCCCACTACTACCACAACACAACCTATAACCACTGCTAAACCTTTACCCTCAACTTCCCAACCCCACAGAATATTGGTCACCCGTAGGAGGAAGAAGGGTACTAAGCAACCTCAGGCTAGTGCTAGTGGTGTAGGAAATGAGCCTGTCACAGGTGTGGTAGGTGAAATGATTGGAAGGGATTCCACTACTGCCTCAGGCTTAGAAGCTGAGCAGGGCAGTGGAAACCTAAGTAAGATCCAACCAATGGAAACAACTAATATGGAGAGTTCTTTGGAATTCAACACAGGTGGAGGAATCCCCAGCTAACTGGCTAATTTGGGGGACATGGATGTTGAGGCTAGGTCTGATGCAATGTTAGACACATCTTATGATTCACCTGTTGGAGCAGGTAACACAGCTCGAATTGATGAGGGTAGTTTAGAACACCAACATGAATTGACGGCTAATGACTTTGTACATGATGACATTTCCAATGATCCACTTCTCGGACCAGGTTACAAGGTCGAGGTGGTGAGGACACTATGAAACTCATTCTTGAATTGATGGATAGATTCACAACTATGGAGTCAAAGATCACTGGTCTTCAAAATTTGAAAACTACTCGGGCGGAAACAATCAGGAGGTTGAAGCACAGGGTAAGTGTTTTGGAGAGACTAAGAAGGCCAAGGGTCAATGCATTCGGGAAAGTGAAGAAAATGGGAAAGAAAGCAAGCTGAGCTGGGATTCAAAGTTTAGAGGATGCATCCAAACAGGGGAGGAGTGAGAGTACAAATCAGGCGAAGCATTGGTAGATTTGGATTTAGACAGTGGAGACAATGGGGAAGGTTATTTGGTGGCTGACATGGAAGGTAAAGAAGCAGTACTAGATGATTCTTTAAAGGCTGCAGTTAAAGAAAAGGAGAAGGAAGTGGTGCAGGCAAATCACTGCCATTGTTGCTGCATCCGCTGCTAGTAATGAAGTAACCACTGCTGCAACAACTGCTGGTATTATTCTAGCCACTTCTAATTCAGACATTTCAAGTGCAGAGGTAACCACTGCTACAATTATAAGCACCACAATAACATCAGCACCAAAACCAAAAACGTCTGAGAATGAGATTGCCATACAATTGCTCAACCTAAAGCAACCTCACCCTATCCCTGTACCCAAACCTATTGCTAAGAGTCTAAAATTGGTAAAGTTGTGCAGAAAGGTGTAGTTACTGAACCTAATATTGGAAAGGGTAAAGGGATTGCAGAGCCAACATTGAAGTTTGAAAGTAGAGAGAAGCAAATAGCTTATGATGTAGAATTTTCTAAAAGATTATATATGGAACTAAATGCTAAAGAAATTTCTAAAGAAAAAGAAAGGGCAGCGCAGGAAGAAGCCTCTGAACAAGCTGTAGAAGAGTGGAAAAAGGAACATATGTATTTTCAAGCTTCTGAGAAAATTCAAACAGAGATAACTATGGATGTATGGGGTCAGTTAGACATAGTTACAAGGTCTAAGTTGCTGGTTGAGAAGGTGAGGAAGATGAAACAAGACAGGGAATTTAAAGACTATCATGCAAAGAAGAACAAACCACCAACAAAGCAACAGAAAAGAAGTCAGATGATAAAGTTTATCAAACACATGGATGATATGAAAACTATAAATTTGAAGAGTTGTTCTTATGAGAAACTTGAGGAGCTGTATAAGATTTTCAAAAAAAGGTGATATAACTTCATCCCCATAAGTTCTGAGAAAGAAGCTAAGATGCTAAGGAATAGACAAAAGAGAACAGGATATGTGATAGAGGAGTCAAGCTTAAAAAGACAGAAGGTAGATGATAAAGAGAGATTGGATCAGTATATTTTGGTAAGTGATAAAGTGGCAGAAGATCCTATTAATCCTACACCTGTAAAATCTATACACCCTATCATAGATTGGAGGATTGTCTTAGTGGATGAAAGAGACAGTATTGAGCTTACTAGACGAGATGGAAAGAAAAGTCGGTACTATACTTTTGGGAATATGTTATTCTTTTTTACTATAAATGATTTGGAGCATTTGTGGAAGGTAATGTCTTTTAGATGTGGAAAGCTTAGACCAACAGGAACCATGTCTAGGTCTATGTGGACTGCATTGAAGTGCATGTTTGAGCCCAATCCAGAAGATAAATGTTGGGAAGCTTGTGTGGTTGAAGAATGGATGTTGTATACTTATCCAAGAGTACATGCTGTTGAGACTTCTAAAGAGAAACTCTACATGCTGGTTGACAGAGATTACCCTTTAATGAAGACTGTAGCCAGACAGATGTTGGAAGTTAAGCTTCATCTACAGTGTACAAAATCAACTCATCCAATTGTTCATCCACTGCTGAGAAAGATTGAGAAGATTGTTGATTATGAAATTCCTTTGGCCATCAAAGGCAAGCCTCAAGGTAGAATGAAAAGAAAGGCAGACAGATCAAAAGCATTTGATTAAGAATCTGAGTCTGATAAGGTATTGTGGGCTTAGATAGGTGGAAATGAAACATCTAATTTTCTGTGTAGGTTTACTTTTTTACCTATAAAAAATAAATAAATAACAACAAAGTTTAACAGGCTTACGTTTGAAAAAAGGTTTGAACGATCAATTCTTTTAAAGATGGACTTCCTAGACCAGCAAAGTGTTCTTGGTATCAAATTTGGATGTTTAATCCACCAAGCATGAGATTTTTCAAACGACTCAAGGATCCACACCTATGAGAATATTAAAAAAAAAAAACTTTTAAATATAGAAATCAGTAAAAATGTTAAGTTGAAAAATGGATACCTGAAACCCAAACACAAATCCAGACAGTGCGTATGTCGGACAATGCTTTGGATCTTTCCTCAATCTTAAAAGGTGGTCATCCGTATGCTTATCAAATACATTATGAAGTTGGTCGTATAAATGAGTCCAAATATGCTCACCCCATGGAAAAACATTCCAATCATCTAGATTATCAACTAACCTCATCAGTGCATCATCCACCTCGCATGTCAACAAACGACCCATAAAGATCACCTCTAAGGCTAACAAAAGACAAAGACGTACAACGTCTTCATCATATATTTGTCGAAACCGCTCTTCATCCTCGATAACACCAATAACATCTAAGTTAGTTAGAATATACCCTTGCTTGTCAGGAAATACCCTGTTACAAAAATTTAGAGAACCAGATGTATACAACCCAAAGCTTACAGATCCAAACCGCAGCCCGGTCATTAGACAAAACTAACTACGACCAAAATGTAAAGCATGCCCTTCAATGTAAAAAATGAAGGGCATATCATAGTGAGAATCATCAAATGTATGCTATTTCCTTAGCATATAATCTATGATGTGCGTTTCATGTTCAAAAAACAAGAGATCAATCCATCTTCCAAAGCAGGTATTCCTAAACAAGATGTGGCGTTTTGCGTCTAACTTTTGCTTTATCAACCAAAAGTAGTTCAGTTTACTCGGAATGATTAACTTAGCTTCATAGTCCTAAAAAGGGTCAACAAAAACAAAAAATTAATTCATACCATAGAAGAAATCTATACCAACGTCGTAACCAATTGCGTAGACGATGCATATAAACCACTCCTTATTAGTCTACAGACTGCCACTAAATTTTTTAATGAACCAAGTTATGTTACATACCTAAATAACGACATCTAACGTATTATACCCTACATAATTACGAATCAGACAGACATAAAAAAGGAGCAATGTATTATAAAATGGAATTAACACCTATCTAACATAGGTATTAATCAAATAACAACAACGATTTATTATAACATAGAACCAATTAGAAATAAATAATATGTAATAAACAACGAGAAAAATATTTACGTACCATATTTGGCTACATTTTTGAAAAAAACTTGATCAATCGAATGTGGTTTGCAATCAACCCTGTAGCTTTCTAGATGGTGACATAACTGATGATACAAGGAAGAGAGGGACTGACGAAGAAGAGGGTTTGATTTGTGAAAACAAGTAAGAAAGAATGTTTTTATGCGAGAAGCAAAAACAGAGAAAAACGGTAACTGTGAATGTTTTTGTGCGAGTGGGTATTTGAGTTTGAATAGAAATGTACTGTATTGTTACTATTCAAAAGTGTACTTTCTATGTAATGTGAAATGACGAAACAACCCTTATTAAAATATACGGTTGCCCAGCGCACTTTAGTTGCCCAAAAAACAATACCTTACACATACGGGACACTTGTCACAATGTCGATGAGTTGCCCAATGACAGCGGTTGCCCTCTGTCCATTTTCAAATTAAAAAAAATGGTCCGGAAAGTGATTAGCCTCAGGTCGTCGGGGGCATTTGCGTCATTTTCTCATAGTATTAAATGCTCATAAATGGAACTTTTCGATAAACATGCCCTTGAAACATTTAATAACTCATTAATTACAAAATATATCTATTTTTAGATGTTAGTTTTCATTAAAAATATCGTATAACAAGGTGAGTCTTGTTATCGAATGTTTAGTATAAAAACCACTTATTATTTATATTTCTTAGTTTTATTTACTTGTTTATATATATATTACGTCAAGTTTCAATATAAGTTTCGAGTCGTTATCCGTTTCGAGTTCACAAGCTCGAGTCATGACTTCTCGGCTTCTATACGTTCTATTGTCCAATATATACTAAAGTCCATGTTACGGCGTTGTCGGGGTCAACTAAGACTAAAAAGTCAAAGTAACACCAACGTTGCGCAAAGTTGACATTTATAATATTAAGTCCAAATTAAATAATCACAATATCTCAAATCAACCTCCAATCAACCCATATCAATCTCGCCATCCAAACAAACTACCAAACATACCCGTAACCAATGTCACGACCCTAATGGTCTTGACACGGTCCCGGTTAAGACCACGTGAAGCTCTTCGGCTCCACGCGTCTCATCCAAACTCCAACAACAACTACCAATATGTTACCACAACGACCCGACCCGGACCCTTGGTCCATATGGGTCTCGTTCACAAATCCCAACACCACGAACGTGGCCCTAGTGGCTCGTTCCGCTATCCAACTCCATCCAAACACTCCCAAATGGCTCTTTCAGTACCCAAACACAACCAAACAACATCAAACATCAAAACCCATCTACTAGTCATGACCAAGAACATGTAAAAATGATAAAAATGCAAAAACACAAGAACATGACACAACACACAATACCAAGACATTAGTTTACAAGTTTTATTAGTTTTAAACTCGTTTTAGACCCGTGTTCATCAAAACCCAACCATGGAGCTCACGTATACGTGCCATAATGGTCACGTACGTGGCTCTCCAAGACTCATATGAGTCGTTACCAAGCTTATTTTACCTTTATCAAACCCGATCTACAAATACATGAACAAACCTTAGATTTTTGAAGTGTTTTTGGACGTTTTGGGGTGTTATACGAAGGCTATAGGGCGCGTGCCCTATATGGATGGAAAGAGGAGAGAAAGATCTACAAGATGGTGGTGGAGGTGAGGGTTCACTCGTCGGCGTTTGGCCGGATAGTGGCGGCGGCTAGGTTTGGCCGTATAGGGTTAGGGTTTTGGTGAGGAGAGAGAGAGATTAGAGAGAGAAAGTGAGGTGTGTGTATTTTTAGAGAGAGAAACTAAAGGGTGAGTGTGTGTAGGGTGATGGGTATATATAAGTGGGATGACGGACCAAATAATAAAAGAAAAAAGAGGGGGGGTGGCCGGCCTGGTAAACAAGAGGGACCATTCCCGTAATTTTCATAAACTATCCCGTTTTCCTTTTCCCGAGCTCATATTTTACCCTACGAGTGTCTAACGACTTTCATTTGACTTTCTATTGTTTTTATTTACGTTTTTCCACGAATTTTGATTATTTATGTGTCACGTTTCGTGTTACGGTTTAAAAGTTACGTTATCTCTTGTTATAGGATTTTATTGTGCCGAATCAAATAGTGTCTATCGTAACGGGCTATAACTCATACGACAACTCATAAGATGATAAAATAAATCATAGAAACCAATAACGATATCAAAACAAGTCATGGTTAACCGGAATAGCTTCTAAAGACAACTACTCGGTCTAACTTAGCGTAATGTGGTTACCTAAAATGGGCTCTCTAATTGCCTGTTGTTACAGTATTAAACTATTAATATTGATAATTTATTTACTTCATATTTTTGTTTAATATTGTTGACATTGTTTAAAAAACACATCAAGTTTTGTGCATAATATTTATATAGTGTTCAAGCATATAAAATGATGACAATCTTAAAATATTAACTTTATTATTCGTATTGTGATTGTCTATGTCTCATAATGTGTATATAACCTTTTACATTATTTTACATCTTATAATTACAACTACAGTTACATTATCAAACGTTTTTATAAGAAAAACAACTACTAATTAATGCTACTGCTAACAGCTACTGCTACTGCTTAATGCTACTTCTAGTTTTTTCAATCATACCATAAGTGTTCAAATGTGCTTTATAAAACATAATTATTAGAAGTATATTAATTTTTATTAGGCTCATTTTTAAAATCTTTTTAATGATAAACTTTTGAAAAGAAAAGGAAATTGCATTTTGTTTACTTGGAAGTTAAATTAAAGTAACGGTTATACTTTTTCATGTTATTAGCAAATAGTTTAATAGGGGGAGTTTGGTTCTTTGGAAGTCGATGTAATCTGTTGTAGTTGTAGTTGTAATCTGAATTACATTACAATACTGTTTGGTTGGCAGGATAGATATAATTGTAATTCATATTACATTAGATTGCTAGTTTTGGTTTGCAAGGAAATGTAATTGGATTAGAAACAATTACGTCCAGTGATGTAATTCAGATTACATAGCAAACATAATGGAATGTGTTGAATTACGTTGGAATTCAGATTTTTACAAGATAAATATCAATATTAATCTTTTATCGTTTTTATTAATTATTATTAATATATTATTTAATTAAAAAATAATAATTATTATAATAATTAGTTTTATATTATTACAATTATATGATATATAAATATCTAAATATATTTTTTAATAATTATTTTTATATTAAACTTATGATTTTTATTTATTGTTATATTTAAAAAAGTATTATTAGTGTTGTTGTTGTTCTTATTATTATTATTATTATTATTATTATTATTATTATTATTATTATTATTATTATTATTATTATTATTAGAGTTAATTACATAAATCGTCCTTGTGGTTTGGTCAAAATTACGGATCTTGTCCCTATACTTTTTTTTCAGTCCATTTCGTCCCTGTGGTTTACAAATCTTACGGATTTTGTCCCTGATCCGACTCAGTCCGTTAAGTGTTTTGTGCTGTTAGTCCTTCGTTAGTGCAGTCCGTTAAGTGTTTTGCGCTGTTAGTCCTTCGTTAATAAATTTTGCACCGTTAGTCCTTATTTTTTAAAATATAGTTTTCCCCAATTAGTCCCTCCGTTAATAATAGTTATCGCCCGATTTTTTACGTTTTTGTCCGTTTTTATCCGTTTTCGTTTGTTTTTATCCCTTTTCGTCTGTTTTTATATGCTTTCGTCTGTTTTTTACGCTTTTGTCCGTTTTTATCCGTTTTTGTCTGTTTTTTATCCGTTTTCGACCGTTTTTTTACATTTTTATTCGTTTTCGCCAGTTTTTTTAAGCTTTTTTTCCGTTTTCACGTTTTTGTTTGTTTTTCTTACATTTTGAAGAAAAAAAATATCAAATTTAAAGAAAAAAATTGAATAAAAAAATTCAAAAAAAAAAATTTGAACAAAATTTTTTTTTTCAAATATTTTTTATAAAAAAAACGGACATATTAAAAAAAAAATCCGAAAAATATTTTTTCAAATTTTTGTTTTTTAAATCTTAAAAAATTTCCGAAAAATATTGAAAAAAACGGACATATTTAAAAAATATATATATATATATATATATATATATATATATATATATATATATATATATATATATATATATATATATATATATATATATATTTGAAACATAATTTTTTTATTCAAATTTTTTTTTGAAATTTTTTATTCAAATTTTTTTTTTGAAACGGACAAAAACGTAAGAAAAACCGATAAAAACGTACGAAAAACGGACAAAACGTAAGAATAACGGACAAAACGAAAAAAAAACAGACAAAACATAAGAAAAACGGACAAAACGGATGAAAACCGATAAAAACGTAAGAAAAACGGACAAAACGTAAGAAATATGGACAAAAACTAAAAAAATGAAAGAAAACGGACAAAAAACGTAAAAAAAAAAGGGGGAAACGGATAAAAAACGAACAAAAACGGATAAAAACGGCCAAAAACGGGTGAAAACTATTATTAACAGAGGGACTAATTGGGGAAAACTATATTTTAAAAAATAAGGACTAACGGTGCAAAATTTATTAACGAAGGACTAACAGCGCAAAACACTTAACGGACTGCACTAACGAAGGACTAACAGCGCAAAACACTCAACGGACTGGGTCGGATTAGGGACAAAATCCGTAAGATTTGTAAACCACAGGGACGAAACGCACTGAAAAAATAGTATAGGGACAAGATCCGTAATTTTGACCAAACCACAAGGACGATTTATGTAATTAACTCTTATTATTATTTAATAAAAACATCACTTCATTAGAAAATCATAGGAGTTACAAGAAGTTAGAGAGGAGCCGGGATAGTAATTGGGCTCCCACTTTATTATTATTATTATTATTATTATTATTATTATTATTATTATTATTATTATTATTATTATTATTATTATTATTATTATTATTATTATTATTATTATTATTATTATTATTATTATTATTATTATTATTATTATTATTATTATTATTTTCTTTTTATTATTATTATTATTATTATTATTATTATTATTATTATTATTATTATTATTATTATTATTATTATTATTATTATTATTAAGGTTCATATAAATAATTAAATGAGTAGTTAGTTTTTTAATAATCAATTTACATTAAAATTCACTTATTAAAAAATACAAATATAATTAACAATTAATTAAAAATTTGTATATATATATATATATATATATATATATATATATATATATATATATATATATATATATATATATATATATAGTGTAAGGTTATTTTTTGAACCAAGAAAAGGTCGAGAACCGCGAGAACCACCTTTTTACTCCTAATAATGCATAATGTACATCATATCAATGCAAGATGGCATTTTTGAAAATATCTACAACTTATTTAAAAATAAAAAAATAAATTAAGGGCAAATTAGGTATTTTGATTCTCCTTAAAAATAGCATCCCATAACAATAGAATCTCATTTGAAAAACTATATGTTACCTCATTTTATTAGATCTAAATAGCATCCCATAAAAATAGAATCTCATTTGAAAAACTATATGTTACCTCATTTTATTAGATCTAGGACAAAGACATCTCTATCATTCAAAACCCTAACCACCTTCCACAACATCACAGCCGCCTCCTCTCATAATCAACACCAACGCCACCATTCTCCAAACCATTCTCAGATCACCATCATCCGCCACCACATCAATTATATACGTCTTTTTTAATCGCTTAATCATATCCTCATGAATTCGTATGGGCAAATGAGGTGTGATTGGTTACTAGAACCTTCGGCATCAACAAACATAGATCAGATGATCATGAACTCGAAGGTTTTCTCAATTGGTTTCAATACAACTTGTAAGGTCCTAATCTTTAATATCTATTCCCTAATTTCTTTTATGTACATATCAGAAGAAGACAACATCATAGGCTTCACGTTAGGTTTAATAGAGCAGTAATTATGCATGCTAATGGATAATTGAATGTATTATGAATGTGAGGTTTCAAGATTTCATTAAACATATTATCTAGAGGATAGATTAGGTCTATATAATTGGTGGTTAATGTGATGAAGTAATGAAACATATCAAATATTTTAATTACATACGTTGGCTTATCAATTGGACGATCATTATAATTATGATATTAACAGCAAAATAATGACCAAATAAGTTCATTTTGTACTACTACATGGCTACCAACACTAAGGATTATAAGATAGATAAGATTTATTTTTGTTCGAGGTTGTCAGGTTTATAATTAGTGGTAATCCTATATTTGATTTTTTAGGCCACGAGGCGGTTGCATTGTTGACATGACGAGAAATTGAGAAATCTTTATGAGGTGATTACAATGTTTGAGAGATCGCGATAAGTTCATGGCTGATTAGAGGTCTGATTTGATCAAGGTAATGATATCGGTTTGATTTTGTATTTTGGTTTAATAACTCGTTTTTTATGGTAGTTTCCTGTTTGGTTTTCATTTTGACTTCATATCGTTTTTTAGTACATGAATATCATGTTTCTGATTATATATTTGTTTAAAGAACTATGGGTGTAAATTGATAAAAACATATTTTGTTCCATTTACTAATTATCGTTTTTATGTTGGATTGTTGAATTTCTTAAGTTTGTTCTTATAAACCAAAGAAGGGATATGCACTGATAGTTTGAATTGGTGTTTGACTTCCTTTATTGACATTATTTAGAAGGGCGATGTTTATCGGTGTTAGACTTGGACCTTTATTGACATTATTTGTTTACGAGTATATAGTTGTTGTATTAGTGTTGAAATATTTGTTTCTCTACTTGTATTAGTATTGTATTAATGTGGAAGGTCATGGTGGCAGGCTACTTGACGTCGTTCATGCTGTTACTGAATTATATCTATTGAGATGAGTGAGATGATAAAAACATATGTGCACAAGGATAAAAAACACATGTGCAGACTTCATGGGTTCTTGAACCAGGCGACGAATACATGTGCACAGACTTGTATCAATTAATATTAACGAGATGATAAAAACACATGTGCACAATGATAAAAAAACACATGTGCAGATTTCATTGGTTTTTGAGCCAGGTGACGAATACATGTGCACGATTAAAAGATGAACCAACTGTTGAAGACTTTAGATTATGCATATGTGCAGGCTTTATATATTTGTAATTAAATTTAATACAATTTGTAAATTTGGAAATTGCATAAATCTCTTGTTAAAGTTTTGTTGTTTGTATTTATATTTATGTAATATTTCTCAAAAATACATGTGCGTATACAAAACACATATGCATAAACGAAAAGTGCAATTGTCATAATGTACTTAGTAGTTAACCTTTTTTTAACAAAACACATGTGCACATAATGTATTTTTAAACATGTATAATACAAAAAAAAAAAAAAAGGTTCTAAACTTTAGGAACTAAAAAACGTTTTTAAAAAAAATAAATAAATAAAAAAGAAAAAAAGTAATTTTACCATTATACCCTTTTGAATTAAATAATAAAAATTAATATAAGAAAAAATCTGATTGGTTGATGCTGGTTCTCGCAGTTCTCGCATTTTTCTTGGTTCTGAAAATAACCCATCTATATATATATATATATATATATATATATATATAGGGAAGGGATCCAGTAAGAAGAAAAACTAAAATAGGAAGAATAAGAAGAATTTCTAGCCACACATTTCAAATAGGAGGGAGAAATTTAAGGGGAGATGCATCTATTTTTATAGGTGCATCTGAAATGAGTGGTTGTGGTTTCTTCTTATCATTCTTATTTTAATTTTTCTTCTTATTTGATCCTAACTCTATATATATATATATATATATATATATATATATATATATATATATATATATAGGGTAAGGTTAAAATGAAAAGCTTCTTATAATGAAAAGAATGAGAAGGCATGTGGAGGTGACATGTGTCACCTTTGCCACATCACCATGCCATGTGTCACCCCTCCAACCCACCCCCTCCCCCCGCGCAAAAAAAAAAATTTTTTTTTTGGGCAAAAAAAAAAAATTACCGCCAAAAAATTCCTGCCAAAAATTATTACTGCATCACAGTTATAAAAATACTGCATCACAATCATAATTGTGATGCAGTAATTTATAACCTTAATGCACTAACATCATGATTATGATGCAGTAAATTTATAACCGTGATGCAGTAACTTATAACCTTAATGCACTAATAAGTTTTGGTGCATCTTTATATAAGTTACTGCATCATTCCACAAAAGGTGTAGATTGGCGGGAACACCCTGACCCCGGGTGCCTTTTGGCACCAGCCATTGTCCACCCCACAAGGAATAGCTCCGGCAACTCTCCTGGCCTAGTGGGGCACCAACTGGAGTGAGCACAAGCCAAGACTCGGACCCCTAAGCTCTTATTCCACAAAGTCTCTCCAGTGTGTCCACAGGTTTTGCGGAGGTGGGTACCTATATGAAGCAAATGCCAAGGATGGGACTTGATCTTGGGTCAATTGACTCGAGCACAAGTGCTCCAACCATTGGACTAATGCTCCATTGGTAAGTTACTGCATCATAGTTAATAGTTCAGTACATCAACTATGATGCACTAAAATCAAGGTTATAACCTTAAATGTACTAAAATCATGATTGTGATGCAGTAACTTTATAACTGTGATGCAGTAATTTATAACCTTAATGCACTAAAATCATAATTGTGACGCAGTAACTTATAACCTTAATGCACTAATAAGTTTTGGTGCATCTTTATTATAAGTTACTGCATCATAGTTAATAGTTAAGTGTATCAACTATGATGCACTAAAATGAAGGTTATAACATTAATGCACTAAATCGTGATTGTGATGCAGTAACTTTATAACTGTGATGCAGTAATTTATAACCTTGATGCACTAAATTCATAATTCTGATGCAGTAAAAAAATTTGGCGGGAAAAAAAAAAAATTTGCCCAAAAAAATTTTTTTTTTTTGGCGGGAAATTTTTTTTTTCGGGGTGGGGGGGGGGGTGGGGGTAGGGGCTGGTGGGGTATGGTGATGTGGCATGATGATGTGGCAAAGGTGACACATGTCACCCTCACATGACTTCTTATTCTTTTCATTATAAGAAACTTTTTATAATAACCTAAACATATATATATATATATATATATATATATATATATATATATATATATATATATATATATATATATATATATATATATATATATAGGATCAAATAAGAAGAAAAATTAAAATGAGAAGGATAAGAAGAAACCACAACCACACATTTCAGATGCATTTGTTAAAATAGATGCATCTCCCCTTAAAAATCTCCCCCTTATATAAAATGTGTGGCTAGAAATTCTTCTTATTCTTCTAATTTTAGTTTTTCTTCTTACTGTATCTCTTCCATATATATATATATATTCATATGCTGAACACTTTAAAATAAAAAACAACATGCACCAATTAAATGTTAACAAGTGGATATTAAGCATTTAAATTAATAAAAAACTATTAATTAAATTATAAGGGCATATTAGGTAATTTGACTTCACCATAAAAGGCATAAACCGTCCCTTCTCCATCTAAGTCTAAACTGTTGTTTCATCAAAAGTCAAAATCTACCGCAAAAAACTCTTCCAAATTCTTATCATTATCCTTACCATATTCTTTGATAAATTCCGGCATAAAATATCATCATCCTTACCATATTCTTTTATAAAAAATTGTTTTCAACAACAAATTATTTGAGATGACATCATCAATCACCATGGAGGTGTCGAACCATAAGAAACAGTTGTTCCGACGAGTAGTAGTGTCGCTTTACATGGATTTTCCGTCAAGGGTTCGGATCGTGAAACGTTGATTCGACGAATGGTTCAGGTGAGATCATTTTTATTCTTGTGGTTCAGATCTCGGATGGTCTTTTAGTCAAGAGGTTCAGTTCGTGGATTGTTTTCGAGAAATTGTTTTTTGGGTCGTGGTTCAGATGGGTATAACGTAGTTTCAGATCGTGAGGTGGTTCACATATACGGCTGTTTTTGAGGTTCAATGTTGGATATTTTAGTGTAATTGGATTAACTTGTTTTGACCAATTTCATCATAATAATACATTATTTAGGTTTGGAGGTGCGGAGTGCACACCTACTTGAATTTATTATGATCTTAGAGGCGAAGCCCTTAAGGGACGGGGGTCCGGGGGCAGCGCCCCTGCACTACAAGAAAAAGTGCCTATAGTGACCAAAATTTAGTGCCAACTTTTTTTTTGGTCACTATTTAGGCAAAATAGTGACCATATAGTACATGGACACTAATATTTGGTCATCTATAAATAATTAGTCACCAACCTCAAAGTGGTCACTAATTTCGTCACTATACATGTGTGATATTTTTCGATAAGAAAAAAGTGACGCACTAAATTTTTAAAAGATTAGTGACGAAAAATGTTATCCGAGTTTCATATGACAATCTTGTAGTTGTTGATCATTGATTCACTACAAAATATGTGATATAAGGTGACTAAATTTATACCGAGTAAAGATATTAAAATGAAACTGATTTGCATACTCTTAGGGGTGTCAGTCGGGTTCTGGCCAATTCGGTCAGGTCAAAGTTGAGTCAAGGCTAAAAATAACATACCTAATCCTGACCCTATTTGAATTCGGGTTAGTCGGGTTCGGGTCAATCCATGTTCGGATCAACCCAAATACAAGTAAAATAGTCATAAATTTGCTTATTTGTTCTAATTTATATAGATAATTTAAAAAATAATATATTAAAAAAATTAGAAAAACCCATATTCGGGTCAAACGGGTAGACCCGAACCCAAATTAGCCAAACATTATTCAACCTAATACCTGACCTTATCTAATATTCGGGTTACTTGGATTGACCTAAATTTAATTTTTTACCCAAATAACTCGACCCGTATAAGTTTAATCAGGTTCAGATCCTGATCGGATTCGGATTCGGATCCGCATGAGAAAATCATACTTTAAATTTAATTTAACATAGTTTCACTTCTTATATAAAAAAATATATAAAGTCATACTAGTAACAGATATTAAAATAGCTAGGCTAGGCTACTGTAGATGTTGAAAACCCCTTTCTCTAACTGTGGGCGATACAAACCCTCACAACCTAATCGCTCCATCTCCGATCACCGGAACCGTCGCCGACACCATGACTGTCACCATCGTCGATCACTATGACCGTCTCCGATAACTGTTACCTCTCCGATCACCGTCACCGTCGCCGATCACTGTAACCATCTCCGATCACCGTAACCGTCACCGAAAACTGTAACCATAGCCGATCACCTTAACCGTCGCCGATCAGTGTAACCATCTCCGATCATCATACATCTCGTGCAATTCACTCATGTTTAATCAATTTAGGTATAATAGAACTATTCATTTACATATTGTTATGATTTTTGCGGATTACTTTATCATATTATGATTTGTTTGTTAGATAATATATTGCTACATAATCTAGAATTAGAATTGATTGAATGAGTGTTGTATGTGACAATTAGTATGCATTGACGCATCGTATAGAGTAATTGATTAACGGAAACATTTTTTTGCTGATAATGTTGATAACGTATAGAGTATGAGGGGTGAGAAGGAGTTGTAGGGAGGTAGGCTATTACGTGGGGAAAGTTAAGAGGATATGAGAGGTGGTTATGTGGAGGGTGTTCGCTACTGGATATGAGAGTTTTGTGTGACTAGTGTGTTAGTGAGGTACTGAGATGTAGGTTTATGGTGAGAAATAATGTGACCACTATGAGTATAAAGGTGATGAGTGAGTGAGAAGAAAAGGAATGGTTTGACGTTGAGGTGCTAGTAAATCGAGAGTATTTTAGTGATGATAGAGCAACTGTTATAGTTCGGCAGCCTGAAATTTTTTTTGAATATGATTATTATACAATCTATTTTTATAAGAAAATTGCATAGGCTGCGTATTGTATGTGCAAATGAAGCGAATGAAATGGAGCATCAAACTGAACAAGCACTTAGTGAGCATAGTTGTTCATAACAACGTGTTTTTAGTGCATGCCTATCACTTGTGCATATGGGTAAGTGATATGGATCTGTTAGTGTTATGCATTTATTGTTAGATTTGGGCCCTTAGTCCGCCCCTTATATAGTACATAGAGGGGCATTGCCCTTCTTCACTCACGCGATATTGCTGGATCGGGCTTTCGCCCATTGTCCAAGATTCAATTGCTTGAATCTTGTTTATGCATTTAGAAGATATCACTTGGTTCATGATCAAGATCAGATAAAAGTTGAATTTATTTTACATTAGTGATCTGCTTGCTTAGATTTTTATCTAACGGTTATTAGGTTATATAGCTGCGAGGGGAAACAGATAGAGAGTGTTAAAGTTGTTACAGAAACATGTTAATACTGCCATGAATTTACACGGTGTAACGTTCTAGAGCACTTTAAGTACAAATAATTTACGCGGGGTAAAGCTCTAATTAGGATGTGTATAATTGGTACCAATTATTTCGTTTTAAGTTTCTAGTGTTGTATACATATAGCTAGTGTTGTATACATGCCTAATTTTGTGCGAGCGGAAATGCTGCCTGGTGGGTACCTTATTAGACCTTGTGAAAGTGGTGAGTCCATCATACATATTGTCGATCATATGAATAAGCAGATAAGAACTTTAAATAAAGATCCTGTCCGAAACGTTCAATCTGTAAAAGAATGATATATAGACTCACCCATCTGAGGGGCACTCGCGATAGTCAGCTTATAGTGAATTTATTACAAAAACTATACTGATTTTCATTTGAAATTGCTGATTGTCAGTTTTGGATATGTGATCTCAGGTTGGACAATTTGGACTTTAGTCAGAGGAATGGAGTTGCTGAGATCCATAGTGGTGTGGCAAATAAGAGAAAAGCTCAGTGGAAATGGGGTCAGTTCATATTTTAAAAAGCAGGAACTGAATCTTACAGGTAGGCAGCCACTGGTAGGTAATGTAGCTATTGACTCATTTATTTAAATTTTTGTTTTCTTATTAGGCCTCTTGACTTCTGTAAGTCTCTTTCAAACCAGATAATTCGACTTGCTCCCAGCTCACAAAATGGCCAGAACACTGTGCATGTTTGAACTTACAGATTGTAAACCAATTGGTTTGTCGTGATTTACTGCTACAAAATGCATCACTGTATACTATACAACAGTTGCGTATCATTTTGGTTTGCTTGTGGTCATATGCATTACAGCTTTGTCACTGCTTCTCTCGACAACTCATGGTGCTTTTATGAACCTATCATTTGGCACATGCCTTGCACAGGTTTCTTCTTTACATGAAAACAGATAGCAGTGCTAGTTATTTCGTGGTTTATGGACTTAGATTATTATTGTGGTCAATGTGTAGGCTGAAGATACATCTGAGTCCCAGGGTTATACGTCAGCAGGTTTTCATCCCGATGGTCTCATTCTTGGAACTGGCACCTTTGGGTCTGTTGTTAAAATTTGGGATGTCAAAAGTCAGGTATTACTAGAATCCTTGGTGGATTCCCCTGAGTATCGGTGGCATTTTTTTAGCCATTTACTTATAAATGATTTGATTCGGGATTTATGCTCCATCTCTAGTGGGTCAAATGGATGAAAGTTGTTCAAGTGTATTTTGATGAATAAGACCTTTATTATCGTTAGTATCATAAAAATTTGGTCATTATTGAAATAATATTATTATGAATTGTGACTCAATTCGCCCATTTTACTAAGTTTGTTCGTTCTCTTCTGCCAGTATGATGTTTCAGTATGATGTTTCTTCTGTTTAATCTATAGGCCAATGTTGCAAGGTTTGATGGCCATGTTGGGGCAGTAAATGCGATATCCTTCTCAGAGAATGGTTACTTTCTTGCTGTAAGTGATCTTTTTTATTTTTATTTTATTTTTATTATTTTTTATTTTATTTTAAGGATATCATTCAACTGCGAGTCAGATTTCATGCCACCACAATACCACATTTCCTTCAGGCAAACACTTGGATTACATACGATTCACAATTCAGTTATCTATCTATATGCTTGGATTAAGGATATCAAATGTGGTATTGTGGTGGCATTAACTAGGAAATCTGTATATTAGTATGTCTTAGTTAGTTCATGCTTTTAAATATTGTAATCAGACGTAATGAGCCCAATAAGAAGGACTATCCCATTAATAACTAAGACATGCTAAATAAATATATGGGCATAAAAATCTGCATTACTGAAACAGTAATCTAACTTTCGACTTAATTATGGTCACATTCATTAACGATTTATTATTTGATCCAGTTCGTACTTAGTTAATTTTTATTTACCATTTACCAAGTTGACCCATTACGCGTAAAACAGATCCCAAATTGACCCATTTTTAAGTTTGCTATTTAACCAATTGCTCTCATTGACTCACTAATCATTATCTTTCTCATAGCAAGAACCAAATAAACTTGATAAAACAATCTAACTTTAACAAATACTTTGAAAATAAACATCATACGAGACCAATAATTGTCTAAGAAGAGTGGTGTTAAATATTTTTCATTCAGCTACTCTACTATAGGTGTTGCTCATTCCTAGATGGACTATGAGTTTGTTTCCTCTTATGTATGTCTGCATTTATAAGCTACATTTGTGTATGTGTCAAATTGATTTAGGGCTTTAAATAATTGTGCTAAAATTCCATGAACAACTAATGGCTGGTCGGTTAGGTGTAGCGAAGAGCTGATTTGGGCACGCGTGCCATCTGGTGTCCTGTTATAACCTTACTAGTTAATGTATTAGATTGATATCAGTAATGCTTAGGTAGTTTTAGTATGATTTGAAGAGAGATCTAGGTAGTAAGGTCTCATTATTAGAATTTGACTCTCATTCTTGCTGGTTGAACTCTGTTACCATTTGGGCTGATCCAAAAGTTGATTGCTTTGTTTCCCTGAACATCCTACTTGAATAGATACTGACTAATTCAGTCATTTGTTGACAAATAGAACCTGACTAATTCATGATATCTTGTTTGAGTTGTTAATATCTCATATGTTTAACAACGTGTAATTTGTGATACGATAGAGTAGTATTTATAAGGTGGCTTACCTGTTTTTTATGTCCTGCAAGGGATAATCTTTGTTTTTCTATGTCTGTAACGTGCATAAATGCTGGCATTGGGCTTTATCAGTAATTCACCATGTAAAGTAAAAAAAAAATCAAAGTCTGATGGAAGTGATCCAGGTGAAGAAAATCTGTCTAAAAAAGATTTTGCGCTAAAGCAAGCAATTGATCAAATCAATACTTCTCATGGAAAGGGATCTATTGATTATGTTTCATGGTCAATGTGCTTCACCAAGACAAGTCCCAGTGGTATCTACGGTTCGTTTGCGTTGGACATAGCACTGGGAGTTGGTGGATTTCCCAAGGTATTTTAACGGTGCTGTTATATCAAGGTAATCTACTTATCCTCATTATACTCGCTAAGCACTTTTGTTCTTTTTTTAACACATCCATTAACTTATGCAGGGACGTGTAGTGGAGATATATGGTCCAGAAGCTTCTGGAAAGACAACACTTGCTCTGCATGTAATTGCTGAAGCGCAGAAGCAAGGAGGTTAATTTCAATTTGCTTCGTAATATTCTATACCTACGTTATATGTTGGCATAAAGAACCATACTAGTGTTCTAATTGCTACTTTTGCATCTTATTGTGTATACCGCCAAAAGTTGCATGTATGATACTGAGGTTTTATGCTATTCTTAATTATATAACTTGACGATATTGGTTAAGAACATTACTTACTCTGCACAATACTCAGCAGGCAAAGAGATGTAGAGAGTGACCTGACCCATGAGAACAGTGGTAGATCATACAACGGTTTTGATTTTGGTCCTGAGGTATTAAGTGAACGAGTTGCAGAGCAAGGAGTTGAAAAGGCTTGGTGTGCGTCTAGCAACAACTCAGTTTCGATTTTAAGGCCAATGTCATTAGGGAGTTCCATCCTTCTGAGATCAGTGACCTCATTGATGACCTTCCAAGATCAATGAGCATCGTACTTTCTAGTGGAAAGCCAATTCTTGTATTTAGTTTTGAAGAAATTGTGGATGTAATGAATTTTGGATTTCTGTTTTGAATAAATTCTTTTTCATTTCGAATTTTAATAATCCTATTGCGATTACAAGCAGATTTCTTTTCTTTTTTTTTTTGCCATATTTTACATATTAGTGACCATTATATTTTTCGTGATTAATTTCGGTTTTGTGGTCACTATTTTGGTCACTAATTTGGTCAAATAGTGACCACTATTCTTTTTAGTGACAACAATAGTGACGAAATTCTTTGTCACAGATTTTAATGACCACTTTTATGTGGTTACTATTTAGTGACCATATTCATAAGTCATCACTATTACTTTTTGTGACCGACTTTTAGTGACCACGAGTGACCACCTTGATATGGTCACTAAATCAGCTTAGTGACCAAATATCTACTTTTGGTGACCACATTCGCCTCGTCACTAAAAGCCTTTTTTCTTGTAGTGCTGGTAGGGCCCAAGGGGCAGAGCCCCTGGCTGGGGTCGAGCTGCCAGGTCAGCTGGAAATTTTTTTATTTCCACTGAAGTTGCTATGTAAAAATTCCTGCTGAAGTTATGTTTCTGCCGAAATAGTTGTATTTCTGCTGAAGTTATGTTTCTGCTGAAATGGTTGTGTTTCTGCTGAAGTTATGTACATCAGAAACTAATTTTCGGAAATTGAGGGACAAAACTTGACAACTTGGAAACCCTAAAACTGCTTTGGCAGTTATCCCGTATCATAGTTATATACGGTTTATTTGGTCATATATTTTCTACTGGTTTATTATATCTCAGACACACACATACAGAAAATTCTCATTCTCTGAATTGTATCCGATTGAATAATTTGATAGAACCGCCAAATTGATTCGATCTGAAAGTGTTCACACGCCTTTCAGAGATTAAGCATATCCGTTGATGTTCGTTATTACTACATATCCCCTACATTCAAGTGTGTTGGAGTTGATCGGGTTTTGTTCATTGTGTTCGGATCAGAAATGGTGTCAATCAGCGAAGTATAGTATAGTATGTATTAGTTGATATGTATCATCAGAAATGGTTGGTTGGAGGTTTCGTCGGGTTTGCCATAAGTTTTGCAAACTTTGATGGAATATAGTTTAGTATCAGTTGATGTGTATCATCGGTTTTATCCCCGTGTTCAGATTTACGATATGTATAAGTTTGAGTGGTCGTGTATCAACTGAATGTTAGTTCTCAGCTTGATGAGTATGAGTTCAGTTGGTCTTGTATCAGTTTCTTCTTGTTTGCTTTTTTCATGGTGGTTAGTCTTGTATCAATAGTTCAATAGTTAATCTTGTATCTTTTTAATTCCTTCACCAGTTAAAAATGTGTCATAAAAGTTGAACTAGTACCTTTTTTTGTATTATTAAAAAGCATATGTATCTTTGTTTTGTATGGAGTTAGTTGAACGAGTATGCTAGATTAAGATGATAACATCTTAGATCATTTGATGTTTGTATTTGCGGACTGTCACCAAGTCTTGCATTACAATAACCAAACTACGATCAAGTTTGATTAAATCATAAGACTAAGTGTGTCACACAAAATGTGTCAAAAATCTTGTGTGTCACTAAAAATGTATTATGAAACTAAATGTGTCATAAAAACATAGTTTGTCATAAAAATGTGTCATAAAAGTTAGTGTGCCACTACAAATTCATCAAAAAATTTAGTATGCAACTACATATGTATCAAGAAAATTAGTGTGATAAATATAGTGTGTCGCTATAAATATACTAGATGTATCAGTCGGATGATCCAAGTTAATTTATAGTTAAAGGTTACAAGTTTTTGAATTTATGTATTATGTACCACCAAATAAAATTAGTATCAATGTTTTTAAAACAAAATCCCAGATTAAGTTAGATTTGTGAGCCATACTTACGTAACATTGGTCTAAATTATTTAATCAACTTATATTAGTAGTCTATCACCGAACACCGATCCAATAAAAACAAAGTGGTAAAATTGACGTTAAAGCTTAAGGCTAGACATATGAAAATTTTGGTGTACACAATTTAATAAAGTTACAAAGCATGTGTCAATAATGCATTAACGAAAAGTCAAATACATTGAACTTATGAACTGAAAAATCTGTTAAAAAAACGTTAGTTCGAGAAGTAAATGACCATCCTCAAAGCTTGTGTAAATTTGTTGGTATAATAAATGATATACAATGCCATTAGTTTTCAGTTTATTACAAATACGCGACCCATATAATTGAAATGCATTTTCATCAATAAAAGTTGATCCAACGATGCACATTAGTACCTATTGTTTTCCATTTTAAGGATGTTCATCACATTAACGCCACCCTATATATATATATATATATATATATATATATAAAAGGCTAAGTACGAGTTGTACTTTATGATTGAAAGCATGTACAATGACATGGAAATGCCACCTCAATGCCATGTAAGCAGCACAAAGAATGCCACCTCAATGATGAGTCATCACTACCACAATGTAACAATTTTCGGTAATTCACAAAAAAATATGACAGCAGTGAGATTCGAACCAAGGTCTCTACAAACAACACCAACACCACTACCACCAGACCAAGCTGTCTTTTGTGTTAGACAAAGGAAAACAACATTCATAAAGGGCGGAAATCTCCAACATCCCAAATTTGAGAAGTCAACTTAATTTTGAAATGGATTAAATACTTATCCTTTTCTTCCCCTACATCTCAGTAATTTTTGAAACTGAATCACCAATTCCTTATTTCCCTCACAATTTTTCAAAACATTCCATCTTTATCATTTACTCAATATGATCCATTTGAATTTTGAAAAGTATATCACAAAAAACACGGATCAATTGAAACCCATAATATTGTACAGATATATATCAATACACATTCCAAAACCCTAATTGAAACTCATAATTCAAAATTAATTACCTTAATCTTTCACACATGCCAATCAAAACGCACACAAATAACACTCACAAAATCAATCGGCTGAGATACGAAAAGGATTTCAAACCGAAACTGACGGGCCTATATGGTGATAATTACGGTGTACGGTGGATGATGATAATGATAATTTTCGATTACAGGTATGTATGTGATATGATATCAGTTACATGTTTATTTTTATGATGATGATAATTTAGTCTCGTATGATATGAATTGCAGGTTCATGTATTTATGATGACTAGCAGGGTACCCGCGCGTTGCAGTGGCGCCGGCGGGTACCCTGAAATAAAAATTTTCGATGAATAATGTATTTTAGTTTATTATGTTCTTTTTAACAATAAATTTACGGATATCAAGAATTTCGTATAGCCCGTGCCCGTTCGGGCTCGAACCCGTTGGCTCGTGTCTGCTCGGGCTCGAGTCCGTTTGGTCTGCGCCCGTTCGGGCTCAAGCCCATTTGGCCCGTTGCCCGTTCGGGCTTGAATATTTTTATGATGTGCTTTATTATTTGTAGTAGTGAAATTTAATGCATGAATTGTGTTTAATTTGGTTGTACAATATGCTTGATAATTTGTATTTCTTATGTAAGAGGTGTTTTAATAATTGTATTAATTGTATTTATTTACCAGTTAAATAATTGACTACATTAAATAGCATTAATGTGGTGTTTTGTTGTACACTATGCTTCTTGTCTTGTACGTCTGAAAATTATGTGCATTAAAGTGTTGTACACTATGTTTCTTTTATTGTAACTAGTAGTCATTATAGTAATTAAAGTGTTGTACACTTTAATAGCATTAATGTTGTAAGTCTAAAAATAAGTCTGAAAATTACATCATGCTTATTTTGTTGTACATTATGCTTATTTTGTTGTAAATCTGAAAATTGGTTGCAGCTATTGTACATTGTGTTTAAATAGTTGTAATTTTTGGTGAAAGGGTGTTTTTAATAGCATTAATGTTGTTTGATAGAATTTTGGTCTTAAAATGACACCATGCTTTATTTTGTTGTACAATATGTTTACTTTGTTGTAATTCTGAAAATTGGGTGCATTAAAGTGTTGTAAACCATGCTTAATTTCTTGTACGTCTTAAAATTAAGAGTGAGATGACTTCGTGAATTATATGTAGTATAGATAGATTATGATGATAACTGTTAATGCTTGAAAACCGGACATCTGACTTTTGAGACCGATTCAAGTAACCATATTTTTATTTTTTTAAATGTATAATTTCAAACAAAATCAATAAAAATTATCCATAAAATTCTGTAACAAAAAACGCGTAGCTTTTAAAACATTTTATAGCTAACTTTTATATTTTTTTGAAACTAATCATATTGATAGCTTATTTTAGAGATGCCTTCCACGTCTTTGATGTAATATATGAAAGATATTTTGGGTAAAAGTAAATGTAGTTATCTGATGATTCCATTAGGAGTTTAGGCTAAACTCATATGGAAAAAGCAAATGATAAGGTTTGTTGACAACTTTTTTTTTCTTCTTTTCGTTTAGTAGGGTTCAACTACAGTATAAGGTGAAACACGGGGATGAGTAATTTCGGCACTCGGAAGCTAATCAAGAGAAACAAATGATGCAGGTAATGGCTAAAAAAAGTTTCAAATTATAAGATGCTTTAGTTCATATGTATGCACAAGCGATTGATAACATTGTTCGACCGCCAAATGACTGCTGAAATGGTTTGTACAGGATTAAATTGGAGGTATAGCATATCTTTCCGGGAATCATGTAAGTATTCACACTGGGCATTATAATCTTTGTATAAAAGGATGACTTATCTTCCTGCTTCTACAGGTCCCGCGACTCCTTTTTTTCACTTTTTTGGTGTTGGTACGTGCCTATTGCTGTGTCGGCTGCGTTTTTTGACAAAAAAATTGGTATGAAACTAAATGTTTGTGAATCATTTACACCTTATCACGAATCTACGATGGCTTCCTCTTTTTTGAGCTTTTATTCCCATCAGG
Source organism: Chrysanthemum seticuspe (assembly GCA_019973895.1). Lineage (NCBI taxonomy): Eukaryota > Viridiplantae > Streptophyta > Magnoliopsida > Asterales > Asteraceae > Chrysanthemum > Chrysanthemum seticuspe. The sequence goes on from BPTQ01000003.1 coordinate 190,220,215, forward strand.
TATGGTGACAGACCCCTTAATTTGTGGAATACCAACTTGCGAATGAATTTGAAGAAATTAAATTCTTTGAAGATAAGACTTACAAGGTATTTCTTTTATTTTCCGGTGATGTATTTTAGCATTTGTTTTATATATCTCCTTGATAGACTACTAACAAATGAGTTGCATAAACTTTTCGGGGCCTGTATCAACATGGGCATTGGATGACAAACATCAGGCTACCAACGTGGCTTATAAAGATATTGGTGCCTATGGTTTTATCATTAGGTATATTTCCTTTTCTCCTATGGTAAAATGAAAAAGGAAAAATGACAAAAATAGACCGCTGCCTTGATGCATATCACTTTATGGACCACTTTTATTTTAAATTTGAAAATAGACCGAGGGCAACCGCTGTCATTAGGCAACTCATCGAAATTGTGACAAGTGTCCCGTATGTGTAAGGTATTGTTTTTTTGCCAACCAAAAAGCGCTGGGCAACCGTATTTTTTAAAAAGGATTTTTTGGTCATTTTACATTACATAGAACGTACACAATTGAATAGTGAAAGTACATTACATATGTATTCAAAATCAATTTCCCACTCGCACAAAAACATTCATAATTACCGTTTTTCTCTGTTTTTGCTTCTCGCATAAAAACATTGTAACTAAGTTGTTTTCACAAATGAGACCGTCTTTTTCGTCAGTCCCTCTTTTCCTTGTATCGTCAGTTATGTCACCAGCTATAAAGGTACACTGTTGAGTACAACCCACGTTAGATTGATCAAGCTTGTTTAAAAAATGTGGCCAAATAGTACGTAAATATTTTCCTCGTTGTTTATTGTACATTATTTATTTGCAATTGGTTATATGCTTCAACAAATCGTTGTTGTTATTCGATTAATACCTTTGATTTCTCCTCTTTTATGTCTGTCTGATTCGTAATTATGTAGGGTATAATACGGTAGATGTCGTCTGTTAGGTATGTAACATAACCTGGTTCATTAAAAATTTTAGTGGCACTCTCTAGACTAATAAGGAGTGGTTTACATTCATCGTATACGCAATTGTTTACGACGTTGGTATAGATTCCATCCATGGTCTGATTTAAATTGTTTTTTTTTTTTTTTTTTTTTTTTTTTTTTTTTTTTTTTTTTTTTTACCTTTTTTAGGACTATGAAGCTAATTTAATCATTACCAGTAAACTGAACTACTTTTGGTTGATAAAGAAAAAGTTAGACGCAAGACGCCGCATCTTGTTTAGGAATACCTGCTTTGGAAGATGGATTGATCTGTTGTTTTTTGAACATGAAACGCACATCATAGATTATATGCTAAGGAAACAGCATAAAGTCGACGATTCTCACTATGATATGCCCTTCATTTTTTACATTGAAGGCCATGCTTTACATTTTGGTCGTCGTGAGTTTTGTCTAATGACCGTTCTGCGGTTTGGATCTGTAAGCTTTGGGTTGTATACATCTAGTTCTCTAAATTTTCGTAACAGGGTATTTCCTGACAAGCAAGGGTATATTCTAACCAACTTAGATGTTATTGGTGTTATCGAGGATGAAGAGCGGTTTCGACAGATATCTGATGAAGATGCTGTACGTCTTTGTCTTTTGTTAGCCTTAGAGGTGATCTTTATGGGTCATTTGTTGACATGCGAGGTGGATGATACACTGATGAGGTTAGTTGATAATCTAGATGATTGGAATGCTTTTCCATGGGGTGAGCATATTTGGACTCATTTATACGACCAACTTCATAATGTATTTGATAAGCACAAGGATGACCACCTTTTAAGATTGAAGAAAGATCCAAAGCATTGTCCAACATACACACTGTCTGGATTTGTGTTTGGGTTTCAGGTATCCGTTTTCCAACTTAACATTTTTACTGATTTGTATATAAATTTATGTTTTATTTTCATTTTTTATTTTTTTTATTCTCATAGGTGTGGATCCTTGAGTCGTTTGAAAAATCTCATGGTTGGTGGATTAAACATCCAAATGTGATACCAAGAGCACTTGCCTGGTCTAGGAAGTCCATCTTTAAAAGAAGTGATCGTTCCAACCTTTTTTCAAACGTAAGCCACTTAAACTTTGTTGTTATTTATTTATTGTTTATAGGTAAAAAAAGTAAAGATACACACAAAATTAGATGTTCCATTTCCACCTATCTAAGCACACAATATCTTATCAGACTCAGATTCTTCATCAAATGCTTTTTATCTGTCTGCCTTTCTTTTCATTCTACCTTGAGGCTTGCCTTTGATGGCCAAATGAATTTCATAATCAGCAATATTCTCAATCTTTCTCAGCAGTGGATGAACAATTGGATTAGTTGATTTTGTACACTGCAAATTAAGGCTATATGCTCATCTCTACTTTTAAACTTCAATGTTGGCTCTGCAATCCCTTTACCCTTTCCAATATCAGGTTCAGTAACTACACCTTTCTGCACAGTTTCACGAATTTGTAGACTCTTATCAATAGGTTTGGGTGCAGGGATATTGTCAGATTGCTTTATGTTGAACAATTGTATGGCAACCTGATTCTCAGGCTTATTTTGGTTTTGCTGCTGGTGTTATTGTGGTGCTTATAATTGTAGCAGATGTTGCCTTTGGGCTTGAAATGTCTGAATTGGTAGTGGCTATAATAATACCAGCAGTTGTTGCAGCAGTGGTTACTTCAATACTATCAGCGGATGCAGCAACACTGGCACTGATTTCCTGCACCACTTCCTTATCCTTTTCTTCAACTGCAGCCTTTAAAGAATCATCCAGTACTGCTTCTTTACCTTCCATGCGTCGCCTGAATTTGTACTCTCACTCCTCCCCTGTTTGGATGCATCATCTAAACTTTTAATCATATTGCAGGTTGCCTTCTTTCCCAGTTTCTTCACTTTCCTGAATGCATGGAACCTTGGCCTTCTTAGTGTCTCCAAAACACTTACCCTGTGCTTTGAACCTCCTGATTATTTTAGCGCGAGTTGTTGTCGAATTTTTAAGACCAGTGATCTTTGACTCCATACTTGTGAATATATCCGTCAATTTGAGATTGAGTTTCATATTATCCTCACCCACCTTGACCTGTGTAACCTGGTCCTAGAAGTGGATAATTGGAATTGTCATCATGTAGAAAGCCATTAGTCATCAAATCATGTTGGTGTTCCAAACTACCCTCATCTATTCGAGATGTGTCTAACATTGCATCAGACCTAGCCTGAACGTCCATGTCCCCCAAACTAGCCAGTTGTCTAGGGATTCCTCCACCTGTGTTGAATTGCAAAGAACTATTCACATTAGGAGTTGCCATTGGTTGGGTCGTTCTTACGTTTCCACTGCCCTGCCTCAGCAGTGATTTGGGGAATAAATATGTTATCACCAAAAAGTTACAAAACAACTCTTATAGTTTCCACAATCATCAGAAACTAACTAGCAGTGATTGGCCAGAACTAGCAGTGTTTTCAAGCTAGCTAGCAGTGGAAATATTATTTGCAGTGATTGCCCAGAACTAGCAGTTTATGACTTTAATTACGAATCCCTTATAAAATGTTTTCGTATGTATCTCAAAAGTAATTAACTAAACCATATATTTTTTTTAACCATTACTGAACTTTAGGATTCAACTACAATTACTGATCTGAGACCTACTATACATGAGTTCCAATGTGCATGGTGGATAGATAGCCAAGATTTTTTCAATGACTACATTCCCAGACCGCCGGTCAGGACCCATCACAGCCTTGTTGACACCTACTTTTCGAGGCTGGAAAAGTCACGGCAACGTGCGAAAACTGGTTTGAAATTAAATTCAAAACAATGCTAGAGTGGAAGTAGTTCCAGAACAAAAAGCCTTAAGGATCATGTAATTTCCGGTCTGAATCGCCAAGTTTTTAAACTTGAGTGTGTTATTCAGGTTCTCTTTATATTCATTATAATATAAGAATAGTAGATTCACTTTTTTTTAACATCACCTGCTGGAATTTCCTAACACTTAGACCTTCACAGGTTCTTGCACATGACAGAACTGGTGGTCTTCGGGTATTCCTTTCAACTAATCTATAGTTATTTCTCGCTGCCTTTGTTTATTTTTTGAAATTTCATGCATATTTTTTTACAGGACAAACTTGATTTTGAGTCACATTTTCCAAACACAAGGACTGCCTTTCTGATTCACTTAACAACATTTATCTCAAACTGATCGACTTGCCGGAATATGACGTGGACCTTGCTCAGGTTAATATTTCTTCTTTGCATTTAGTTGTATGGCCATTACATACAAATGTCATCAACGCTAGTCTGTTCCAGGAGTATCTCCTTTTAGAGGAATTGAGATTCGCGTTGGCAGAGGAAGAAAGGTTACAGTTGGAAGAAGAGAAGCTGAATGCTGAGGCCAACATCTTAAGGCTGGAAGAGGCTAATAGGTTGCGGTTGGAAGAAGCTGAGATGTTGAAATTGGAGGAGGAGAAGAAGAAAAAACGACGGGAGTTTATGAATTCGTCACATTTTTAAGGCTTTAAGTCGGTTACCACCCGACAAGAGGATTCTCATGGAACCTGTTTCGCCACAAAACAATCAGGAGGTTAAACGGCGTAAAATAAAAAAACACGGTCCTAACATGAACGACCCAACTATTGCTGAGGAGCTTAACAGAGTGAAACCTTGGGTAGAGCTATTGTGATAGTTTTTACAAACTTGTCAATATACTTGCTTATCAATAATGCTCTGTCAAACTAATACATTGAACCTGTTTTCTAGGATCTAAGTAGATAGTTTCATTCTGTCGAAACTCTTTGTCTGTTTGATGAGATTGAAGAATTCCTCTGTGATCCTGATAGACACCGGTGTAAATTTCCATGGTCAGATGATTATACTGTAGACCGCAATTTCTGGCTTCGCTTAGTTTGCTTAGACCCTGCTAGAAAAGGTTGGCTAACTGAGGTAAACAGGTCCACAATGACAGCCGCTTTGTTTGTTTGAAATTATGCCGACAGTACACTTTGTTTGTTTGAAACGTTACATTCCCATATGCATATTTTAATAATGAGATTTACTTGCATTAACCAGGTAAACAAGTCCACAATGACAGCCGCTCAAACAGATTTATTCTTGAAACAATGGAGGCGGTATTATTTCAGAATAGATCATGAGATGCATGCACAATTAAAGGTGATCATAATATAATTAGTTAACAGAAACCATGGCTTTTATTTATTCAAATATTTTACATCCATTTGCCAAAGCCTAGACCCACATTACACAACAGCAGTGAAACTAAAATTCAACACAAGATACATGACTAGAAATAGAAATACCAACATAAACAAGACATCGTCACCGCCAAGACAACAATTAACCGAATCAGTACACCATGCCTTTCAGCTTCTCTATGAATGACAGAAGCTCCTGGGCTCGCTTCTGCTTCTTCATTACATTGACCAATATCGCTGCGGCTTCTGTCAGATCTTCGGTTTGCAGCTTCGTTAATTCTGAAATACTTTCCACACAAGATTCAAATGGGTATAAAAGCTCCAACTCTCCAATAACATAATCCCTTTCAGCCACACGTGCCCTGATTTCTTGAGCCTTCTTCATCAACTCTGCTTCATCCAGCATGACAACACTCACATCCCTTCGAAAACGAACAATCATCATATCTCTAACAAAACTAGATCCTGCAACACCAGCAAGTTCTTCACAGAATGGCATAGGTGTAGTCATCCTTTTTTCAGTTTTGTTTTGTATGTTTTATTTTTGTTTCCCCCTTTGATTGCTATTTGTGTGTTTTAAATAGAAGGTTTAGTTTAAGTTATAATATAATTAGTGTTGTGTCAGTGTACAAAACTGATGCGTCCGTTGAGTTGACAGCCACCCTAGCATTTTCTCTACCACAAGAAGTAGCATTAAATGACCAAGTGACCAACCTTTCACATACACGCCTTTTCATTTTCCTTCTTTTTTATTGTTACATATACTGCAGTTTACTACTATTAATATTAAAAACCAAACCACGTCAAACAAAGTACGTGTATATATATGAAACCAAGACGACAAAAAAAAAATTACAAATAATAAATTACAAATAATAATAAAATAAAATAAGATAAAACTGGAAACGTAAGAATTGCCGGATTTACCTTCATTTTTTATGGACACGTATTCATATTCTATGCTTACTTACTTGCAATATGTAACTTTTTTTTGTTTTTTTGTTTTGTTTTTTTTTCTTGCACTTTGCAGGTTTGATTTTTTTGGGGCATAACAAAACAAGAAGTGGGAACTTGGCATAAATTTATTCCAAACGTTCATACATTAAAAAATAATTCACTAGGTATGTTGTATGTTTGATTTACCCAAATGTGTTGTATTTTTTTTACCCAAATAAATTTGTCAAGTTTTGTAACTAGTTGGCCAGTTTACATGAATACACGTATGACTAATAAAATATGACTGAATGCAAATTATATCCACTCAATCCCCACCCCTTTTTGCATACATCACGACTGGACTAAACAGTAGTATTGTAGTTGCCAGGAGTACACTATTTAGTTGCCCAAATTACCATTTGCTAGCTATGCACTAGCAAAGTCGTCATAAAAATAGTTTAAAAATATAGAAAGATGTAAATTAAATCCAGTGAAACCCCAGCCCCTTGTTGCATACATCACCACATGACTAAAAGTACTACTACGTAAACTAGTTGCCATGAGTACACTATTTAGTTGCCCAAAGTACCATTTGCTAACTATGCACTAGCAAAGTCGTCATAAAAATAGTTAAAAAAAATAGAAAGATGTAAATTAAATCCAGTGAAACCCCAGCTCCTTGTTGCATACATCACCACTTGACAAAAAGTAGAGTACTATTTAAACTAGTTGCCATGAGTACACAATTTAGTTGCCCAAAGTATAGTTGCAATGAGTACACAATTTAGGTGACCAAAGTACCATTTGCTAGCTATGCACTAGCAAAGTCGTCATAAAAAATAGGCATTTACATATATATCCTTGCAAAATTCAAAATGACATATATATCCTTTTAATGCATTAAAAGCATTGTACTTTATGCATCAAAACTGGTAAAAATGATATATATGTAATTTTTGAAATTTACAAGGATATACATGAAATTACGCCTAAAAAATATTTGAAAAAAATAGGAAGATACTATAAAAAAAAAACAAATTGTGGGTGGGTACTTATTAGGTGTGATCCACTTGTCCATTGGAAATAGACAATTGTCATAACTAGTTTGTCAGAAATTTCGTGTCTATATATGACGCTATGTAACAAAAACACTTTTTTGGTATCTCTATTAGTGATAGTATTAGAAAAGAAAACATAACGATGTCTGCTGGCATGGTTTTATGTGATGAATTACCAATGTTTGGTGGCTCAAAGTTGTTAAAAGATATTACGATCGCGTACTACAGAGGTGAATTGGAAGTTGCTTTACGTGATGAAGCAGATCATAGGAGGAATGCTATTGAAATTAGGGGTCGTGTCAACCCTAGACAACAAATGATAACAGAAGTGGAGCTTTTATGCGGTTCGGATTGTTGGTTGCCAACTATTAATCACCTGTTAAGGATGCAAAATGAGGATCTGGCTGAGAGTTCCAAACTTCTGTATTCTTGGTTTAGAAAACATGACCGTGTTAAAGAACTGAATGGTTTAATTGAAAAGTTAGAGTCAATGGAGGTTTGATGTGCTTTGTTATAACTACATGGAAGCTGCTGCCTTTTGTTTATTAGGGGATCGTTGTTACATTTTGGAGTCACTTATCTCATCTTTGTATAGTCTGTGTATGTCATGTTAACCTATGGATGTGATCCCTTTTATTTTACTAGTATATATTTGTTTGCGTAGTTATTCAAACTGTGTTCGAGATAGTTAGTCACTTTACAAAAATAAAAAAATTTACTAATAAAGTAGTAATATGAAGATGAAATTATATTTAGTTAAAAAAAAAAGTCATAGTGTGGGTGGGTAACTTGTTTGGGGAATGCAAGCCAATGAGTGTATGAGACGATTAATAATGGTAGTTAGAATTTTTGTGTCTCAATAATAGAATATGATGACGTGTTGAGTTACATGCTTATTTATGTGTAAAAATAATAACCCTTATAATATCATTAAAAAATATTAAATAAATACAAAAATTAAAAAAAAAGACATAATTTTAACAGCACCGTTGGGGATATAGGCGGCAAAAAATTAGTAACAACTGCTACAAGTGTTAAACAAGTAAGTTTTTAGTACAAATTAATTTGGATTGAATTGGGGATACAAACTCGATTAATAGTTACAACTGCTGCCGCGAAAGGAGGCTAAAGGTTTTGAACAAATTCTTAAGTCTGTTCATAGGTAAATCCCCAACCACTGCTAACGTCGATCTTACCACTGCTAACGTCGTTTTACCCACTCCTAGTGTCGCAAAAACCACCGCTAGTTTCCTCGCAATAAGCAAATTTGTTTGTGTTTACGTAATCATTTATATTCAAATACCAAAAAGGAGAGAAAATCTGCATGTAAAGATTCACATTCCTTCCCAAGTAATTTTATGTCAAATATAGCAGCAACAGTGTAGGAGCCTAGGCACGTGCCTACCCACAAAACAGTTAATGAAAATTAATGATAACGCGTGTACGAACAGTAAAATCCTCGCTATAAATAAGCGAGGTAAATCAAGGGGAAAGTCCAGAAAAAGCAAAAAAGGAACCATTCCTTCACCTACAAAAATATTGCCACATGCAAATCATGCAACCGGAATATTTTAAAAAACCGAAGAGAAGTTGAAGATGTTATTCAAAAAAAGATACCGATGGTACACAGTACAAAAAGAATACATACGGACGTCAACAACAACTCGTTGACCACGCACGGCCGTTTCCAAACAGCCCATACATAGCCTAAACCTTTACCCCCCCCCCCCCCAAAAAAGAAGCGCAAAGCTGATGCTGCGACAACTGAAACATGTTCTAAAATGACTACTAATAACAGTTAGTCGTTCTAAAATGACGACTAATAACCCATCTCCGCGAACATCCACATCACACCTTCACCCAAAACCCATGTCCATTCAAGTTGTGGTAGTGTGCCAGGACCATATGCTTACCAAAGGTGGGAGTTTAAACCTAGCAGACTCTTATTAGCAATATGGGGTCTTGAAATTGCAGGCATTTCCTTCGTAACCTCGGCGTTCGAGAGCGGAAGAAGGAAATAAATCATGGGAATTGGGTCATGGGAGTGATAATATATGTTCAGCAGATGGGTCCCGTAGGGAAGGGCGACAAAAGGAAGTTAGGGGCAACGAAATACGTATACCAGCCCCTAACTAGCAAGAAACTTCCCTAAGAAAGTCAAACAACTGAGGATGAAAGCTATGCCTTCTTCCTCTGTTGGTGCAGCCCGGCCCCCATTCAAGTGTGCGTCTACGAATTCAGGGATATCTGGTTGGATAGAATGGGTCTAAGGAAAAAATGACCAGCTTGCGGGAGCCGGGGATAAAATAAAACCTGCGCGGGTTGGGAAGCTACATTACCAAAAGCCCTTACTATACCGCGCAGAGGGGCGTATTTAGAGGGGAAACCCCCTGAAAGGCCCATTGAAGTTGAAAGGCCTATCTAATTCCTCTGGGAATCCCATGGGTTAATCAATACGCCGGGGCCACGAGGAAGCAAGCCGCCGGAACTCCTTCAAGGAAAGGATAAAGGCAAAAGATCCGAACCGGGAAAGCCAGCGGAAAAGAAGAGTGTAAGCAATACACAAACCAGTTCGTAAAAGTCACGTACCACTGCTAATGTACTTGTCACTGCTAGTATGATTGTGAGGGATGAATATGTAATATTCTAGAATGTCTTCGCTAGGATGTTTTGTATTAGATAAGTATTGTAAGTATATTTATCTTTTACAGTACTGAGTGTATTTTGTAAAGGACTCCTTATCCATGAGTACACTATTTAGTTACCCAAAGTACCATTTGCTAGCTATGCACTAGCAAAGTCGTCATAAAAATAGTTTCAAAAAATAGAAGGATGTAAATTAAATCCAGTGAAACCCCAACCCTTGTTGCATACATCACCACTTGACTAAAAGTACTACTATATAAACTAGTTGCCATGAGTACACTATTTAGTTGCCCAAAGTACCATTAGCTAGGTATGCACTAGCAAACTAGTCATAAAAATAGTTTAAAAAAATAGAAAGATGTAAATTAAATCCAGTGAAACCCCATCCCCTTGTTGCATACATCACCACTTGACTAAAAGTACTACTACGTAAACTAGTTGCAATGAGTACACTATTTAGTTGCCCAAAGTACCATTTGCTAGGTATGCACTAGCAAACTAGTCATAAAAATAGTTTAAAAATATAGAAAGATGTAAATTAAATCCAGTCAAACCCCAGCCCCTTGTTGCATACATCACCACTTGACTAAAAGTACTACTATTTAAACTAGTTGCCATGAGTACACAATTTAGTTGCCCAAAGTATAGTTGCCATGAGTACACAAATTAGGTGCCCAAAGTACCATTTGCTAGCTATGCACTAGCAAACTCGTCATAAAAAATATTTGAAAAAAATAGTATGTCATGTTAACCTATGGATGTGATCCCTTTTATGTTACTAGTATATATTTGTGTGTGTAGTTATGCAAACTGTGTTCGAGATAGTAAGTCACTTTACAAAAATAAAAAATTTACTAATAAAGTAGTAATATGAAGATGAAATTTTATTTAGTTAAAAAAAAAAAGTCATAGTGTGGGTGGGTAACTTGTCTGGGGAATGCAAGCCAATGAGAGTATGAGACGATTAATAATGGTAGTAAGAATTTTTGCGTCTCGATAATAGAATATGATGACCTGTTGAGTTACATGCTTATTTATGTGTTAGAATAATAACCCTTATAATATCATTAAAAAAAAATTAAATAAATACAAAAATTATAAAAAATAAAAAAAGACATAATTTTAACAGCACAGTTGGGGATGTATGCGCCAAAAAATTAGTAACAACTGCTACAAGTGTTAAAAAAGTAAGTTTTTAGTACAAATTAATTTGGATTGAATTGGGGATACAAACTCGATTAAGAGTTACAACTGCTGCCGCGAAAGGAGGCTAAAGGTTTTGAACAAATTCTTAAGTCTGTTCTTACGTAAATCCCCAACCACTACTAACGTCGCTCTAACCACTGCTAACGTCGTTGTACCCACTCCTAGTGTCGCATAAACCACCGCTAGTTTCCTCGCAAAAAGCAAATTTGTTTGTGTTTACGTAATCATGTATATTCAAATAGCAAAAAGGAAAGAAAATCTGCATGTAAAGATTCACGTTCCTTCCCAAGTAATTTTTTGTCAAATATAGCAGCAGCAGTGTAGGAGCCTAGGCACGTGCCTACCCACAAAACAGTTAATGAAAATTAATGATAACGCACGCACGAACAGTAAAATCCTCGCTATAAATACGCGAGGTAAAATCAGGGGGAAAGTCCAGAAAAAGCAAAAAAGGAACCATTCCTTCACCTACAAAAATATTTCCACCTGCAAATCAGGCAACCGAAATATTTTAAAAAACAAAAGAGAAGTTGAAGATGTTATTCAGAAAAAGATACCGATGGTACACAATACAAAAAGAATACATACGGACGTCAACAACAACTAGTTGGCCACGCACGGCCGTTTCCAAACAGCCCATACATAGCCTAAACCTTTACCCCCCAAAACAAATAAAAAGCGCAAAGCTGATGCTACGACAACTGAAACATGTTCTAAAATGACTACTAAAAACAGTTAGTCGTTCTAAAATGATGACTAAAAATCCATCTCCGCGAACATCCACAGCACACCTTCACCCAAAACCCATATCCTTTCACGTGGTGGTAGTCTGCCAGGACCATATGCATACCAAAGGTGGGAGTCTAAACCTATTAGACTCTCATTAGCAATATGGGATCTTGAAAGTGCAGGCATTTCCTTCTTAACCTCGCCGTTCGAGAGCGGAAGAAGGAAATAAATCATGGGAATTGGGTCATGGGAGTGATAAAATGTGTTCGGGAGATGGGTCCCGTAGGGAAGGGCGACAAAAGGAAGTTTGGGGCAACGAAGTACGTAAACCAGACTCTTCCAAAAAGAAACTTCCCTAAGAAAGTCAAACAACTGAGGATGAAAGCGATGCCTTCTTCCTCTGTTGGTGCAGCCCGGCCCCCATTCAAGTGTGCGTCCGAATTCAGGGATATCTGGTTGGATAGACTGGGTCTAAGGAAAAAATGACCAGCTTGCGGGAGCCGGGATAAAATAAAACCTGCGCGGGTTGGGAAGCTACATTACCAAAAGCCCTTCCTGTACCGCGCAGATGGGCGTATTTAGACAGGAAACCCCCTGAAAGGCCCATTGAAGTTGAAAGGCCTATCTAATTCCTCGGGGAATCCCATGGGTTGATCAATACGCCGGGGCCACGAGGAAGCAAGCCGCCGGAACTCCTTCAAGGAAAGGATAAAGGCAAAAGACCCGCACCGGGAAATCCAGCAGAAAAGAAAAGTGTAAGCAATACACAAACCAGTGGTA